>BSBK01002799.1:1135000-1510000 GCA_027943335.1 Chamaecyparis obtusa | reverse complement strand
ACGCTTCGTGGCCTTTCCGAATTGGGGTTATAATAGTCAATTGGGTCAACTAGCAATGATATATGGTCTTCAGAAGTTGGGTCACCTAAAATGACATAAAATAATTTTCTTTCAAAATTTTTGTTCGGGTTTCAAAAGTTATTTTGAGCTGACTTTAATGTAATAAATTGTAAAATAAAATAATTCTAAGTTTGGTCAACCCTATGGGCTAAATTTCTGGAACCTTCTCGGGCGGTGAAAATTACCTATATAAAGAAGGCCCATAGTGTTGTCTCAGGCAGTTCTAGGAAAATCTAGGTAATGATTCAGGCTTTGTCCTATATAATATTTTTAAAGGGAATGCCCATGTGGCTTTGCATATTGTAATTTTGAAATTTAAAATTTCACACTTGTGGAGATAATAAGAATCCCATTTTTTGTTCTTGCAAATTGTTGTTATTTCCCTATTTTTATTATGTGTTTGTGGTATTAAGGGGAGCACCCTTCATCAAATTCTTAATTACTAGATTTACAACTCCTATTAGTACATCCAAATTCAAATTTGTTTGAGCACAAACTCGGAGGGGACATATCAGAAATGGAAATTATACTTCCACATCATGGTGCAAGGCACTATTAATTACAGATAGTGATGTTATTTTTAATGAGAAAGATCACACTACAAAGGTTCTTAGCCAAAGTGATCGAAAAAAAATATACATTACTTAGAGTCCTAGTTCAGAATTTGGTTTTTGTGATTGTGTTTGGTCTATGTCAGATAACTATTGTAAACATGTTATTAAGACTGTTATGGTTTATCGTGATCGTCAGATGCCTAGACCATCAATGACACTGCAAATATATCATTAAGATTTACTTAGCCTATTGTGAGGTCTACCAAAAGGATTAGTTGTTCTTGATAATGTCATCTCACTAGGCATTAGTATGCACTAGGATCTTAAGAGACATGTCGAACCAGCAAATCATAGTTGTATTAATTCTCTACTTAGTCTAATTCTTGTTAATTAAATTTGTAAGAAGAGTAGAACTTATAGACTGTAGGCAACTGTTGTAAATAGAAATAATAATTCAATTAGTGGACATAGTGTTACAACTGATGCTGAAGATATGACAATTAATCAAACTGGCCTAGATGAGAATGCTATGACCAATGTTGAAGATGAAGCAATTAATAAAACTGGCCTAGATGTGAATGTTATGATCGATGCTGAAGATAGGACAATTAATAAAAACTACTTAGATGAGAATGTGTTGACTGATGCTGAATATGGGATAATCAATAAAACCAATACTGGTCTATATGAGAATGTTCTAACTGATGCTAAAGATGGGGTGATTAATTAAACTAGTTTAGATGAGAATGTTATGATTGATATTGAAAACAAGGTGATTAATAAAACTAGATTAGATCATAATGTTATAGCTAATGTTGAAGATGGGGCAATTAATAAAATTGGCTTAGATGAAAATGTCATGACCGATGCTAAAGATGAAGTTATTAATAAAATTGTACTTGATAAGAATGTGTCAACTTATGTTGAAAATGAAGTTGTTAATAATACTACCTTTCATGAGAATGTTGCAACTGATGCTAAAGTTGAGGCTATTAATGATACTACCTTCAATGAGAGTACTGCTACCGATGCTGAAGATAGAATTATTAATAATACTACCTTCAATGAGAATGTTGCAACTAACAGTGAGGAAGGGGTTATTAATAAAGGTGTCTTACATGAAATTATTATAATTTATGCAGAAGATAAGGTTGTTAATAAAATACTTTTCGATAAAGTGTTATATCTGAATCAATGGATGCTGAAAAAGAGGCTATTAGCAAAGGTGTCTTAGATGAAATTGTTACAACTTATGCTAAAGATGAGGCTATTTATAAAACTTTCTTAGATTAAATTATTTCATCTTACGTAGAAGATGAGGCTATTAATAAAACTACCGTAGATAAAAATGTTGCAACTTATGCTGAAGATACTTCTATCAGTAAAAATGCCTTGGATGATATTGTTACAACTTATTCTAAAGATGAGGCTATTAATAAAACTATCTTAGATGAAATTATTACAACTTATGCTAAAGATGTGGCCATTAATAAGTCTTCCTTGGATGAAATTGTTGCAATTTATGGTGAAGATGGAGCTATTAATAAAACTTCCATGAATGAAAATGCAGACAACATTAGAAAATTATAACTAAAAGATTTATAATGATGTTAACATGACTAAAAAGATTTGATCAAGTGAGTATTCATGTGCAAAATATTTTTGTGTTCTTTTTTTTATGAATTACCATTGTAAAATTGAACTTTTTATAATTTTGCTTCACTTTTAATATCTTAGGTAATGCCATGGCTCTGTGTGCAGTTGCAGATGGGTGTCTTGTCTTCCAAAGGTAGATGTTGCCCCTTTCAGTTGTCACGAGTTTTTCCACATGAAAAATAATGCAAGTGTCATTTATCTTCAGAATTTAAACTTCAGTAGGAGTCTTTTCCAATCTTGAATGACATATCAGATAATCTCTATGGGTCTCATTTTAATCTGTCTAAAGCCAACATTCCAGTCAGGATGAAAGGTTTAAACTTTTGTATCAACCAAATTGTGAGGACTCTTCAGTTGAGGGCATTGCTTGATATAAGTTCTATTAGTGCAGTGTTTAGTGGCAATAATGATTGAAGAGTTTGAAGCAACAAGAGAAACATAGACATGAGACTATATTTTTACATGTACACACTTTACGGTGAAAGATTTTTGCATAGATCTATGTGTCTATATTAGTTCTCTTAAGCCATTGATAAAATTGTTACAACATAATTAGAGGCATCTAACTTATTAGATCCTTCGTACCTTAGGTAGTAAGAGACATTCTCTCCTATGTATGCATAGATATGTTCATCTAGATTGGCTTCCCTCTTAGGTTTGGATGGATGTGCATCTAAATTGGATCCCTTTCCTCTCTTGGAAGTAAGGGAGAAAAGATTCTTTGACTTAAATCAGAATCCTTTCATATTCAAATAGTTCTCTTTGAAAATTTATATGGTCATGAAGGATGATTTGTACAATTGGCTCTTAGAAAACTAAATTTTTTTGATCTAGATGCTTCACATGTTCTCTTTTTTGCAAAGAAATTATTCATTCTAACTTTTAGTAAGAAGAAAGATGAATCTGCAATTTGGAGGATTGTCCTATATTCCTTAGGTAATATGCACCATCTTTAAAGCTTTGGTAAGAAGATTCTTTCATGCTATGAAGCATTTTTATATTATTATAGAATTGACAAGTCTTCAAAATCTTCCTATCTATTTTGGTATGCTGGTTTCCAAAGCACACTAGAAATCTTGAAAAATTTATGTACAATGAAATCTTGTTGGAAGATCATATCATGTGTCAAAAATTTTATTGAGATGGATCTATGCAAACACCTTATTGAACAAATAGAGATCATGATTAAGGAGCTTAAATATACCTAGGAGATGCCCAATTTAAATCTGCTAGATGATGTTGTTCAAGATTTAAATTTTGGAATAAAAATTAAATGACACCAGCAAAGAGATCCATTTGAGAAGCATGATTTCTAAAATGGAAAGTATTACTCTGGAGGCAAGGTCAGGTCTAAGCATGATGGAAAATTAGAGAAAAATTATTTGGTGATCTGTTGCCTGAGGTGCTAAAATGAGTTCTTAAAGATAATTACTTTTACACTAAAAAGTTTCTTTTAAGGAGCAGTAGATTCCTCAAAAGTAACATTTAGATGCCAAAGTCAATCAAACGAATCTCACACTACAAAGTTGTGAAGATAATTAATTTTAATAAACTCCAAATAAAATGATAATATTTTTGGTACAAATACCAGCCTAGATGCACAAAAGACAGTGAACAAGTTAAGGATCAGGGTGGTGAGGACAATAATTTTATTGTTAACATATTAAATTTTGAACATTGAAAAATGGTAGATATTTTCCAAAGCTAGCTTCAAATGAATTCAACTTCTTGTATGTGTTTGTAAGTATGCATATGTACCTCCTTAAATCTTGTAGTACCCACTCATAGTTTTCTTTTTGTTTCAGTTTCCATAATCTTTGAGGCTATTATTTATGTTTGTGTTGTAGATATATATACTAATGAAAACATATTCTTCACAATCCTAGGCAAACATGTCTATATGAAAACTATTTCATTAGTTTTTTTATCTGTGATGAAGTTGTGAAATGAAGCCATGTTATCTGGATGGTAGTTCTAGTTGCCACCTACGCACTCTGACTTTTTGTGAAAAAATCAGATTTGATTTTTTGTCTCCTAATGACAACCAACTTCTTGAAGGGGGTCAAATCAGATTTATTTATTTTTCTTTTATGGACAAACAGCCCTAGGGTTTCTCTTTGGACATGGTTCCTCAAACTGCCCCAAGTGAGTTTATATTGAGGTTTCTACTTTAAATTTTAGGCATGCTGAATATTTTTTTTCTCTCTCTGAGCATGCAGGGAGATGAGACAACAATCTCAATGCCCAGGTGAGGAAGAATGCAACCCCTAACCCACCAATTAGTTTGTTCATACCCAGTGCCATATTTTTTTTCCCTTACATTACATTGTATCTTGGGATGAAAACCCCAATAGATCTGTGTAATATGTAGCTTAAACTATTGTTATTAAGATATTCTATGTCAGTTCTATGTACGTTTTGATTCTTGAATTTGTAGCTTCTATATTAAACTTGTTTATTGATGCTCTAAATTGTAAGCACTATTAACCATCTAAATGATCTATAATTAATTTGGTGACCCTTGTAGTGAAATTTTCTTCTCCTAAATCTATATTGTGCAATCAGTTTATTTCTGAACTTAATAGTTTAAAGTAAAACCAAAGCTTTATATTGTATATACCTTGAGTTCTTATAGTAGTATCAGAGCGTCAGTCTTGCCAACTTTGGGTTCATTTTATGAGTGAGAGAAACAACAATACTGATGAAGGGCTCTCCCCTTAATACCACAAACACATAATAGAAACAGAGAAACAATAACAATATGCAAGAACAAAAAATGAGCTTCTTATTATCTCCACAAATGTGGAATTACAAACTTTCAGAAGTACAATATGCAAAGCCACATGAGCATTCCCTTACAATATTCTGTAGAACAAAGCCTTGAATCAATACTCAGATCTACTACCTAGACAACACTACAGGCCTTCTTTATATAGGCAATTTTCACCACCCGAGAAGGTTCCAAAAATTTAGCCCTTAAGGCTGACTATACATAGAATTATTTTATTTTCACAATTTTTACAATAGGGTCAGCTCAAAAGAAATACAAAATATGCTTTTAGGTAGCCCAACTTTCAGAGGCCATAAATTTTTAACTATAGCTTCATTTTTCTATTATAACCACTTTTTGGAAATGCCATGATGAGATGTAGAGTGCCTGGCACATGTAAGCACCAATCAGTCAGGGGTTGATCGCGATCTGGAGCATCTAAGGCCTTCAAAATTGACCTTAAAGATTTCATACCCAAAAAATCCAATAACTTCACCAATATTGATGATGTGGCAATAAAACTCAACTGGTAGGCTAGAATGACTAGGATGAACCTCCAACTGTGAAATCAAAACATTCTAAGATCATATGACCAACTTACTAAAAATAGTAACTTTCCATAAATAGTAGCTCTGCACAAGATAGCCCTTATTGAAAAGTAAACAAATATATTTTTGGGTGATGCAAGATTGCTCTTACACCCAGGATGCTCCTACATCAAAAGCTTTTGCTAGAGGAAGCATTAATGAATTAAGATACAAGAAATAGACTTGTCAAGATAATAAATGGTTTTGAAAATGAAGTCTACAAAGAGACATTAGATTTTTGGTAGTAGTATGATTTTAGTGCTCTTAAGGAAATAGGTCCACAGGATCAACCAACAACAACACAAGCACCATCGGTTCAATTCACTTCTCATGAAGAAACTACAATTGGTAAGGAGGATATTTCTAGTGAATAGATTAATCTAGGAGAGTCATCAGCCAAGATGACCACTAAAAGCACTACAGGTGTTGAAGAAGAAATTGTTATGGGTAATCTACACTCAGTTGAAGAGTAGCAACAGGAAGAAGTCCCATAAGATGAGTAATTTCCATAAGAAGAGAATGCTCAACCAGAAGATCAAGAGCAACCAGAAGTGGAAGAATGAGAGAAACTGGAAGAGGAAGAACATATAGAGAAAGAAAGGCCCAAAGAAGAAGTTATACCGAAAGAGAAGTTGGTCCAACTGGGAAATGAGGATAAACATGAATAAGAACAATAGTTACCTATACAAAATGAGCAAGAACAACTAGAATAGGAGAAAAGCCAAAAGGAACCGGTAGATGTTCCAAGTTCATCCTCATCCAAGAGGAAGCTATCCTTTGCAATAGACACATAAGCTAAGAAGAGAAAGTTTAGTGAGACTATAGTTGACATAAGTAAAATGTCAACTAGACAACTAAAGGAGTTGACAAAGAGAAAACATGATGTGGTCCTTAGAAGTGTAAAGAACATCCTGTACAACTTTGTACCAGATGCAGACATTGATGAAGATGAACCTATAATTGATCAATTGGAGATTTTGGATGAAGTGGTAGGAGAAGATGTCACCAATCTTGAGACAATTGTCATTGATCATTATGAGAAAAAAGAGAATATAAATTCTCCACAAACATGTTGAGGAAATAAAGGTCACGCTATCTACCAATCTAAGGGTACTACAACAACAAATTCAAGTTGCAAGAAGTTTGATGTCCAAAACTTCAAATTTTGATACTTTTATTCAGAATCTCACTGAGAAGTAAACAAAGACTTCAGAAGACATAAGAGCACTGTCTTCTCAATTTGACATAAAGAACAAGTTTGCAGTAGGTTTCAATAGGGAAATGACAAGCCTAGCTCTTATTCTAAGAAAGGCATCTGAGGAAAAGACCAAAAGAATCCAAGACATAATTGGATTCCAATTATTTCTAGTGCCCACATTTGACTCAATGCAGAAGATTGCAATAGATGCTGAGAATATGGTCGATGAACTTGCCTACAAGACTATGGAGGACATGGAGAACTAGTGCAAGAGCACCCTTAGATTCATCTATAGTTGCAGGAACACCATCTAACTCATCCATGGCTAACTCACAAAAGGAACCAAACATGAAGTGTTAGAGTGAAGGGTTAAGGTATTGGTTGGATCTTGAATTAAATGATGTAATAAAGTCCTACTTTGTAAGGCAAGATGACATTAGGTATGGTTATAAACCTTAGTGTCTATCTTGGCCATTATGGACAATTTAGTTAGAAAGGGCTAGAATAGACTAGATGACTAGGATGGTCTAGTTGGCCTAAGAAAATATTGAAATAAGTTTATTTTAATCTATCTAAGGTCCTAGGTGGAGTCTAGGATAGATTTTAATAAGTTTGATTGACAATTGACAACTTTTACAAAAGTTGTCAATGTTGCATTAAGCAACTTTTTGATAAGTTGTTGAGATTTGAATCTCAATAGTCACAACCATCTCAGTTGGTTGAAACCAATTGAGGAATGTATAAACATGATGGAAAACTTTGATCCAAGTTAGTTGGAAGATTTGGAGAAGTTTGGATATCCAATTTTAATAAAAATTCATTGATTTCTTGAGAAATAGACTGTGTTTTCAAAGTGTACAGACCTATACAGTCACACATGTGCCTATGAATGACTTTGGAAGTTGGTCCTATGTCTTAAGAGTAATTTTCAATTGATTTTAGGTCTTGAATCAACCAGGATCAAAAGTTATTAAATTTTGAATGTTCACTGGTTGTAGGAAGGCCCTACCTAGGGTTTCGAGACTAAATTCCTCTTTCCAGGAGAATCCACCATGGAAAATTATTGATTCTTGGTGGAAATAAAGGAGGGAGGATGTACTTTAATATTCTTAAGGTATTATATTAGGAAGCCAATGGAGAAAGGAGGAATCACTAAACCCTCTAGACATGCATATCTATGTGATTGTCTAGAATTGTGGGTTTGAAGTCACAACTCGACCCAAGGGTGGAATGAAGATCTAAATCTTTAGATTTAGTATTTTTGTGCAATCCTAGATTGGAAGGTGACAAGGAATTCAAACACTTCCTTTATTAATTTTCCTTATTAGCCCTATTAGGCCTAGGAGAGATTTGAGGACCGTTGGAGTTTGTAGATTGGTCAAAGGTCCAAACTTGGTGAGTACTATTGAGAGGTTGATTGAAATTGTTGAGGATGGTTAAGACTTATTTTGGTGGAGTTCCAAATAGGTTTCTCTCAAGAAATCAAGTTCTCTCCTTGTAGCCCTATAGTGGGTTTGGGTGTCTAAATTGTGTTCCAAGATTTCTTGGTGTGGGATTGGCATTTCATTCTATTGAAAATTGATATTGAACCTTTGTATAACCCTTGTTCCATCCTTGGATTGGTAGGGTTGAGTTGTGTGAGTTAATTCTATAAGAGTGTAGAAGATTAGATTATAGAACCAATCTTGATTTGTGGGTTTTGGGAACTTTTTGTCAGAGCCCTAGTTTGTATGTTGGAAAGGGGGTATTAAGGACCTCTAGGTATTGTGTTGAGTAGAGATTGGGGCTCTACTCCAAGTGGTATTAGAGAAACTAGTCGAGCTTTGGAGGAAGACTAAAGTTTCAGCCATGTTAGATGGTGGTGAAGATAGTGAACTTCCTAATAGGATGACTAATGCAGAACTACTGAGGGTAGTGAAGGAGCATGATGCTGAAAGAAAGTGGATGAGGCAAGAAATGGAAAAACTTAGGGATCAACTCAAGCAAGGACATAGTGGGAAGTATGGATGGGAAGAAGAGGGGAGTGATGAAGAAGCCCCTTTGTAGGAGGATTAAGTAGAGGTTCTTATAGATCAGAGACTATTATTGAAGACCTTGAAGTCCATGGAGAGGACCATGGATACTAAGCTTGACTTTCCTATCTACAGTGGGAAGATGGATCCAGATGAAGTAATGGATTGGATTGATGCACTCACTAGTTTCTCTGACTATGAGGAAATACCAGAGCATCAAAAGGTTAAACTAGATAAGTCCAAGTTGAAGGGATCAGCCTTGACTTGGTGGAATTTTACTCAAGAAGAGAGAGTAAAGATGACAAGAATCTAGTGGCTACATGGAAGAAGATGGTTTCCTTGGTGAAAGGAGCCTATGTGCCAAAAGCCCAACTTCATAAGAAGAGGAAAATTTTAAGACAAAAGGAGATTCACATCTCAAGCTACACTAAATAATTCTATAGACTTACTATGAAGTCTAAACTAGTGGAGCTAGAAAGTGTTAAACTTGCTAGATATATGCAAGGATTAAGGGTGAATATCCAAGATGAATTAAGCTTGTGTTCCCCTACCACTATCTAGAAATTCTTTTAATTGGCATTAAAAGTGGAGGAAAATCTCAAGAGGAAGCAATAAAAAGGTGGGAAAGGAAGAGGCCAAAGAGATTTTGGCAATAGAGGAAGAGGATCAAGCAGTGGGAGAGGACAGACTCCTAAGAATTTTGAAGAGGCCAATCAGGAGAACTCCTTTGGGGAAGGAAGTTCTAGAGGCTCCTATAGAGGGAGAAGAGGAGATTCAAGGGGAAGGACTGGTGGAAGAAGTTCATGAACCATAAGGTGTTGCAGGTGTAGCCAACCTAGGCACCTAGCATCAAACTACCCTGAGAAAGCCAAGAATCAGGCAGAGAGGAGGGCTAACATAGTTAGAGATGAAGATATCCAATGGGACAATGCTCTTGGCTCTTATGCACCACTTGAAGAGGTAGAGGCACTCATGATGAGGAGGACCTTATTTAAGGCTCCTTGTACTCAAGAACCACCACAGAGAAAGAGCATGTTCAGGACCACAAGTAAGAGTGGAGGCAAGGTGTGCAGATTGGTGATTGACAGTGGATCTACTGATAGCTTGGTGTCTGAGGAAGCAATGAAGAAGTTGATGTTGAGGATGGTGCTACATCAAAACCCCTACAAGGTGTCATGGCTCACCAAGAACCAACACACTGTCATAGAGGAACAAGCATGGGTTGAATTCTAACTTGGAAAATACAAGGATCGGGTGCTGTGTGACATTGTTCTTATGGATGCCTGCCATTTGCTCCTTGGAAGGACCTAGAAGTATGATGTGGAGGCTCATCATGATGGGAGATTGAACACCTACACCATTAACCACAAAGGAGAAAAGGTAATACTCTTACCCTTGTCTAAAAATTTAGAGGAACACAAGGATTCTAAATTTCTATTTATTGGTGAAAAAGTGTTTTTGAAGACCTTAAAGGAAGATAAAGATCCTTGTTATGCTCTAGTCCTTTTTCCTAAGGATGACAGACTCAAGAAGTCTAAGAAGGATATAGATCCCTTGAGGAGAGTAGGCCCTAAATAAGTTATAGACCTATTGAGTCAGTATAAGGACATTTTCACCAAATATTTTCCAAATGAGTTGCCACCAATCAGAGATATAAGCCACAATATTGACTTGATCCTAGGAGCAACCTTACCCAACAAAGCTGCATATAAGCTGACCCCTAAAAAAAATAAGGAGATGGCAAGATAAATCCAAGAACTCTTGGATAAGGGTTTGATCACCAAAATCCTTAGCCCTTGTCTAGTACCTTCCCTTTTGGAACCTAAGAAAGAAGGCACATGGAGATTATGCATTGATTCTAGAGCCATAAATAGAATCACAATTAGGAATAGGTTTCCTATGCCTAGGATAAAGGATGTATTAGATCACCTAGGAGGAGCAAGGTACTATTCTAAGGTGGACTTGAAGAGTGGTTATTACAAAATTAGGATAAGGGATGGTGATGAATGGAAGACAACCTTTAAAATCTGCATCTCTATTCGCAATAGTTTCCTTCTACTAAGAGCATCTGCAACCCTGTTAGACTTTCCACTATTGTGTTTCAAAACAAATGTATAACTATACAAAAACTCAACCCATTTCAAATGCCTTTGATTCAACTTTCCTTGACTATTCAAATATTACAAAGCTTGATGATCAATATACAAAACAAACTCCTTAGGAAGCAGATAGTGTCATCATTTCTTCAATGCTAGAACTATAGCATAAAATTACTGATCATAAACATAATATTTTCTCTTGGCATCATTCAACTTCTCATAGAAATAAGCAATAGGTTTACCTTCTTGGCTCATAACAGCTCCTATTACAGTACCACTAGCATCATAGTCTACTTGAAACACCTTATTAAAATCAGGAAGTGCTAAAATAGGTTGTTCTGTAACCTTTTGTTTCAATAGTTTAAAACTCTTATCTACCCCATTAGTCCACTTGAACTCTTTTCTATCCCCTCCCATTGTTTCAATCAAGGGTCCACAAATACTACTAAAATTTCAAATAAACTTTCTGTAAAAGCTAGCCAAACCATGAAAAGATCTTACCTCAGTAGCACTCCTTAGATTAGGCCATTCAAGGATAGCCTGTACTTTCTCTGGGTCCATTTTTAGACCTTTTGCTGAAATTGCAATCCTAAATACACTAACTCTTTTTCCACAAAACTAAACTTCTTTAAATTAATCAGCAATTTCTCATCTCTTAACTTCTCAAACACCCTACAAATATGCATCATATGCTCTTCCAATGTCTTACTAAAGATCAAAATATCATATAGGTACACAATGACAAACTTACCTAGAAATTCTTTCAGAACCTCATTCATGAGCTGCATGAAAGTGCTTCATGCATTGGTTAGCCCAAAAGGCATGACTAACCACTCATAAAGTCCTTCCTTTGTCTTGAAGGAAGTCTTCTATTTATCTCCTTCTTTGATCCAAATCTGGTGATATCTAGTATTTAGATATATCTTTGAAAAATACACAGCTCCACTCAAATAATCCATAATATCATCCATTCATGGCAATGGAAACCTATACTTGATTGTGATCTTGTTTATTTCTCTGGAATCTATACACATCCTCCATTCTCCATTCTTCTTTGGTGCTAATACTACTAGTATAGCACATGGACTCAGGCTCTCCCAAATCAATCCCTTCTATAACAACTCATTTACTTGTCTGTTCAACTCTTCACTTTCTTCTAGTGTCATTCTATGTGATGTCTTGTTTTGAAAACTAGCTCTTGGAATCAAATCCATATGATGACTGACCTTCCTTATCGGTGGTAATCCATTAGGTACATTATCAAATAAAATATCCTAAAACTCATTCAACAAATCTTCAACCTCTATAGGTACATCCTCTACTTCCTCTTTACTAGCTTTTGGAATTAAAAAAAAAACACACATGCTCATGCCTCATACCATCTAGGAATTTTCTTCCATCAACAAAAGTTATTCTTGCATTACCACATACCTTTTCTTTGGTCTCCTTTAGTGGCTTTAGCTTATGTTGCACTCCATCCTTTGTTAGGGAATATGTATTTGCATGACCATCATGTATAACACATTTGTCAAACTACCACAACCTATCCAACAACATGTGACATGCATCCATAGGTATGATATCACACAATACCTCATCCTGGTACCCGCCAATCTTGAACTTTACTAGGCACTATTCACTAACCATGACCTTGTGGTCATCTTACACCCAGGCAATCTGATATGGATGTGGGTATTTCTGTTTCTTGAGCTTCAACTTTGTCACCATATCTTCTAACACCAAATTGTTAGTGCTTCCACTTTCAATAATCACATCATAGGATTTACCCTCACACTTGCATCTAGTGTGAAATAGGCTCCTTCTTTGTTTAGGTTCTTTCTCACCACTAAGAAGGAATCTTTTGTTAATCAACGTTTCTCCTCTTTCAGCATCTTTAGAATTTGAAGATCTGGCATCTTCATCTACATGTGCCACTCTAGCCTTGCCTTCATTCCTCCTATCTGTCTGTCCTTGGCATTGAGGACATTCAAATGCTCTATGACCTTCTTCTCCATAGTGAAAACATGTTCCATGGAAGCCTCCTCTTCCTGAACCTTGTCCTCTTCCTCTTGCTCTTTGATCTCTATTGTTCTGATCTTGGAAATGATTGGAATTGTTTCCTCTTTGATTTTGACTTCTACTAGCCTCATCCTTCTTTTTTGGATCTTCATTTCAGCCTCCATATGACCATCCACCAGATCATCCACCATGACCTCTTCCATTTTGTCTCCTCTCAAATTTCTTGTTCAGCTTTTCCTCTACTTTTAGGGAAAATTGGTATGCCTCTTCAATACCATTCATTCGAACCAAATTCAGATCCTCCTAAATGCTTGGCCTCAACCCATTAAGGTAACGGGCAACTTTCTCCTTATTAGCTTCCACATGGCCTATTCTGATGAGGATTTGATACAAATCCTTTGTATACTCCTGAACAGATCATCCCACTTGCTTCAAACTTTGCATTTTCTTTAGTAGGTCAA
Source organism: Chamaecyparis obtusa (assembly GCA_027943335.1). NCBI lineage: Eukaryota > Viridiplantae > Streptophyta > Pinopsida > Cupressales > Cupressaceae > Chamaecyparis > Chamaecyparis obtusa. The sequence continues at coordinate 1,496,584 of BSBK01002799.1, read as the reverse complement.
GCTCATAATCAACAGGGATGAACTGTCACTTCAATTTATCCACCATCTGATCCCATCTTGTGATTTTATCTTTCCCTCTTCTATTTCACTCCAATTAAATCTCTTACCACTAGATCTTTGCATGACCTTTTAGTCTGGCCTTCGTGAATTTGACCCTATTAGGATCCTCAATAACTTCATACTCAAAATATTCTTCACATTCATTAATCCTGTCGATCAACTCCTCTAGGTTAATATTTCTTGAAAATGAAAGAACCTCAATCTTAGGTCTTTTCCTGATCTTGGAAATGGCCTGAAAAAGTATTTTTTCCTCCTGGTTCACAATTTCAACTTCTCCTTCTTGATCTTTTTCTTCGGCTTCATCCCCGCTTTCATCTCTGACATTAAGATTCATTCCTCTATGAATCTCTTCTTGCAATGTTCACACTTGTCTCTAGAGTGCTCTAGCCTCAGGTGTTACAACACCAGCTCTTCCACCATGTTCCCTTCATGAAGGCATTTTTGCAATGTACACTGAAACCCTAACCACAGTCTTGGTGCAAACTGCCTCATAATCAGTGATCTATTTACACAAAAACTGTAACCCATGGTCTTGGTGCAAACTGCCTGATAGTTGGTGATTTGTTTGCACACTCAGGAACTCCCACTCTGATACCACTTGATGAAGGGTGCTCCCCTTAATACCACAAACACATAACAGAAATAGAGAAACAACAACAATATGCAAGAATAGAAAATGGACTTCTTATTATCTCCACAAATGTGGAATTACAAACTTTCAGAAGTACAATATGTAAAGCCACATGGGCATTCCCTTATAATATTTTGTAGGACAAAGCCTTGAATCAATACCCAGATCTACTACCCAAAACTGCCTAGACAACACTACAGGCCTTCTTTATATAGGCAATTTTCACCACCCAAGATGGTTCTAGAAATTTAGCGCTTAAGGCCGACTATACATAGAATTATTTTATTTTCACAATTTTTACAATAGTGTCAGCTCAAAAGAAATACAAAATATGCTTTTAGGTAGCCCAATTTTTGAAGGCCATAAATTTTTAACCATAGCTCTATTTTTCTATTGTAACCACTTTTCAAAAATGCAATGACGAGATCTATAGTGCTTGACACGCGCAAGCGCCAGTCAACTAGGGGTCGATTGTGATCTAGAGCCTCTAAGGCCTTTAAAATTGACATGAAATATTTTATACCCAAAAACTCCAATAACTTCACCAATACTGATGATGTGGCAATGAAACTCAACTAGTAGGCTAGAATGACTAGAATGAACCTCCAACTATGAAATCAAAACATTCTGAGATCATATGACCAACTTACTAAAAATAGTAAGTTTCCATGCTTTGCACAAGATGGCCCTCATTGAAAAGAAAACAAAAATATTTTTGGGTGATGCAAGATTGCTCTTACACCCAGGACGCTCCTACATCAAACACCATCTTAGAGATAAAAAGTTTCAACATGGGTGACAATTGAGAAGAAGAAAAGAAAAACATTTTGAAGCCCTACAACTCGGTTTAGAAAAGACATTAAAGGAAGTTGCCCAATTGTTGAGAGGGCTTAAGCTAAACCAAGATGGAAAAAACTCTGCCAGTGAGAGTGATGAAGGAAGTGTTGCTAATAGAGGAAAGTGTTACAAGATTCAATAATTGGTAGATTAACGGATTTCTGGATGATTGATTGATTAACAGAGGAACAAATGTGTTCCTTATAAATAATTACAAGGATGTTGTTTCTAAAAGAAACACCATAGACAAGAGATGAAATTAGAAACAAAACTAAAGATAGGATAGGAAAACTTCCTATCTGGACTGAATACGAAAGAGACATGATAGGAAACATTCCTATCTAGACTCAAAGATAGACTACAAACAAGTAGTTGACCATTATAGAAAGTATTTATCTAAGGAGATAATATCTTAATAAAGATATTAAAGATATTATCTTAATATCCTCCCTTAATGGTCAATGTACGAATGTCAGAACATTCTATGATAACTAAGACCCTCCCTAGATCTACAGAATGCTGAAAACAAGAAGCTTTGCCAAAAGAGTGTTATGACTCAAAATAGACTACAATTTAAAAACTTCATTTATATGGAAAAAATGGTAAAAAACCTAGAATCTCATGCAACATTGTGTATTACAGACAACATGAAATGATTTTTAAGGAGAAAATCAACAAACCTCCACCCAAAAAATAGAAACAGATTCAAAAAGTGAAAAATGTAGATTCACCTTGGTCAGGAAGCTCAACAACTTGTGTTGTTGGTTGGGAAGCATTTTTCTTTTCTTGGGTAGCCAAACATTTTCCACACACGAACTTCATATGGCCAAACTTGTGATAGTAATTACACTACACATTTTGCTTCATAGAGCCATCCAGGGATTGAGTAGAAGGTTGATGTTGGAAAGGCTGAGAAGACTGATAGTTGTCATTGTTTTGTTAAAAGGATTTTGTAGCAAATGCTTGTTCTGAGGAGGTTGTAGATGCACTACTGCCAAACTGTTGTTTCCAATGATCTTGCTATAGGAGTTTGATGCATAATGCTAGAAACTTCATATCAACACTAGTTGATGTAATGTTGAGTGTTTTTATGAAGTTCTCATAAGATGATGTTAGAATTTTCAGAGTGATGACTACCATATCCTCTTCCTCCATTTTCTGACCAATAGCTTTGTGCTAATCATAAATGTCCTTAATCTTTATTAGATGCTCCTGCAAGGAAATATGTTCATCCATCATAATGGAAAATAACTGATTCTTCAGAAATAATGTTTGGCTCTTGTCAAATATTTGATGCAACTCCTTCAGATATTTCAAAATTTTTGCAGCTAACTTGTCAGAAGGAATTTGTGGTAGCTAATTATCAATAACAAGGAGCTTGAGAAGCATAACAACCTCTCGATTGCAATTATCAAATTTGTCTTAGTCAGATCTTGCTTGTTGAGGACACATCGTAGTGCCCAAAATGAGCTCATTCAGGTGATGATACTCAAAGATAGTGAGTATACACTACTTCCAGGTGTTATAATTATTGCCACTAAATGGTTGACTACCCTCTGACATCAGATTAGTTAGTGATGCCATCTTCCATGTTTCCTAATGCACAAAAAATATACATTTAAGAGATATTGGCACATACTTCAATGCAAAAAATTGGAAGAACCAAAAAGAAACTGAGAAGTACCTAGAAGAGAGCTCAAAAAACCTAGAAAGAATATGTTGTTGAAATCTGGATTTGCTGGCTCAAAAATAGAGGCACCCTAAAAAAATTGATGACAACCTAGTTGAGCTCTCGAAAAACCCACCAAGAATCTGTAATTAAAAAAAAATTGAGCCCAAAAATTAGGGTTTCAAGCAAAAAATGATGTCATTGCAAAAAACTTTAATTGACAGCCATGAATGGAGATAACTTTCAAAAAAAATGTGGATTTCATTGTAGAAAAAATCAGGCTACACGAAGAAATAGGCAGTGAATCAATCCCATCACACATGCAGAGATTAGATACGTTCAGAGGAAATAAAAATGTGTATTTTTTTTTCAGAATAGACACAAAAATTGCACCCAATAAGCTCTTGAAATTTTGCTAGATAGAAAAAATTAAAGAGCATGAAAGAGTTGCGACAGAAGACTTGGAAGAATCGCGTCGAAAAAATGAGATGTTCAGAAAAAATTTGCAGCTTAAGAAACCTGTGATTTCTTCCTGCAATTTTTTTGTAGAAAATTCTTGTGATTTCTTTGCCAAAAAATTCCACATGAATTTTTAAGATCTTTGAATAATTTCAAAAAAAATTTGAAGCCAAATACTTTTGAAGAAATTATAAATTTTTTGAAAAAATTATTCTCCTACGCTCTAATACCATGTTGCAAGATTCAAGAATTGGCAAATTAACAGATTTCCATATGATAGATTGATTAATAGAGGAAAAAATGTGTTTCTTATAAATAATTATGAGGATGTTATTTCTAAAATAAAAAATGTAGACTAAAGATGAAATTATAAATAAAACTGAAGATAGGATAGGAAATATTCCTATCTAGACTGAAGACGAAATAGATAGGATAGGAAACATTCCTATCTAGATTGAAAGATAGACTACAGACAAGTAGTTGACCATTATAGAAATCATTTAACTAAGGAGATAATATCTTAATAAAGATATTAAAGATATTATCTTAATAGAACATCTAACAACTAGGGTCAAGGAAGGAATGTCAATGAAGTAAGATCGATCCATGGTGGTGACAGGGATTCAGCCAAAATGTTTAGGGAAAAAATTTTGTCAAATGAAGAGGTGAGGATGGAACAACCAGATCCGACTAATGAAATTGACTACCTTTTAGTGGAATATAATATGTTGTGAGGTAGTTACTTGAATAATATGTCTTACCTTGAGTAGTGTGGACTGAAATCTAAGAGTGGACAGAGGAGCAAGGAGTACATTGAAAGAAAAGACATTCAACATCACTTTGGTAAAATTACTTTACGTAATTTTGATGGGACAAGTAGCACCACAACGAGATCATGGTTACAAAAGTTGGATACTTATTACTCATTAAACCCAACGATAGAAGAAGCCATAAAATTCACCACCTTACACTTGGAAAGAGTAGCTCATGAGTGGTGGTACCATGGACTCATGACTCAAGGACATGACTCAATCTCCACCATAGAAGATTTTGATTAGAGGCTGAATGAAAGATTTGATAGAACTGACCTTGAAGTTCATTTCCCTAACTTAGCCCTATTAAAGAAAGAAGGTAGAGTGGAAGATTATGTATCAAAATTTTAGAAACTTTTGGTAATGGTGCTTTATGTTCCACATAGGAGGTTGATAGTACTCTTTGTAGAAGGATTAGATGACCCACTAAAAGGGTTACTTAAACCCTTAAAACCAACAACATTTCTAGATGCCATCAAAAAAACCCTCATTCTAGAGGATTGAGTGGTCAAGGATAATTTTAGTAGTAAAAAGATCACCCTATCCATATAGTTCAAGAAAACATTTCAAAATAATCCAATACCTCCTAGGATGCCACTAGTAAGGCCCAATCATACATAAGTTATTAGAAATGAGTGGAGATGGAAGAAGTTGTACTTTAGATGCAAGGAACCATGGACACTAGGGCATTGATGCTTATGTAAAGAGAAAATACATTATAATGGGGTAATCTCCATTGAAAAATTAGAAAGTAAAGGAGTTGATGATGAAAATGGGACAAACACAATTGATGGACCTAAAGGTAGTACACTTGCAGTTCTTACTAGAGAACCATGTTATAGTGCATTCTTCATAAAATACATTTTGAAGGGACAATGAGTAATCATTATCATTGACAGTGGAGCCAACTATAACTATGTAAATGATGAATTAGTGAGGAGGTTGAGTTTGAACACAACTCTGATTGAAGGGTTTGGAGTAAAGATAGCCAGTGGGACTACTCTTTCCTGCACTTAAAATGTTCCTCGAATGGAATTGTCTATGGGGGAATATAAATTAAAGGATGATTTTTATGTAATAGACATGGATATTGTAACTGTTAATATGATTTAGAACAAGAAAGAGGAGGGGGGTGAATCAGTTGTTCTCAGGTCCTGATGTATAAAATAACTTCAAAAACTTTTCCTTAAATCAAATCAAGCAACCAAAACAAACTCGGTCATCGCTGATTCAATAATAGAAACATATAATAGTGCAATCCACTACCCAACTATAACTAACTTGTAAAACACAAAAATGTTCAAACCAAAACATTCACACAAGTATTGACACTTGGATTTATAGTGGAAACCCAATGTGGGAAAAACCACTTTGTAACATGCTACTATTATTTTCACTCTTCTGAAGTGAGCTCGGTTAAAAGCCAACCTAATCAAAGGTTAAAATACACACTGGTAGGTGTGATCTGGTTAAAGGATTTCAATCACCCTATTAAAAGTGAGCCTTGTTATAGGACTTACATACACTCCATTAGAATGCAACCTTGTTCAAAGGATTTAACATATGACTATTAGGTCAACCTATGTTAAAAGGATTTTGACTATTACAATGGTTAGAAAGTAGCAACAATATTGATCTAAAAAATATACAACTCACTTTGCAAATAAAAAATCCAATTCTATACATAGATGTTGGTTTATTGACTTTGAAAATTTGTCATCTCCTTCTCTGATATGCTTGGAACTTTTCTTCAAGAAATCACCACACTTCTCCTTCATCCTTTTCTGCTTATACAGTCAATAAAACTTACTGATCTCCCAACATCTACTTCACCCATGCATGCACATACCTGATGCTTAGGTTCCCTTAATACTTTCCTATGTTAGGTTAACTTATCTTTTGCCACCTAATCTCCTTTGTAGATCTTAGGGTTAGGTCAGATTCAATGAATCTACCCACTTTTTGTTCTTTGGCTCCTCTTCTAGAATCATCTCAAATCTCATAGAGATTTACAATAAAAAAATTTACAAAGCATTAAATGCTTTCAGACAATCAATAAATAAAGTCAACACAGTTTACATAATCTAAGAATTCAACAATGTCAACTCCAAATCTGAATTCTCTTCAAATATAAAAATGCTAATGCTTGGTCAATACTGTGATCATCCACTTGGTCTTCATGTAAAATGCTCAGTCATTACTAAAACTATTTACTCTGCATACACTGTCTTCCTCAACAATTTACTGATACTTGATCGATACTAGATTTTTTCTTAGCATACACTAACTCGGTTGACACTAACATAACTCAGCTTAAACATGATTTCTTCATTTTGCTCAATTAAGCCTACCAGTTTAGTCTTCAATCTTACTAAGATAAATAATACATTGTTTCATCATTGTACAACATAGTCAAGTACACTTTGTAGTTGTTGGACTAACCGCCAACATCTCCCTTCATGATTCATGACATGGTTTAATAGCCTCCTATGTTCTATAAGTCTAGTGGTTGTATCGGGCATTAATAGGTCGATCTTTTAGTGCAATGACAACTACTACTTGTAACAAGTGGTATCAAAGCTTGGTCACAAGTTTGAATCCCCTCGGGTGATGCTGAGGGGGGGATTGTTGAACTAACCGCCAACGTCTCCCTTTAGGATTCGTGACATGGTCTAATAGCCTCCTGTGTTCTATAAATCTAGTGGTTGTATCAGGCATTAACAAGTCAATCTTTTGGTGCAATGACAACTACTACTTGTAACAGCAGTATCAAGATAAGTCAACCTTTCCTTAGGTATTATTGTTACCATCCTTTCTTTCCCTTCTCACAATAGATATAGTACTTTCCTAAGTACCAATAGTCTTACTAGTCAAGGTTTAACATCAATGACAATACAACAATTGTTTCAATTGTAGTTTCCAACAATCTCCCTCTTTGGTATTGATGGCAACACCATATGATATCACCTGAATAACACATGGATTACCAACTAATCCAAAAACTTATCTATCCATCAGAGAAAATTTGTAATATCCTTAGCTTCATTCTGATTTATAATCTATAAATCTCACTCCTGTGACCATTAGAAGTATCTAGATCTCCCTATATCCTAATCTTTCATTTCAGTTCATCATCTCCCTTTCTTTATGTGTCATGTGTTAAAGTATCTTTTTAGTTCATCTCCCTTCTTGACAAAAATGCCAAAGCAACAACATAAAATTTACATCCAACTGATGTAGATATATCTATGCTTCTCAGTGTCTCTCCATCTATCATCTTTCTTATGACTAATTTGTTGTCTTTGCTTCTTCTTCACAGCTCTAGGATAGTCCTAAAGTGTGACAATCTTCTACATCAATTTGCCAAATATTCTGTTATAGCATATTTGATGCAGTGCTCCTAGCTTGACTAGGCAGCCTCAGTTAGGGGAAGGACCCCTAATTGACTTCTTAGATACTCATGAGCTTCTTTAGGTAAAGCTTTAGTGAATATGTCTGCCAATTATTCTTTTGTATTCACATATTCCATTCGGACTTCCTTGTCTTGTACCAATTCCCTCAAATATTGATACTTGATTGTTATATGCTTGGTCTTAGTGTGCATCACTGGATTCTTAGAAATGTTGATAGCATTTCTGTTGTCATAGAAAATAACAACAAGTTCAGTGATTTCTTCTTTCATACCTACCAACAACTATTTTATCCATATCAAATTTGAACAGTTTACTGCAGCAACAACATACTCAACTTTAGCAATAGATTGGGAAATGCAATTTTTTTTCTTTCTTGTCTAGGAAACTAATCTCTGTCCAAGAAAGAAAGCTCCACCACTAGTGCTTTTTCTGTCATCTACATTTCCTACCCAATCAGCATTAGTATATACTCTAAGTTCAAATTTGTCATTCTTCTTGTAGTATAACCCAAAGTTAGCAGTTCCTTTCTAGTATCTCATAATTTTTTTCACCTCCATCATGTGTGTTTCCTTAGGATTGGCAGAGAATCTTTCCATAATCCCAACAACTAGTGCAATATCTGGTCTACTATGTACATCATACTGTAATTTTCCAATCATGGATCTTTACAAAGTCTGGTTCACTTTTGTAGCATCATCATTCTTAGATAACTTTTGTCTAGTAACCATAGGAGTACCCACTAGTCTAGCATCTTCCATTCCAAAAATTTTCAATATTTCATTAACATACTTAGACTATGTAATGAAAATTCCTTTCTTCATCTGATATACGTGTAAACCAACAAAGAATTTGATCTCACCAAACATTCCTTTCTGCATCTTGTCCACCAAAAATAATGTCATCAACAAAAATTTTGGCCACCAAAATACCTTTACCTTCTTCATCTTTCAAGTACAGATTGCTTGTGTCATTTGTTCTAGAAAATATAATCTATATTAGATAGTTATGCAACCTCTCATACCATGCTCTAGGAGCTTGTTTCAATCCATATAATACTTTGTTCAATTTTTATACCATGTGTCTTCTGTTTGGATCAATAAAACCTTCTGGCTTTTCTATGTAAACTTCTTCTAGTACACCATTTAAAAATGTAGACTTGACATCCATTTGATATACCTTGAAATCTTTATAAGCAGCATATGCAAGCAGAGTTCTTACTCCTTCCAATCTAGCTATAGGGGAAAATGTCTCCCCATAATCTATTCCTTCTTCTTGTGTGTAGCCTTTGCATACCAACCTAGCTTTGTTCCTAGTGATTTCACCTTTTTCATTCAACTTGTTCTGGAATACCCACTTTGTTCCTATAACATTCTTATTTGCAAGTCTCGACACCAGAGTCCAGGTATCATTCTTCTCAATCTGGTCAATCTCTTCATTCATTGCTTGTATCCAGTCTTCACTTTCTAATACTTCTTTAGTTGTTTTAGGTTCAAACTCACATAGTAAGCATGTTGGATCCTTGGTCCTGCTTCTGGTCTAAGTTCCAGTGTCTTTATCTCCAATTATCTGTTTAGGCTTGTGATGTCTTCTTACATATTTTTCCAAAATAGGTTCAACATTTTTCTCCTCTATTTCATCAGGTTCCTTGACAAGATTGTCAGATTCAGTTTCTAAATGCTCGACAACCTCTTCCTGATACTCAGCAACATTATCTTGTAGCTTGGCATGTTCCATTTCTCTATTAGCATTGTTTTCCTGACGCTCGATAGCCATCTCCTGTCACTCAACATTGCTTTCCTAAGACTCAGCATCAGGTGCAAGTCTGCTACTTCCCTCTTCTATTTCCTCTATGTACACAAAAGATCTATAATCTTTTGGTTCTCTTTTGTTGTCAGCCTCATTTCTTTCTACATACTCATCAATGTTTACATTCACACTTTCCACAATTTTGTTAGTGTTAGAGTTCAAACACTTATAAGCTTTACTTTTTGTGGAGTACCCTAGGAATATGCCTTCATCATTTTTAGCATCAAACTTTCCATTCCTACTATCTTTTAATATGTAACATTTTCTTCCAAAGATTCTAAAGTATTTAACACTTGGTGCATGCCCATACCATAATTCATAGGGTGTCAAATTTGTACCTTTCTTGATATGTACCTAGTTAAGAGTGTAGATAGTTGTACTTATAACTTCTTTCCAATATTTCTTTGCCACATTCTTTTCAATCAATAATTTCCTTGCACAGTCCAAAATAGATCTATTCCTTCTTTCTGCTATACCATTTTGTGGAGGTGTCCTAGGCGTAGACATATGTCTTTTGATTCCTCTATCATTACAAAATAGATTAAACTCATTTCATGTAAATTCTCCACCTCAGTCAGATCTAAGACATTTTAGGTTCCTACTTGTCTCCTTCTCAACTTTAGCCAAATACCACTTAAAGAATTGAAAAGTATCAGATTTTTATTTTAGAAACATTACATGCATCATCCTGGTATGATCATCAACAAACAAGATAAAATATCTAGCACCACAGTAACTTTGTACACCCATAGATCCACAAAGGTTAGTATGAACCAAATCTAAAATGTTTTCAAAAGTAAAGGATTTTCTCTTGAAACTTGACTTGGTCATTTTCCTAATTGGCATTCTTTGCACATCACATTCTTAGGTTTCTTCAATCTAGGTAGACTTCTTACTTTCTTCTTCTTATTTATCTCTACCAGATTGTCAAAGTTAACATGACATAGCCTCTTATGCCATAACCAAATGTCATCAAGTTGTGCAATCATACATATTTCTTCAGATAGGTCAAGATAGAAAAAATTACCTCTAGTCTTCTCTCCACTTCCAATCAATTCACTAGTAGCATCAAATATCTTAGCTTTCTTCTGATGAAATTCCACTCAGTAACCAGTTCTATTGAGCTGAGCAACACTTAGCAAATTATAATTCAATCCTTCAACCCAATAAGCATTTTAACAAGAGATCTTATCAGTCAGTTTAATCAATCCTTTTCCTCTAATAGGACATGGTGTATCATTTCAAAATTTTACACTTTTACCTTTATAATGATGTAAGGTCTCAAACTTACTCTTGTCACTAGTCATGTGATGTGAACAACCACTGTCTATAATCCATTTGTCTTTCTTGTTCACATAGGAAATCAATGCAATTTTATCATCCTCATCAAATTCATCTTTTATTGCAACATAGACTACCTCAATTTCAAAATCATCATTATCAGTGTCAGTCTCTTCTTCAACAAGGTAACAAGATTTCTTACCTTTTCCTTTGTAGTCTTTGTACCTTTGGTAGCCTTTTTCATCTCTTCTATCTTTGTGTTTTCTATTTCTTTCTTCATCTTTACCCTTCTTGTTAGGACATCTAGCAACTATATGACCAACTTTATTACATGCAAAACATATAATAGGGAGTTTACCTTTATACCTTCATTTTCCTCTTCTCAATCTTCTAGCCATAAGAGCTTCTAGATCTTCAAGATCTTCATCAGAAGTGTCACTGTCACTTTCACCTTCTCTTTCACTGGTGCATCTTTCTTTTTCTTTCTTAGGTTTGTTTAGTACTAATTGTGACTTGAAAGTAGATTCAACATTTTCAATACTACCAATAGTGAAATTATCATAATTAGAGAGTTCAAAAGTAGTCAGCTTGCCAATCAAACCTTCCAAAGTAAGCACATTTGTAGAGTTACATCTAGATTCCTGAATAGCTGAGATCTTAATAGCATATATAGGATGCAGAGTTCTTAGCACTTTTCTAATTATGGTTTCATCATCAATAGTTCCATTTTTTCCTCTAATAGCATTCACAACTTCTTTTATTCTACCACAATATTGTGCAATGTTTTCATCTTCTTTCATTCTCATTTCATCAAACTTACCATTGAGACTCTTGGCTTTAGCTTTTAGCACATATAGGTCAACACCATAGATCTTTTCAAGAGTGTCCCACATCTCCTTGGTAGTTGTACAATCCTTAATGTCCTCAAATTCTGGATAGCTTAGGGCAGATGCAATTTCCAACATTGCCTGATTATGTTCTTTCTTAGCTCTCATTTCTTCGATAGTCAAAGGTGAAATAGGTGTGACATAGTCATTCTCAATGTAGTACTTTTTAGACTCACCAATACTAGCCAAATGTAGCTTCATCAAGCTTTTCCATGTAGGGAAGTTTTCCTTGTTCAGCTTCAGTACCTCCTTTTTATACATCTTGATCATTTTCTTCAAGTCCCTTTAAACTTATTTTCTGTAAACACCAATAAGAAACATTGCTCTGATACCAATTGCTAATATGATTTAGAACAATAGAGAGGGGGGATGAATTAGTTGTTCTTAGGTCCTGATGTATAAAATAATTTTAAAATTTTTTCCTTAAATCAGATCAAGCAACCAAAAAAACCACAGTCATCACTGATTCAATAATAGAAACATATAATAGTGCAGTCCACTACCCAACTACAACTAACTTGTTAAATATAGAAATGTTCAAACCAAAAAATTCACACAAGTATTGACACCAGGATTTATAGTGGAAACCCAATGTGGGAAAAACCACTTTGTAACATGCTACTATTATTTTCACTCTTCTGAAGTGAGCTCAGTTAAAAGCCAACCATGTCAAAGGTTACAATACACACTATTAGATGTGACCCGGTTAAAGGATTTCAAGCACCCTGTTAAAAGTGAGCCTTGTTATAGGACTTACATACACTCCATTAGAATGCAACCTTGTTCAAAGGACTTAACATATGACTTTTGGGTCAACCTCTATTAAAATGATTTTGATTGTTACAATAGTTAGAAAGTAGCAGTAGTATTGATCTGAAAAACATACAACTCACTTTGCAAATAACAGATCCAATTCCGTACACAGATGCTAGTTTACTGACTTTTAAAATTTGCCATCTCCTTCTCTGATCTGCTCGAAACTTTTCTTCAAGCAACCACCACACTTCTCCTTCAACCTTTTCTTCTTATATAGTCAATAAAACTTACTGATCTTCCAACATCTACTTCACCCATGCATGCACATACCTAATGCTTAGGTTCCCTTAATACTTTCCTCTGTTAGGTTAACTTATCTTTTACCACTTAATCTCCTTCGTAGATCTTAGGGTTAGGTCAGATTCAATGAATCTACCCACTTTTTGTTCTTTGGCTCCTCTTCTAGAATCATCTCAAATCTCATAAACGTTTACAATAAAACATTTTACAAAGCATTAAATACTTTCAGACAATCAATAAATAAAGTCAACACGGTTTACATAATCCATGAATTCAACAATGTTGGCTCCAAATCTAAATTCTCTTCAAATATAAAAATGATGATGCTCGGTCAATACTGTGATCATCCACTCGATCTTCATGTGAAATTTTTGGTCATTACTAAAACTATTTACTCGGCATACATTGTCTTCCTAGACAATTTAGTGATACTCGGTCCACTAGATTTTTGCTCGGCATACACTAACTCGGTCGACACTAACATAACTCAGCTTAAACATGATTTCTTCATTTTTCTTAGTTAAGCCTACCAGTTTAGTCTTCAATCTTACTAAGATAAACAATACATGTTCTCATCATTGTACAACATAGTCAAGTACACTTTGCAGTATCAAGATAACTCATCCTTTCATTAGGTTCTATTATTACCATCCTTTCTTTCCCTTCTCACAATAGATATAGTACTTTCCTAAGTAGCAACAGTCTTACTAGTTAAGGTTTGACATCAATGACAATACAAAAATTGTTTCAATTGCAGTTTCCAACAGTAACGCCCCACTAGGGAACCCAAGAGAGATTAACCTATAGCATGCTACTAAGTTTGGTGAATATTATTTTTCTAAAGTTAACATACAAGATAATACAATTGTGCAGAAGCAATTACGATTTACTCACATTGAAAGAACATCCATCATAAATTACAAATCTCGAGGGTTCCATGATGTAGACTTACTTAAGAAGAAAGTACAACTAAAGAAAGATAACAAAATATTCAATAACATAAAAGTTACAATTACAACTTACATCAATAAGTACAATCCTCATGGACATCCATGATAACTAAGTAAACTGACATCCACTGCACATGTCGCAGGGTATGCAATAATCACTCCAACATAAAAGTACAATGACCAAATTTGGTATCACATGTGATACTCTAATATAGGATTATAAAAATTAAGATAAGATAAGAAACCAACAATGAAGAAATAATGAAGAAACAAGAAGGCATCCAACTGCAGTAGTATCAACAAGACTAGCACCAAGATGTCGAATCTCAAATGGTAAAGAATCACTACCACCCGTCTGTGTAGAACCACAAAGGTCTACCCCACCGTGCTAAGGAGATAACCACAAACCTCAATTGGATAACCAAACAAAACAAGGGTAAAACCACTAAGCAAGGAATCCTTAAAGCTCTCTACTCAAGGTTTACAAAATAAAGTGAAAAGTGAGACACACTAATCTAGAGGCATAAATAGAAACTTGGGAGGTGACTTAGGTTACATGCTATGGGAGTTTCTTCACATGTCTATCTACTTGAGTTACCCTGGACTGGTCACAGTGGACTCTGGACTCTCAATCATTGAGTTACCCTAGAACTGGACACTCTGGGCCCTAGAGCCTCAAGATGATCCATGTGGGATTAAAATAATCTCTCATGGATATGAGGAATTCTAATCATAACCATACTCTACATCATCTTTTTAAATGAACTCTACAAGTTTTAATTACTAAGTTATCACTTAATGATATAACCTACAATAGGTTACCTAGGTGCTGACCACTTTGGGTCTCAGCCCCTATTGTAAGGCACTCCCCTCAGATACACCTACTCAACCTCCCCTAGGCTCATAAACTCATAAATATAAAAAAGGTATACCACCAAGTAATCCTAGAAGTAGTTCCACACATAAGAAATTGGAATGATTACAATGATACAATAACATATAATAAATAAACAAGAGCCCATAAGATTGAAATAGGGATGATAATCAGAAGAGAACATGCACATCAAAATATAGCTGAAAATAGAATCATCGAATCATCTGACACGTACCCCAGTCTCTATTTTCCCCTAGGTCCTCTAGTACCTGATATCACATATTGAACAAAAGACACAACTGGCACGAATAATACAACACTCACACCATCAATAGCTGAAAACTAAACCATAGTCATTTAAACTCTATTTTGTGTATAATTGAATCCAGGCACAAAAACAATTAAATTTACTAGGAGAATCTGATCATAACCATTACAACAATGTCATAAGTGAAAAATATTCCCTCACGTTGTCCTATGGATCCAACAGAGCAAAATGCCCAATTACAGTATAAAACTAAACCACTTAACAAGTAATTAATTTCCAATAATTTTAACCACTTAAGAATAAACAATTTCATGTTTAACAAATATCGATTTACATATAGATAAATGGAAAATTCAAATTAATTTTCATAGTATAAAGTGCCAATATAATGTACAAATTTTACATCTAAATGTACATATTACATTAAGGAAAAAGATAAATTTAAATTTAACTTAAATTATTTCCTAGAAATACTAATAATTGCAATCTAAATACACTCATATATCTAAAAATAAATGTAGAAATATTTATGAACTTAGCCACATTTAATCAAATATTAAAATAATTTATTTAAGACTAAATTGGCAAGCTAAAAGAAGAGAAATTGAATAAACTAATTAATAAAGTAAAATTTATTAAAACCTTACTAACAAATAAAAATTTAACAAAATTAATTAATAAAATAATATTAAATTTTAACTAAAACAAATTTTAAATTAAGTAAAAATTAAACGATGTTTTTAAAAAAAATATATATATATAAAACTCTATTAGTGGGGGTGGGCTCCACACACCCTCCACTCAGCACAGGGCTCCCCCATGCGCTGCCCCCTTTTGGGGTACAACGCTATCTGCCATGCGGCCCCCGCTTGGGGACACTGCCGGCAGGCCCCACAGGCAGGCGTACTGCACTCACGGCCCAAGGCAATGGGGGGCGGTGGAGCTATTAAGCTCGCCTCCCAACTTTAATAATTAAATTGTTTTTATTTAATTTCTTTATTACAAAACTACTTTTTGTTGCACGTTTCCTAAGAATGAAAAATATATATATATTTTTTAAAATTTGCTTTAGAATATTAATTTTTGGAAAAGGAAATTGAAGTTAGATATATATATATATATACATATATATATATATACATATATATACATATACATATATATACATATATATATACATACATATATATATATACATATATATATATTGAAAACAATCATACTCAAAACTGAGATTCTTTGCAAAATAATTTTTCTTTAATATTACAGATTTTATCAAAACCTTATATCAAAATCATGCCCCCATAATTGAATTTTATTACTCTGTCTCTTTGATTGTGTTTTTACCAGAGGGTAATTTTTTTTTTAAAACAAAAGACAAGTCATTTTCTAGAAGGAATATTCTAGAACCTTTCCAAACACATAAATTTGAATCTATAATCTGACTGGTGCAAATTTTAATTTTGCAAAGCAAAAAGGAATAGAGAAAGAATATTTAAATTCTAGGATGAATTTTGATGAAGGGTGCTCCCCTTAATACCACAAACACATTATAGAAATAGAGAAACAACAACAACAATATGCAAGAATAGAAAATTGGCTTCTTATTATCTCCACAAATGTGGAATTACAAACTTTCAGAATTACAATATGCAAAGCCACATGGGCATTCCCTTACAATATTCTATAGGACAAGCCTCGAATCATTATGCAAATCTACCTAGAACTACGCTAGACAACACTACGGGCCTTCTTTATATAGGCAATTTCCACCGCCTAAGAAGGTTTCAGAAATTTAGCCCTTAGGGCTAACCAAACTTAGAATTATTTTATTTTACAATTTATTACATCAAAGTCGGCTCAAAATGACTTTTGAAAACCAAACAAAAATTTTCAAAGAAAATTATTTTTTTCCATTTCAGGTGACCCAACTTCCGAAGACCATAAGTCAACTCCAGTTGACCCGATTGACTATTATAACCCCATTCTGGAAACACCATGATGTGCTCTTCATGCCTAATTGGCGCAAGCACCCATCACCCAAATTTTTGACCTCATCCGGGGCCTCTAAAGCCTTCTGTTGGTTCCTAAAAAGGAGTTTACACTCAAAGAGACAACAATATGCCTATGATGGATATTAAGGATTGGTTAGTTCCAAATGTGGGCAATATATAGGGAACTGGACCAACTATAGGGATGGATATTCCCTCTTCTGCTTCTGGCTCTATGAAACCAAGGCGGGTACACCTGATCCAATGGTATTAACTCTGAATGATAGTTCTAACTCTGCCCCTTATTTCTTTATTAGATCTTTCAATACATAAAAATAGTGAGAGAATGCTAAACAAGAACCTATTGTTCATTGATCCTCCATCACTGGGTAGGACAATACATAAATGTAAATGAAAGGTAAAATACTGGGTAATGATTTAATGATTTCTTGCAGAATGTAAACAACCATGCCAAAGATGAACCAGTACAGGAGATACTAATTTCTGATCAGTGCCTTATCCATTGGGTAATATATCTGAAATAGATATAGAATACAAGAACACAGATTCTAAGCCATAAACACAAAAAACCAGATTCATACACTACTTACAAACATCCTTCCTAATTGAACCAGATGAATCTATGCTTCACTCAGAGACTTTTAACCTGATCCTAGATCAAGGCTGAGAGATAAAACATATACACAAGTAAACCCTGTGCAAAGAGTCAGAAAACTCAAAACCCAAGAAACGTAACTGAAGGAGAGATCTGAAAACTGAAACTGCATTAAGTGTAAGGAATCTAACTCCTGTATAACAAACTATTTCAGAACACTACACTTAGACAATATGCAAAAGACTTTGAAGGTTTTTCCCCTTTACTGATACAACCTGTAAAACATGTTACAATCTGGACTGAGGATACACAGTTAGCTTCTCAGCTTCCTATGTCAAGAATTTCCAGCCAGTCCTCTAAAAATGATTACAAAATTCCCTTTATAAAAATAATGATACAACAAAATATCAATTAGGGCATCTCTAGGGTAACTCAGTCAACCCTAAGACTCATCAAAATATCTTAGACAAATCTGAAATCAGATTACATTCCAGAACATACTTTACAAAATATCTGCAACTCTGACCAAAATGGACCTTGGATTACATAGTCTGATACTGCTCTCACCCACTTTGTCAGAACTGAAAATAAATACCACCATTGGAAAGCTCGTGTCGTGGCATTTCTGAAAACATATAACACTGATATATTTGGCCATAAAAGAAGCCCTGGACGCCATTTTTTGTGAGCAGGTTGTTTCATTTAAATTTTTGAATTCTTTAATACAGTTAGACTTTACAATTTTGAATTTCAACTTTATGCAGGGCTCAAATTTCGAGCTGGGCCCCACGCCAATTTGCATCACCTGACTCGCTATACTACAATATTAATTTTCGAGCAACTTTCCTTAGCGGATTGACGATGTCCGCTAGATCTGGGCGTGCATTTCAATGCATCAACCTGCGTATCACACACAATTCATCAAAATTTATTTGCCTACAATGTGGGGCCCTCATCCACCAAGTCAGCATCCAACAATCATCTCAATTTTTGCGCACATGAGAAGGGTCTCCAATCTTGCGGGCCCAGTTTCCCCTCTTTCTTGCTTTACTAACCACTAGAGTGTTATTTCTTATAAATGTCTTGCATGTTCATAATAGGGAAAATGTGGGACAAAACTCTTAGAATCAAACCATCGAAAATATCCTTCATGTGGCTTGCGCATGCGTTGGCTTCCATGTGCCGGCTGCTCATATCCCCTTTGCACTTAACACAGGGCTTATAAAATGCGTGAGCAACCTCACGTGAGCACCTCGCCTTCAATTTTATGTGAGCTACCAACACTTAGTTTTAAAACTTTACCCTCTAAGAAAGCTCACGCCATTCTCCATAATCCACATGGCATAATAGACAATGTGCACAACAGTCCCTTATTTATGGGCATACTAACATGGTGCGTCCAACATATCATGATTTATTTATGTGTAGCTTCCTAAGGAAAATGTGCACCTCCATTTTATCTTGTGCATTGCGCTAGCTGTGCAAAGATGTATGCCAGTCTCCCTTCCCTACTCACGCACTCCATTATCTTGTGTACAGCCATCCTCGCTCTGCTTCTATTGGTTATTTCCTTATGTAATTTTTTTTAAAAAGAAACAAATCTCCAGCTTCATCTTTAACACTAGCAACCCCTATAAATTTCTGGTGTGTGGAGCATCTACCTTTAATGGTAGCTCATGTAGCATAAAGGGAAGGCTGCTCATGCCATAAAGGCTCATGCACTACTTTGGAAGACTCAGGGAAATGCTTTGGTGAGCACTTCCTTTTACAAGCCTATTATTATATAATGTTTTCTTTGCTTTGTTTTTATCCAGTGTTGGCAGTCTTCCATATCTCACAAACCCCCATTCCTTATTACGCTGGCATCTCCTCTAATTTATTTGTTGACTGCCTTGACTTTATATGTCGGCTGCATTCACTTACTTACTTACGCTGGCTTTTATTAAACTGGCTACCTTCTCCCTCTGTCTACTCGCAGCTGAAAAATTGAATCTCTTGTAACTCAGCTTGTGTCTTCCTCATACTTGGAAGCGCAGTTATATATTCTATTAAGATGCTCAATTTCCAAGTAGAAAAACTTGACAAGAGATCCAATCTTGAAATCACTTTGAAGCTGCCTCCAATTTTATTCATGCAATCATCAGTTAGCAGCCTCCACTCTTCCTTTAAAATCATAAGCTTCTTGTGTCGAAGTTGAAACATACTTCGTGTTGATTTAAAAGATGAGTTCTTTGTAGGGAAAGACATTCTCATAAAAAATCAAGCACACCATAATGAACTGGCTGCTCTATGTAGTAAAGATGAAAAAATTCTATTTTTAAGATAATGAAGCAGGCTGGACCCCAAATGGGTCCGGCCTAAAAAATTTTCAAATTCAAACAACCGGACCCCAAAAAAATCACCAAGACAATTGGAGTTTGCAACCAGATCCAATCTGGACAACCTGATATTTAAAAACTTCAATTTCCATCATTTTGTTAGTCGGCAATTTTAAATAAAACACCCCTAGTCGCCTTTTAAAAACACTGAGCAAAATTAAACACTGGAAGCTGAAACCTGGTGGAGGCAAACCTTGTAGTACATTCAACAACCCTGTCAGATGGCTACACCTAGAAATGAACAAGGTGAGAGATTTTAAAATTTGAAAAACACCGTTCAGAATTGCCGGCAAGCAAAAATTGAAAATCACTGCTGACTGCCTCAGAAGGAGCTAAATGAAAAATATCAAACGACGAGCTCAGGGAAAGCCACTGAATCTGGAAGAAATTTCATCAACAAAGATTGCAACAAAACAATCCACAACTAGAGATGATCATTTGGAAAAAAGCTACAAATTTAAGAAAATGGCTACTTTAGAGAAATATTTTATTTGTACTTTCCGTCATCCTTTGAACAGTTTTTACCGATCCTACAAATTGATCAAATGGAAACTTCACAGCCTGAAACTCTGGGTAGATGATCTTTCATATATGTATAAAATAGGGCCTTGATCAGATTCCAAAAATGATTAGCTAATTATCAAAAAATAATCTTCAAAGTAGGTTATTTAAAACATTCTGAACTGAAAAGCATCAAATTGTAGAAATTGCATTTGGAAATGATCGAGTAAAGTGATCAATTGGATTCGTCATAGTCTGAAAATCATGATGAAGAAACACCTTCATGCCTACATTATAGAGCAACCTTCAATTATGCCTGACCTTGAACTGGACACAAATGGCAGGTCCTCAAAGTGGGCCACTCACAAAACTGAACTGTGCACTGCTGAAAAACTTAACATTCTGCAATCTAAATGGCTCTGGAAAACATGTCAGACGGACACATGGAGGCTGAAGATCGGCATGAACCTTCCTTCTTATGCTAAAAACAAGAGGTAATGACCGACACCTCTTGATTAATCACAGAACACTTAATGCACTTATCCGAATAGGGTCTCCAACTGAAAAGTACAATTGATCCTCATTAAAATGTTAGAAATTGGAAATAGAATCAGATTGGGATACTAGGCTAACTGATTCATCATAGCCTAAAAATTGAGACATAGGAATTATTTGACCCCTGGAATACATGGCAAAAGGAATTTTATCAATTGGATCACATGGTCAAAAGATATGACTGATCAAACAGGCCCTTCCAGAAATCTTAACAATTACAAAAGTGCATGGCAATAACAAACTACCAACTTTGAGGGGTTTGAAACCTAATCAAACGGATTCGGAATGACTTGAGAATTGCAACATAGGTTCTTTGATATGAAAACTAAACATCCTCAAAGTGGCAGGTCATGAAACACTTCGGGGCATAAGATATTCAATTGCAAACTAGGCCTGGTACAATGATTTGACATTTTGGTAAAAATGCAGATTTAAGTGAACACTTCAAACTGGCTACTCTCTAAACATTCCAGATTCTTCAATTAAGAGCGGGAACCCATTGCATACGTCAAATGAACAGTGTTGAACCCATTCTCCAAGCTATATCATATGAAATTCATCAGGCCCATTTTCTATATGCTCTTGAATTCAGGTCTTTTTAGACTACTTTTGAAACACGGAACACTGCCTTAGGAAAAATCTTCTGATTATAAACTCAAAACCTTATAGATTTTCATAGTACCAATAGTGGCTCTAATTGGGGACACGTGCCCCTTGCGGGCATGCAGAGAATTCAGGATCTTTGGTACAGCATACCACCCCAAAATTGAAAACCGACTTCTTTCTCTTTCTCAAAAACTAGGAACCTTGCTGAAAGAAACACACAACTGAAAGAAAGCACTGTACAATATATACATTATTTGCATAGGCTAAAAAGCCTCAAAACTGAAACCGTTGTTTTCCTCTATCAAACATATGATTCTGATCCATATATGAGACAAGCAATTTGAAAACCTTTTGACAAACATATTGCCGACATATGTGAAAAAATTTGAGCTGAAAAATAATTATGAATTTGCCAAAGTCCATATTCTTCCAGTCACAACCATCATTTTCATATTCCAAGAAATATGGAATGTCCTTTATCTCTTCCTGAGCACTTGAAACATAAGGTCTATGTATTAATGCATCAAAAGGCAGGCTATAATGACCATCATGTATTGCTAAAAACTCATTCGGCTGAAAATGAAAAAGATCCTTAGATTTATCTTTGTGAGGTATTTCAACCATTGAATAACTTGGCTCATTGGCTTGTGAAGAAACAATGTTGTCAGTTACAAGATCGGTTTACAAACTAATGGAAATCATTTCCTCATAAGAGAATTGAAAATCAACACTCTCCTCACAACCTCTATCAATGTCCTGAACACATGAACCTGGATGATCAAACAATGTCTCTTCTAAAACTTGTAAGGCTGAAAGATCACATTCAAATTCATCATTTTCATTAGTACTATGACTTACACAATGATTTTTGACACTAGGCTCATCAAAATCTGAATCCAAACCAACATATGAGTCTTCAAAGTCATCATACATGACACTCTTGTATTCTTTACATTCATTTGCATGATTATCTTGCAAAGTATCTAATCCAATCATAGGAAAAGAATGGACATTATATGCATCATATTTTACACCCTTACCAACATCATCACTGTCAAAACACATATCTTTTGGGCATGAAAATGTAGGGTCAAATATAAGAGCATACCTTTGAAAATAAGCTTCTAGGAGGCTTGAGATTTCATCACTGCTTAGTGTGCTCTAAATTTCATTTTCATTTTCCTTGGCTTCATGCTTGATGCTACAAACCTCTTCTTTCTTTAGAACAGGGGCCACAAACACTTGGTCCCCATTATCCTGTGCAAATCCATCAGTGTAGGAACTTTCATCCGAATCATAATTATCCTTTTTATGTTTACACAAAAATCTCTGATACTGAGACAATAATATTGTCCTCTTATGTTGATAAAAGGAAAGGTCTACAAACTTAATAGGAACATTGTTCACCATAGACTCTTCTTCATCATCTTCATATCCACTGAACTCACTGTCACCATCATAATCAACACCCTTAGCACAAGAAGCTTGAATCTCATAATTTTTATTTGCATAGAGCTGCTCACAAGGAAACCTATTTTCCATATCCTCACAACCTAATTGTGTATCTACAATCAGCTCATGATCATCACAAGAACTCATACCCTGATCTTTCTCACCAAAGGATTCAAACTTATACAAATCCTCTGTAACATTTTCAATATCAAAACAAAAATCAACAAGGTGTAACTTTTGTTGACTGGATGTATGTGTACACTTATGTATTCAGCTGACAACAAATCAGAGATCTCATTACTACTAAGAGACCGAGAACTTGAATCATCTACATACATCACATCTTCATGAGCATAAGCACTTGCACAATCAATATCAGAATCCTCATTATTTTCATTATCAGAAGAACATGCTTCCTTAGTCGGTATAGGATCATGACTGATTTCAATTTTAGAAATATGAGAAATGATGTCCTGATTTTTTAGCACTGGTTCAAACAAGTGTGGAGACAACTCATCCTTGACATCTTTATCAAAATCTTCATTCATTTTCAGATTCAGACCTCTCTAAATCAGTAGAAGACCTTGCATACAAAGATTCTGATTCTTTATGACTACTATAATCTAAAATTCCTTCTGATATGACTTCATCATTATGAGAAACACTCTCATCCTTAAACATAGGATGCTCTGGGACACTATTTTTATTCTTTCTTTGTGGATGATCCTTTCACAACTTATCCCATTCATTATCATCAGAAAACCTTTCTAGGAACAACCACTTGAAGTCAATCAATGAGTAGATGTATTTTGGGGGTAAACTCAAGTGCCAATCAGCTGCAACCCCTTTAAGGGATCTCCCAAAAAACATCATGCTGATATCTTCATCATAAATCTAATTTTTTACAACAAATCTGAAGAATACTAGAACATGTTTAAGTGCTAAATCTGACTGATCATCAAAGATTGGAATTAAATCAACGAGCTCACTAGGAAAGGAATTTGGGGATCCATGAATACAATCAAAATTTAGAGCTCTATCCATTTTGACATAACATAGCCTTCTAGGTTGACTTATTTGCTAATTAGTCATTTGGTTTGAAACAAGATGAGAACTGTTCATCTTAGTCTACCTTTACAAGAGGTATACTGAACCATTTAAAACTCTATGAAAGTAAATTTAAAGTTTCATGAAAATATATATTCAACATGGAAACATGAAACTATTCGATATGTTACTCTTCCCTTCTTACCAGTGCTGAATCACTTAATAGGGAATAAAATATTTCACAATTGATCTTATGGAGAAATACATAAAGATCAAAATACTTGGAATTGTTGAAGTTAAAATTCAACTTGGTGAATGGAAAGCCTCTAAATCTGAAACTTGATTTTTTGAAACAACTGTAGAGTCTCCACCTCCTTGAAGAGGACAAACACTTTAACGCTGAAAACTTTTTCTGAATTTTTTTCCATCAACACAACAAACTTCAACAAGGTACATAAACCATTTATCACGACTAAAAATATATCTTTATATGCACTGATCAAACAGAAGATCTCAGAGTCACCACTCACAACTGTGTGAGATAATTTTAAAACTTTTCAAACCGACTCCTTGCACTTCAATGGAAACCATTGGATATGATAACAAGCCAGCCAGGAGTCAAAGCTCTACTCGTACCCATGTTATTTATAATAGATTTAGCATCTCTTTTCCCCAGCGGAGTCACCATTTTGTTGGTTCCTGAAAAGGATTTTACACTCAAAGAGACACCAATATGCCTATGATGGATATTAAGGATTGGTTAGTTCCAAATGTGGGCAATCTATAGGCAACTGGACCAACTATAGGGATGGATATTCCCTCTTCTGCTTCTGGCTCTGTGAAACCAAGGCGGGTACACCTGATCCAATGGTATTAACTCCGAATGATAGTTCTAACTCTGTCCCTTATTTCTTTATTGGATCTTTCAATAGATAAAAACAGTGAGAGAATGCTAAACAAGAACCTATTGTTCATTGATCCTCCACCACTGGGTAGGACAATACATAAATGTAAATGAAAGGTAAAATACTAGGTAATGATTTAATGATTTCTTGCAGAATGTAAACAACCATGCCAAAGATGAACTAGTATAGGAGATACTAATTTCTGATCAGTGCCTTATCCATTGGGTAATATATTTGAAATAGATATAGAATATAAGAACACAGATTCCAAGCCATAAACACAACAAACCAGATTCATACACTACATACAAACATCCTTCCTGATTGAACCAGATGAATCTATGCTTCACTCAGAGACTTTTAACCTGCTCCTAGATCAAGGCTAAGAGATAAAACATATACACAAGTAAACCTTGTGCAAAGAGTCAAAAAACTCAAAACCCAAGAAACACAACTGAAGGAGAGATCTAAAACTGAAATTGCATTAAGTGTAAGGAATCTAACTCCTGTATAACAAACTATTTTAGAACACTACACTTAGACAATATGCAAAAGACTTTGAAGGTTTTTCCCCTTTACTAATACAGCCTGTAAAACATGTTAAAATTTGGACTAAGGATACACAATTAGCTTCTCAGCTTCCTGTATCAAGAATTTCTAGTCAGTCATCTAAAATGATTACAAAATTCCCTTTATAAAAATAATGATACAACAAAATATCAATTAGGGCATCTCTGTAACTCAGTCAACCCTAAGACTCATCAAAATATCTTAGACAAATCTGAAATCATATTACATTCCAGAACATACTTTACAAAATATCTGCAACTCTAACCAAAATGGACCTCGGATTACAAAGTCTGATACCGCTCTCACCCACTTTTTCAGAACTGAAAATAAATGCCACCATTGGAAAACTCGTGTCGTGGCATTTCCGAAAACATATAATACTAATATATTTGGCCAAAAAATAAGCCTTGGACGCAATTTTTTGTGAGCAAGCTGTTTCATTTAAATTTTTGAATTCTTTAATACAGTCAGACTTTACAATTTCGAATTTCAACTTTATGCAGGGCTCAAATTTTGAGGTGGGCCCCATGCCACTTGGCATCACCTGATTGGTCTGACCATCCAACTCATCACCATGTGGCACTTCGTTGCTATACCGCCATCTTAACGAGTGAGCACCTTCACATCTCTGGAATAACAACCACCACTCGATTGACATGCATCCCAAGGCAGTCGACCAACTACTTGAGCCTGCTTTATTATTGCCTTGTCATTGTCCTCCACCAGGTGTCACATTCCAGTTGGTCCACGGATCCATTTGGCACCAAACTGCAACATCATGAGCCACATCATCATCGTGACACATGTCACAATCTCGCTATACCGCAATATTAATTTTCGTGTAACTTTCCTTAGCGAATTAACGACGTCCACTAGATCTGGGTGCACATTTCAATGCATCAACCTACGTATCACACACAATTCATCAAAATTTATTTTCCTACAATGTGGGGCCCGCATTCGCCAAGTCAACATCCAACAATCATCTCAGTTTTCACGCACATGAGAAGGGTCTCTAATCTTGCGGGCCCACTTTCCCCTCTTTCTTGCTTTACTAACCACTAGAGTGTTATTTCTTATAAATGTCTTGCATGTTCATAATAGGGAAAATGTGGGACAAAACTCTTAGAATCAAACCATCGAAAATATCCTTCTTGTGGCTTGCGCATGCGTTGGCTTCCATGTGCCGGCTGCTCACATCCCCTTTGCACTTAACGTAGGGCTTATAAAATGTGTGAGCTTCCTCACGTGAGCACCTTGCCTTCAATTTTATGCGAGGCACCATCACTTAGTTTAAAAACTTTACCCTCTAGGAAAGATCACGCCATTCTCCTTAATCCACATGGCATAATAGACAATGTGCACAATAGTCTCTTATTTCTGGGCATACTAACATGGTGCGTCCAACATATCATGATTTATTTATGTGCAACTTCCTAAGGAAAACATGCACCTCCATTTTATCTTGTGCATTGACTTAATCTATAGGCCTCCATTACATTGAAACATTGGCACATTTGATATTAAAACAATGTCAATTCAATCACCATGCGCTAGCTGTGCAAAGATATATGCCAGTCTCCATTCCCTTCTCACGCACTCCATTATCTTGTGTACAACCAGCCTCCCTTTGCTTGTATTGGTTATTTCCTTATGTAATTTTTTTAAAAAAAGAAACAAATCTCTAGCTTCATCTTTAACACTAGCAACCCCTATAAATTTCTGGTGTGTGGAGCATCTACCTTGAATGGGAGCTCATGTAGCATAAAGGGAAGGCTACTCATGCCATAAAGGCTCATGCAATACTTTGGAAGACTCAGGCAAATGCTTTGGTGAGCACTTCCTTTTACAAGCCTGGTATTATATAATGTTTTCTTTGCTTTGTTTTTATCCGGTGTTGGCAGTCTTCCATATCTCACAAATCCCCATTCCTTATTACATTGGCATCTCCTCTAATTTATTTGTTGACTGCCTTCACTTTATATGCCGGTTGCATTCACTTACTTACTTACACTAGCTTTTATTAAACTGGGTACCTTCTCCCTCTGTCTACTGGCAGCTGAAAAATTGAATCTCTTATAACTCGGCTCATGTCTTCCTCATACTTGGAAGTGCAGTTATATATTCTATTAAGATGCTCAATTTCCAAGTAGAAAAACTTGACAAGAGATCCAATCTTGAAATCACTTCGAAGCTGCCTCCAATTTTATTCATGCAAACACCAGTTAGCAGACTCCACTCTTCCTTTAAAATCATAAGCTTCTTGTGTCGAAGTTGAAACATACTTCGTGTTGATTTAAAAAATGAGTTCTCTGTAGGGAAAGCCATTCTCATAAAAAATCAAGCACACTGTAATGAACTGGCTGCTCTATGTAGTAAAGATGAAAAAATTCTATTTTTAAGATAATGAAGCAGGCTGGACCCCAAATGGGTCCGGCCTAAAAAATTTTCAAATTCAAACTACTGAACCCCAAAAACATCACCAAGACAACTGGAGTTTGCAACTGGATCCAATCTGGACAACTGGATATTTAAAAACTTCAATTTCCATCATTTTGCCAATCGGCAATTTTAAATAAAACACCCCCAGTTGCCTTTTAAAAACACTGAGCAAAACTAAACACTGGAAGCTGAAACCTGGCGGAGGCAAACCTTGTAGTACATACAACAAACCTTTTAGATGGCTTCACCTGGAAATGAATGAGGCGAGAGATTTTAAAATTTGAAAAACACCGTTCAGAATTGCCGGCAAGCAAAAATTGAAAATCACTGCCGACTACCTCGGAAGGAGCTAAATGAAAAATATGAAACAATGAGCTCAGGGAAAGCCACTGAGTCAGGAAGAAATTTCATCAACAAAGATCACAACAAAACAATCCGCAACTAGAGATGATGATTTGACAAAAAGCTACGAATTTAAAAAAATAGCTACTTTAGAGAAATATTTTATCCGTACTTTCCGTCATCCTTTGAACACTTTTTACCAATCCTGCAAATCGATCAAATGGAAACTTCACAGACTGAAACTCTGGGTAGATGATCTTTCATATATGTATAAAATGAGGCCTTGATTAGATTCCAAAAATGATTAACCGATTATCAAAAAATAATCTTCAAAGTAGGTTATTTAAAACATTTTGAATTGAAAACCATCAAACTGTAGAAATTGCATTTGGAAATGATTGAGCAAAGTGATCAATTGGATCCGTCATAGTCTAAAAATCATGATGAAGAAACACCTTCATGCCTACATTATAGAGCAACCTTCAATTATGCCTGACCTCAAACTGGACACAAATGGAAGGTCCTCAAAGTGGGCCACTCACAAAACTGAACTGTGCACTGCTGAAAAACTTAACATTCTGCAATCTAAATGGCTCTGGAAAACATGTCAGACGGACACATGGGAGGCTGAAGATCGGCATGAACCTTCCTTCTTATGCTAAAAGCAAGATGCAATGACCAACACCTCTTGATTAGTCACAGAACACTTAATGCACTTTTCCGAACAGGGTCTCCAACTGAAAAGTACAACTGATCCTGATTAAAATGTTAGAAATTTGAAATAGAATCAGATTGGCATACTAGGCTAACGGATTCATCATGGCCTAAAAAATGAGACATAGGAATTATTTGAGCCTTGGAATACATGGAAAAAGGAATTTTATCAATTGGATCACATGGTCAAAAGATATGACTGATCAAACAGGCCCTTCCAGAAATCTTAACAATTACAAAAGTGCGTGGCAATAACAAACTACCAACTTTGAGGGGTTCGAAACCTAATCAAATGGATTCAAAATGACTCGAGAATTGGAACATAGGTTCTTTGATATGCAAACGAAACATCCTCAAAGTGGCGGGTCATGAAACACTTCTGGGCATAAGATATTCAACTGCAAACTAGGCCTAGTACAATGATTTTACATTTTGGTAAAAATGTAGATTTAAGTGAACACTTCAAACTGGCTACTCTCTAAACATTCCAGATTCTTCAATTAAGAGTGGGAACCCACTACATACGTCAAATGAAAAGTGTTGAACCCGTTCCCCAAGCTATATCATATGAAATTCATCAGGCCCATTTTCTATATGCTCTTGAATTCAGGTCTTTTTAGACTACTTCTTTTGAAACACGGAACACTGCCTTACGGAAAATCTTCTGATTATGAACTCAAAACCTTATAGATTTTCATAGTACCGACACCTTCAAAATTGAGTTTGAAGTTTCTGTACCCTGCTGCCAATACCGAAAATATTCAATATCTTCAAACGTAGACCTATTCTAACCATAAAACTTTACCGGTAGGCTGATGCGACTTAGATGAACATCCACATGCAAAATCAGAACATTCCGAGATCATCTGACCAACTTACTAAAAATAGCAAGTTTCCATAAATAGAAACCCTACACAAGATAGCCCTTATTGAATTCAAAAATAGAAATATTTTTGGGTGATACAAGATTGCTCTTACACCCAGGATGCTCTTGCATCAAACACCTGGGGTAATTTGAGAAGTGACCCTATCACGACTAAAGTGTGCAGAGGAAAACCAAGATGATTAACCTCCTCCATTGTCAACCATGATGAATCTTCAACAGGTCCTCCTTTCCACTTGACCAGATATTCTTCATATGTCCTGTTCCTTGTGCTTCTGCAAACATGACTATCTAGTATGTCTTCAATCTCTTTGGTATCTGAACTATTTATTGGAATAATCCACTATGCCGCTGTGATCTCATCTTCAACACTTCCTTCATGATACTCTGTCAAATCTAAAATGTTAAACACTAGTGAAATAGTCAGCTCACTAGGTAATTCTACCTCATATGCATTTCCTGAATCATGCTTCTTCAGTATCTTACATGGTCCAAACTTCTTCATTTTCAACTTGTTATATGTACCAACCGAAAATCTTTCCTTTCGCAAATGAACCATGACTTCATCTCAAACCTGAAATTCCTTATGCCTCCTTTTCTCATCTGCCTTAGCCTTATACTACGCATTCATCTTGGTAATATGATTCCCCACCTCCTCATGGATGTTCTTCAAATGTTCTGCAAAATCCTCAGCTTCAACACTACTTATTTCTCCTTTATCTATCTTTCTCAACTGAAATGCATTTCTGGGACTACTTCCATATACAATCTAGAATGGTGATTTACCAGTGCTCCTGCTAATAGAATTATTGTATGCAAATTCTACCTCTGGTAAAATCCATACTATTCGCTTATCTCCAACCAAACATCTCAGCAAATTTGTCAAACTCCTATTCACCACCTATGTCTGTCCATCAGTCTGTGGATGATGTGATGAACTGAACTTCAAATCTATCTTCAACTTCTTCCCCAATGTTCACCAGAAATATCCAACGAACTTAGTGTCTCTATCTGAAACTATGGTCTTTGGAAAACCATGTAGTCTCACTACTTCTTTGATAAACAATTCTGCTATATGAACAACATCATTAGTCTTCTTGTAGGGAATAAAATGTGCCATCTTTGAAAATCTGTCAACCACCACAAAAATTGAATCATGTCCCTGTTGTGTCCTTGGTAAACCAAGAACAAAGTCCATACTGATATCCTCTCAAGGCTTCTCTGGTACAGGTAATGGCTGATACAACCTTGTATTCTGCTTCACTCCTTTTGCGATTTGACATACTTTACAACTTTGTACAAACTTCTTGACATCTTGCTGCAACTGTGGCCAATAATAAATCTCACTAACCAAAGCAAGGGTTTTATCATGACCAAAATGTCTAGCCAATCCTCCGCTATGCTTCTCCTTGATGAGATTCTTCCTCATAGAACTTCGTGGAATGGACAACTGACTCTCTCTGAATAGCATATCATCCTGAATGATGAAATCCAGCCACTTCGTGCTATCTAGAGTAACAGGTTCTATACAAGCTTTCTAAGCTTCACCAAAATCAAGATCTTTTGGATACAAATTCTTGAGTTCCTTGAACCCAACCACCTCAATTTGCATCTCTTTCAGCAATAGTTGCCTTCTGCTAAGCACATCTGTAACCTTGTTAGACTTTCCACTTCTGTGTTTCAAAACAAATGTTTAACTCTGCAAAAACTCAACCCATTTCAAATGCCTTTGACTCAACTTTCTTTGAATATTCAAATATTGCAAAGCTTGATGATCAGTATACAAAACAAACTCCTTAGGAAGTAGATAGTGTCTCCACTTCTTTAATGCCTGAACTATATCATAAAATTCCTGATCATAAACATAGTATTTTCTCTTGGCATTATTTAACTTCTCACTTAAATAAGCAACAGGTTTTCCTTGTTGGCTCATAACAGCTCCTATTGCAGTACCACTAGCATCATAGTCTACTTGAAACACCTTATTAAAATTTAGAAGTGCTAAAATAGGTTGTTCTATAAATTTTTGTTTCAACAATTGAAAACTCTTTTATGCTCCATTAGTCCACTTGAACTCTTTTCTATCCCCTCTCATTGTTTCAGTCAAGGGTCCACAAATACTGCTAAAATTTCTGATAAAATTTCTATAAAAGCTAGCCAAACCATGAAAAGATCTTACCTCAGTAGCACTCCTTGGAGTAGGACATTATAGCCTGTACCTTCTCTGGGTCCATTTTTAGACCTTCTACTGAAACTGCAAATCACAAATACACTAACTCTTTCTTCACAAAACTACACTTTTTCAAATTAATCAATAATTTCTCATCTCTCAGCTTCTCAAACACCATACAAATATGCATCATATGTTCCTCCAATTTCTTGCTAAAGATTAAAATATCATCTAGGTAAACAATGACAAACTTAGCTAGAAATTCTTTCAGAACCTCGTTCATGAGCCGTATGAAAGTGCTCGGTGCATTGGTTAGCCCAAAAGGCATGACTAGCCATTCATACAATCCTTCTTTTATCATGAAGGTAGTCTTCCATTCATCTCATTCTATGATCTGAATCTGATGATATCCACTCTTCAGATCTATCTTTGAGAAATACATAGCTCCACTCAAACAGTACATAATATCATCCATTCATGGCAATGGAAACCTATACTTGATTGTGATCTTGTTTCTTGCTCTAGAATCTGTACACATCCTCCACTCTCCATTCTTATTTGGTGCTAATACCACTGGTACAACACAGGGACTCAAAATCTCACGGATCAATCCTTTCTACAATAACTCATGTACTTGTCTATTCAATTCCTCACTTTCTACAGGTGTCATTCTGTGTGCTTCCTTATTTGGCAAATTTGCTCTTGGGATTAATTTCATCTGATGATTGATCTCCCTGACTGGTGGTAATCCATCAGCCACATTATTGGATACAATATCCTAAAACTCATCCAACAAATTTGCAACTTCTACAGGAACACCTTCTACTTCCTCCTTACCAGCTTTTAGAATTAAAGAAAAACACACATGCTCATGCCTCATACCATCTAGGAACTTTCTTTCATCAAAAAAATTTATCCTTGCACTACCACATACCTTTTCTTATGTGTCATTCAATGACTTTAGCTTATGTCACATTCCATCCTTTGTTAGGGAATAAGTAGTTGCACGACCATCATGTATAGCACATCTGTCAAACTGCCATGGTCTACCCAACAACATATGACATACATCCATAGATATGATATCACACAGTACCTCATCTTGGTACCCTCCTATCTTGAACTTCACTAGGCATTGTTCATTAACCATGACCTTGTGGTCATCCTTTACCTAGACAATCTGATATGGATGTGGGTGCTTCTATCTCTTGAGCTTCAGCTTTGTCACCATCTCTTCTGACACCAAATTGTCAGTGCTTTCACAATCAATAATCACATCACAACACTTACCCTCACACTTGCACTTAGTGAGAAACAGACTCCTCCTTTGTTCAGGTTCATTCTCACCACTCAGTAGGACTCTTTTGTTCATCAACATTTCTCCTCTTTCAGCATCTTTAGAATGTGACGATCTGACATCTTCATCTACATGTACAACTTTGGACTGACCTTCATTTCTCCTATCTGTCCTTCCTTGGCATTGAGGACATTCAAATTCCCTATGACCTTCTTTTCCACAATGAAAACATGTTCCACGAAAGCCTCCTCTTCCAAATCCTTGTCCTCTTCCTCTTCCTCTCTGATCTCTATTACTCTGATCATGGAAGTGATTAGAATTATTTCCTCTCTGATTCTGGCTACTACTGGCCTCATCCTTCTTTTTTAGATCTTCATTTTGGCCACCATATGACCATCCACCAAATCTTCCACCATGACCTCTTCCATTTTGTCTTCTCTCAAACTTCTTGTTCAACTTTTCCTCTACTTTTAGGGAAAACTGGTATGCCTCCTCAATACTATTCATTTGAACCAGATTCAACTCCTCCTGAAGGCTTGGCCTTAACCCATTAAGGAATCAGACAACTTTCTCCTTATCACCTTCTGCATGACCTATTCTGATGAGGAGTCGATAGAACTCCTCTATATACTTCTGGATAGATCATCCCGCTTGCTTCAAACTTTGCATTTTCTTTAGTAGGTCAAGCTCATAATCAACAGGGATGAACTGTCACTTCAATTTATCTACCATCTGATCCCATCTTGTGATTTTATCTTTCCCTCTTCTATTTCACTCCAATTGAATCTCTTACAACTAGATCTTCGCATGACCTTTCAGTCTGACCTTCGCGAATTTGACCCTATTAGGATCCTCAACATCTTCATACTTAAAATATTCCTCACATTCATTGATCTAGTTGATCAATTCCTCTAAGTTAAGATTTCCAGAAAATGTAGGAACCTCAATCTTAAGTCTTTTCTCAATCTTGAAAATGGCTCGAAAAAGTCTTTCTTCCTCCTAGTTCACAAATTTAGCTTCTCCTTCTTGATATTTTTCTTCATCTTCATCCTCTCTTTCATCTTTGACATTAAGATTCATTCCTCTGTGAATCTCTTCGTGGAATGCTCGCACTTGTCTCTATAGCTTTCTAACCTCAGGTGTCACAACACCAGCTCTTCCACCATGTTCTCTTTGTGGAGGCATTTTTGCGATGCGTGCTGAAACCCCAACCATGCTCCTGGTGCAAACTGCCTCACAGTTGGTGATCTATTTACACACTTAGGAACTCCTACTCTGATACCATTTGATGAAGGGTTCTCCCCTTAATACCACAAACACATAACAGAAATAGAGAAACAATAACAACAATATGCAATAATAGAAAATTGGCTTCTTATTATCTCCACAAATGTGAAATTAAAAATTTTCAGAATTACAATATGCAAAGCCACATGAGCATTCCCTTACAATATTTTGTAGGACAAGCCTTGAATCATTACCCAAATCTACCCAGAACTACCCTAGACAACACTACAGGCCTTCTTTATATAGGCAATTTCCACTACCTGAGAAGGTTCCAGAAATTTAGCCCTTAGGGCTGACCAAACTTAGAATTATTTTATTTTACAATTTATTACATCAAAGTTGGCTCAAAATGACTTTTGAAACCCAAACATAAATTTTGAAGGAAAATTATTTTCTGCCATTTTAGGTGACCCAACTTCCGAAGACTATAAGTCATCGCCAGTTGACTTGATTGACTATTATAACCCCATTCTAGAAATTCCACGAAGCGCTCTATAGGCTTGCCCTATGCAAGCACTTTGTCACCTAAATTTTTCACCTCATTCGGGGCCTCTAAAGCCTTCAAAACTGAGTTTGAAGTTTCTATACCTTGCAGCCAATACCAAAAATCTTCAATATCTTCAAAACTAGACCTAATCTAGCTGTGAAACTTTACTAGTAGGCTAATACAACTGAGATGAACATCCACATGTCAAATCAGAACATTCTGAGATTGTATGACCAACTTACTAAAAATAGAAAGTTTCCATGTATAGCAACCCTACATAAGATAGCCCTTATTGAATTCAAAAATAGAAATATTTTTGGGTGATGCAAGATTGCTCTTACACGCAGGATGCTCTTGCATCAGACACCCAGGGTAATTTGAGAAGTGACCCTATCATGACTCAAGTGTGTAGAGGAAAACCAAGATGGTTGACCTCCTCCATTGTCAACCATGATGAATCTTCAACAGGTCATCCTTTCCACTTGACCAAATATTCTTCATATGTCCTGTTCATTGTGCTTCTGCCAACACAACTATCTAGTATGTCTTCAATCTCTTTGGTATCTGAACTACTTGCTGGAATACTCCACTGTGCCACTATGATCTCATCTTCAACACTTCCTTCATGATACTCTATCAAATTTGAAATGTTAAACACTAGTGAAATATTCAGCTCACTAGGCAATTCTACCTCATATGTATTTCCTGAATCATGCTTCTTCAGTATCTTACATGGTCCAAACTTCTTTATTTTCAACTTGTTATATGTACCAACTAGAAATCTTTCATTTCGTAAATGAACCATGACTTCATCTCCAACCTGAAATTCTTTATGCCTCATTTTCTCATCTACCTTAGCCTTATACTGCACATTCATCTTGGTAATATGCTTCCTCACCTCCTCATGGATGTTCTTCAAATGTTTTGCAAAATCCTCAGCTTCAGCACTACTTATTTCTCCTTTATCTATCTTTCTCAACTCAGATGCATTTCTGGGACTACTTCCATATACAATCTGGAATGGTAATTTACCAGTGCTCCTGCTGACAGAATTATTGTATGCAAATTTTTCCTATGGTAAAATCAAATCCCATCCTGTTGGCTTATCTCCAACCAAACATCTCAGCAAATTTGTCAAACTCCTATTTACCACCTCTGTCTGTCCATCAATTTATGGATGATGTGATGAACTGAACTTCAAATCTATCTTCAACTTCTTTCACAATGTACGCCAAAAATATCCAATGAACTTAGTGTCTCTATCTGAAACTATGGTCTTTAGCAAACCATGTATTCTCACTACT
The DNA here is from genome assembly GCA_027943335.1 of Chamaecyparis obtusa. NCBI lineage: Eukaryota > Viridiplantae > Streptophyta > Pinopsida > Cupressales > Cupressaceae > Chamaecyparis > Chamaecyparis obtusa. Next base: position 1,460,034 of record BSBK01002799.1, on the reverse strand, counting down.
TCTCTGAAAAACAATTCTGCTATATGAACAGCATCATTAGTCTTCTTGCAGGGAATAAAATGTGTCATCTTTAAAAATATGTCAACCACCACAAAAATTGAATCATGTCCCCACTATGTCGTTGGTAAACCAAAAACAAAGTCCATACTGATATCCTCCCAAGGCCTCTCTGGTACAGGTAATGGCTAATACAACCCTGTATTCTAATTTTCTCCTTTCACCATCTTACATACTCTACAACTCTGTACAAAATTCTTGACATCTTGCTACAACGATGGCCAATAATAATTCTCACTAACTAAAGCAAGGTTTTTATCATGACCAAAATGTCCAGCCAATCCTCCGCTATGCTTCTCCTTGATGAGATTCTCTCTCATAGAACTTCGTGGAATGCACAACTGAATCCCTCTGAATAGCATATCATCTTGAATGATGAAATCTAGCCACTTCGTCCTGTCTAGAGTAACAGGTTCTATACAAGCTTTCCAAGCTTCACTAAAATCAGGATCCTCTAGATACAAATTCTTGAGTTCCTTGAACACAACCAGCTCAATATGCATCTCTGTCAGCAATAGTTTCCTTTTGCTAAGCGCATCTGCAACTCTGTTAGACTTTCCACTTCTGTGTTTCAAAATAAATATATAACTCTACAAAAACTCAACCCATTTCAAATGTCTTTGATTCAACTTTCCTTGACTATTCAAATATTGCAAAGCTTGATGATCAGTATACAAAACAAAATCCTTAGGAAGCAGATAGTGTCTCCACTTCTTCAATGCCTGAACTATAGCATAAAATTTTTGATCATAAACAGAATATTTTCTCTTGGCATCATTTAACTTCTCACTAAAATAAGCAACAAGTTTTCCTTCTTTGTTCATAATAGCTCCTATTGCAGTACCACTAGCATCACAGTCTACTTGAAACACCTTATTAAAATTTGGAAGTGCTAAAATAGGTTGTTCTATAACTTTTTGTTTCAACAATTGAAAACTCTTTTCTACCCCATTAGTCCACTTGAACTCTTTTCTATCCCCTCTCATTGTTTCAGTCAAGGGTCCACAAATACTGCTAAATTTTTTGATAAACTTTCTATAAAAGCTAGCCAAACTATGAAAAGATCTTACCTCAGTAGCACTCCTTGAAGTAGGCCATTCAAGGATAGCCTGTACCTTCTCTAGGTCCATTTTTAGACCTTCTGCTGAAACTACAAATTCCAAATACACTAAGTCTTTCTTCACAAAATTGCACTTCTTCAAATTAATTAATAATTTCTCATCTCTTAGCTTCTCAAACACCATATGAATATGCATCATCTAGGTAAACAATGACAAACTTACCCAAAATTTTTTTCAGAACCTCATTCATGAGCCGCATGAAAGTGCTCGGTGCATTGGTTAGCCCAAAAGGCATGACTAACCACTCATACATTCCTTCATTTATCTTGAAGGTAGTCTTCCATTCATCTCCTTCTCTAATCTGAATCTGATGATATCCACTCTTCAGATCTATCTTTGAGAAATACACAGCTCCACTCAAATAGTCCATAATATTATCCATTCATGGAAATGGAAACTTGTACTTGATTATGATCTTGTTTATTGCTCTAGAATCTGTACACATCCTCCACTCTCCATTCTTCTTTGGTGCTAATACCATTGGTATAGCATAGGGACTCCAACTCTCACAGATCAATCCTTTCTGCAACAACTCATTTACTTCTTTGTTCAATTCCTCACTTTCTGCAGGTGTCATTCTATGTGCTGTCTTATTCGACAAACTCACTCCTGGGATGAAGTCCATCTGATGACTAATCTCCCTGACTGGTGGTAATCCATTAGGCACATTATCGGATACAATATCCTTAAACTCATCCAATAAATCTGCAACTTCTACAGGAACATCTTCTACTTCCTCCTTACTAGCTTTTGGAATTAAAGAAAAACACACATACTCATGCCTCATACCATCTAGGAACTTTCTTCCATCGAAAAAAGTTATTCTTGCACTACCACATACCTTTTCTTCTGTGTCATTCAATGACTTTAGCTTATGTTGCATTCCATCCTTTGTCAGGGAATAGGTATTTGCATGACCATCATGTATAGCACATTTGTCAAATTTCCATGGTCTATCCAACAACATATGACATACATTCATAGATATGATATCACACAGTACCTCATCTTGGTACCTGCCAATCTTGAGCTTCACTAGGCATTGTTCATTGACCATGATCTTGTGGTCATCCTTTACCCAGGCAATCCAATATGGATGTGGGTGCTTCTATCTCTTGAGCTTCAGCTTTGTCACCATCTCTTCTAACACCAAATTGTCAGTGCTTCCACAATCAATAATCACATCACAACACTTACCCTCACACTTGCACCTGGTGTGAAATAGGCTCCTCCTTAGTTTAGGTTTATTCTCACCACTCAGCAGGGACTCTTTTGTTAATTAGCATTTCTCCTCTTTTAGCATCTTCAAAATGTGACGATCTAGCATCTTTATCTACATGTGCAACTCTGGTCTAGCCTTCATTTCTCCAATCTATCCTTCCTTGGTGTTGAGGACATTCAAATGCCCTATGATCTTCTTGTCCACAATGAAAATATGTTCCATGGAAGCCTCCTCTTCCAGATCCTTGTCCTCTTCCTTTTCCTCTCTGATCTCTATTACTCTGATCCTAGAAGCGATTAGAATTATTTCTTCTTTGATTCTGGCTGCTACTGGCCTCATCCTTCTTTTTTAGATCTTCATTTTAGCCACCATATGACCGTCCACCAGATCTTCCACCATGACCTTTTCCATTTTGTCTGCTCTCAAACTTCTTGTTCAACTTTTCCTCTAATTTTAGGGAAAATTGGTATGCCTCCTTAATACTATTTGTTCAAACCGGATTCAACTCCTCTTGAATGCTTGGCCTTATCCCATTAAGGTATCGAGCATGTTTCTCCTTATTAGCTTCTGCATGACCTGTTCTGATGAGGAGTCGATAGAACTCCTCTATATAATCCTGAACAGATCCTATCACTTGCTTCAAACTTTGCATTTTCTTCAGTAGGTCAAGATCATAATCAACAGGAATGAACTATCACTTCAATTTATCTACCATCTGATCCCATCTTGTGATTTTATCTTTCTCTCTTCTATTTCGCTCCAATTGAATCTCTTGCCACTAGATCTTCACATGACCTTTCAGTCTGGCCTTCGCAAATTTGACCCTATCAGGATCCTCAATATCTTCATACTCAAAATATTCCTCACATTCATTGATCCAGTCGATCAATTCCTCTAGGTTAAGATTTCAAGAAAATGTAAGAACCTCAATCTTAGGTCTTTTCCCAATCTTGGAAATGGTTTGAAAAAGTCTTTCTTCCTCCTGGTTCACAATTTTGGCTTCTCTTTCTTGATATTCTTCTTCAGCTTCATCCTCACTTTTGTCTTTGACATTAAGATTCATTCCTCAGCGAATCTCTTCTTCCAATACTTGCACTTATCTCTGTAGCTCTCTAACCTTAGGTGTCACAACACCAACTCTTCTGCCACGTTCTCTTCGTGGAGGCATTTTTACGATGCATGCTGAAACCCTAACCACGGTCCTAGTGCAAACTGCCTCACACTCCAAAATCTATTTACACACTCAAGAACTCCTGCTCTGATAACACTTGATGAAGTGTGCTCTCCTTAATACCACAAACACATAAAAGAAATAGAGAAACAACAACAACAATATGCAAGAACAAAAAATTGGCTTCTTATTATCTCCACAAATGTGGAATTAAAAACTTTTAAAATTACAATATGCAAAGCCACATGGGCATTCCCTTACAATATTCTATAGGACAAGCCTTGAATCATTACCCAAATCTACCCAGAACTACCCTAGACAACACTACGGGCCTTCTTTATATAGGCAATTTCCATCGCCCAAGAAGGTTCAAGAAATTTAGCCCTTAGGGCTGACCAAACTTAGAATTATTTTATTTTACAATTTATTACATCAAAGTCGGCTCAAAATGACTTTTGAAACCCAAATATAAATTTTGAAGGAAAATTATATTCTGCCATTTTAGGTGACCCAACTTCTGAAGACCATAAGTCATCGTGAATTGACCTGATTGACTATTATAACCCTATTTTGGAAACACCACGAAGCACTCTACAGGCTTCATTGGCGTAAGCACCCATCACCCAAATTTTTGACCTCATCTGGGGCCTCTAAAGCCTTCGAAACTAAGCTCAAAGTTTCTGTACCCTGCTACCAATACTGAAAATCTTCAATATCTGCAAAACTAGACTTGATCTGGCCATGAAACTTTACCGGCAGGCTGATACGACTGAGATGAACCTCCACATGTGAAATCAAAACATTCCAAGATCGTATGACTAAGTTACTAAAAATAGAAAGTTTTCATAAATAGCAACCCTACACAAGAGATCCCTTATTGAATTCAAAAACATAAATATTTTGGGGTGATGCAAGATTGCTCTTACACCCAAGATGCTCTTGCATCAAATTTTTATACCCAGATTGGGATTTTTCCAAAATAAATTGAATCTTCTAATAGGGAATTTATTTATTTCAATCCCTATAGTTAAACTATAGGCCAAGACTAATTTATTGTTTTCTAGGAAAACTATGAAGAATTATTTAACGAAATTTGGCTAGCATAACAATATTGTGCCAAATTATAATAAAATACAAAAATTAACTATGCTAGGGTTTTCTCAATACCCAGATCTAGATAAACATAGATCTACCTAATAAAATACATAGAAATTTATACAAATAGAGAAAGATAAATAACTATGAAGACATAGCTAACAGGCAAAATTCATTGCCTACCTCAGATCCAATGCTAGCAACTAAAGATGAAAAGCCCTTATAGATCTGAAACAAATTTTCCTCTGAAAATCCACCAAGTCTAGAAATTTGAAAACTATGTAGCAAACATGTACCTGATCTAGATGCACAAAGAAGCCAAATCAACAAGCAACCACAACAATCCAAAATTTTCCCAAAATTCAAAGCACACAAGCTCTACCCAAAAATCTTCTCCAAAAACCTGTCTAATCTCCAAATGAATGCAATTCCCCCTATTAGGGATTCAATTCCCCATTTCATGCAAATCCCCGAGATGACTCAATAGTTAACTCCTAATCAAACTCCAATTCCAAAATTGAAAGTAAATCTAATTAATTAATTAAAATATCTTTATTTTGCACAATTCAAATTTGACTTTTGAAAACTATTTGTTCACTTTTTTGAAAACAAATCCCTTTTCAATTATGGACATGTTATAATTTAAATTCTTTTATTAAATAGATTAAATACTTAGTGCATCCTAAAATCATGCAATCAATTATTTAATCATTTAATAAAATATGCAATCATAATTCAAATCATTTTCAATTAAGCACATGTTAATAATTAGAACCCATATTAAATAAATTAAATATTTAATGCATCCTAGAACATGCAATTAAAGATTCAATCATTTGATAATACACTCAAGCATAATTAAACCTAATTTCAATTTAATAATCAATTAATTCCAATTAATCAAATAATTGACTTTAGATAATTTTCTCAATTAAACATAGGAACATAATTAATCATAAATCAACTGAATCAAGCACAATAAATCAAGAAAACTAAGACCAATCACACACTCAAGAATGAGGTCCACGAATTCATGCCAACTAGATAAATTTGGGTAAGGTAGTCAAACAGACACTTGTTCAATCCTAGGACAATTAGGCTTAGGTTAGGATTTTGGGTCTGTGTATTATCTCCCCTCTTTATCATTGAGATGTATGTTTATGGGCATGCTCACTCCTACCAATTCAGGGAAGACAATGCCCTATACCTACAAACCTGTCATCATAAGATGAAGCATGTACATACAATATATAGAAGATAATGATAAGGTACGGTCAGACGTGTGGATCTCAACTATTCAAGTAACTATGCCTCCATCCTCTACCACACAAACACGTCAAACAAATACAAACACAAGATAACCATACACATGCAAGTATGGGGTAAGTACATCATAATCAATATAAAACATGTAATCTAACATCATGAAACATCATCATCTAATCTACGCATACATGTGATAAACATATAATAATAATCCATAATCATCATTAATGAAACAATAATTGAGCAAACAGCTAAAACATATAGCAAACTAAAAGCAACCTATTGGTGGATAATACATTCACCCCCCCTAAGATTAGGCTTACTCCTAGAAGCCTGAAACAAGTAGGGATGTTGGTCTCATAAAACTCGATGCACTGAAAAGAAAACTAAATCATAGAGAAAAGGTCTGTAAAAAAATGTTTTATGTCTATGTTTAGTTTCAAGTTTAGACTACACAAAACCTAATAGGCGTACATACCCAGAGTTCCCAGTGTAGAAACTCTGCTTTGATACCAAATGTAACACCTCGCTAGGGAACCCAATAGAGATTAACCTATAACATGCTACTAAGTTTGGTGAATATTTTTTTTCTAAAGTTAACATACAAGATAATACAACTGTGCAGAAGCAATTACCATTTACTCACATTGAAACAACTTCCATCACAAATTATAAATCTCAAGGGTTCGATGATGTAGACTTTACTGAAGAACAAAGTACAATTAAAGAAAGATAATAAAAGATTCCATAACATAAAAGTTACAATTACAACTTACATCAATAAGTACAATCCTCATGGACATCCATGATAACTAAGTAAAACTGACATCCACTGCACATGTCACTGGGTATGCAATAATCACTCCAACATAAAAGTACAATGAACAGTTTAGGTATCACATGCGATACTCTAATATAGGATTACAAAAATGAAGATAAGATAAGAAACAAATGATGAAGAAATAATGAAGAAACAAGAAGGCATCCAACTATAGAAGTATCAATAGGACCAGTGCCAGGACATCAAATCTAAAATGGTAAAGAATCACTATCACCCATCCATGTAGGACCACAAAGGTCTACCCCACCGTGCTGAGGAGATAACCACAAACCCCAATTGTATAACCAAACAAAACAAGGGTAAAACCACTGAGCAAGGAATCCTTAAAGATCTCTACTCAAGGTTTACAAAATAAAGTGAAAGGTGAGACACACTAATCTAGAGGCATAAATACAAACTCAGGAGGTGACTTAGGCTACATGCTATGGGAGTTTCATCACATGTCTATCTACTTGAGTTACCCTAGAATGGTCATAGTGGACCCCAGACTCTCAAGCATTGAGTTACCCTAGAGCTGGCCACCCTAGGCCCCAAACCCTCAATACGATCCATGTGGGATTAGAATAATCTCTCATGGAAATGAGGAATTCTAATCATAACCATAATCCTAATTGTCTTTTTAAATAAAGTCTTCAAGTTTTAATTACTAAGTTATCACTTAATTATATAACCTACAATAGGTTACCCAGGTACTGACCACTTTGGGTCCCGACCCCTATTGTAAGCCACTCCCCTAAGATGCACCTATTCAACCTCCCCTAGGCTCATAAACTCACAAATATCAAATAGGTATACCACCAAGTAATCCTAGAAGTAGTTCCACACATAAGAAACTAGCATGATTACAATGATACCATAATAGATAATAAATCAACAAGAGCCCATAAGATCAAAACAGGGATGATAATCAGAAAAGAACATGCACATTAAAACATAGCTGAAAATAGAATCATTTGACACATACCCTAGCCTCTATTTCCCCCTAGGTCCTCTAGTACTCGATATCACATAATGAATAGAAGACACAAATGGCATGAAGAATACAACACTCACACTATAAATAACTGAAAACTAAACCATAGTCATTTAAATTCTATTTTGTGCATAATTGAATCTAGACACAACAACAATTAAATTTACTAGGAGAATCTTATCATAACCATTACAACAATGCCATAAATAAAAAATATTCCCTCACGTTGTCCTATGGATCTAACAGAGCAAAATGCCCAATTACAGTATAAAACTAAACCGCTTAACAAGTAATTAAGTTCCAATAATTTTAACCACTTAAGAATAAACCATTTCATGGTTAACAAATATAGATTTACATATAGATAAATGGAAAATTCAAATTAATTTCCATAGTATAAAGTGCCAATATAATGTACAAATTTTACATCTAAATGTACATATTACATTAAGGAAAAAGAGAAATTTAAATTTAAATTAAATTATTTCCTAGAAATAATAATAATTCCAATCTAAATACACTCATATATCTAAAAATAAATGTAGAAATATTTATGAACTTAGCCACATTTAATCAAATATTAAAATAATTTATTTAAGACTAAATTGGCAAGCTAAAAGAAGAGAAATTGAATAAATTAAAATTTATTAAAACCTAACTAACAAACAAAATTTTAACTAAATTCCTTAATAAAATAATATTAAATTTTAACTAAAACAAATTTTAAATTAAATAAAAATTAAACAAATATATATATATATATATATATATATATATATATATATATATATATATATATATATATATATATATATATATATATATATATATATATATATATATATATATATATATATATATATATATATATATATATATATATATATATATATATATATATATATATGAGTGGGGGCAAACCCTATTAGGGATTTTTCTTGCATGAATCAAATGACTTGATGTGATTGACTGAAAATAGACTTCTGAGACTAATTCAAACAAGAGAAAGACCTAATTGCTGAGGATTGGATAAGATCCTCCTTTTCTTTTGAGCTACACATACTTAGGTAGGTATTACCTTTGATAGGTTACTATATTTCAAGTAAACTTTGATTAAGTGGATTAAATCTTCACTGCTCTATTGTTAATTTTATAGGTTTACAGTCAATAGAAAATTATCACTCTACATACAACCTATAATATCCTAAAACAGAGTACTAAAATGGAAACCATAAGTGTCAAAGTACAGAGTAGTGGTATAAGGATATTCATCCTTCTTCCTTTTAAGGAGGGGCAACCTAAATGATTCTCTCTTCAAGGAATCAAGAAATATGAACTGTGTATTTTGGAAACGGTTCAATCTATTTGTGCAATAAACATGAAATGAAAAATGTACTGGTATTGATATGAAAGTTTCAATTTTTCTTCTTTTAAAGATGTGAAAGATAAGATTATAAGAAACAAACAATAAACCAATGCCTTATCCAAAGGGTAAAAGAAAATTAAATGCAAATCAACAAGATAATTTCAAAAGAAATACAACAATATGCCTTACATACTAACGACAAATTCAAATAGGTTGCCTTACAAACTACTCTGTTAACCAAACACTGTTATCATCAATAATCCTTACAAATATATTTACTCTTCAAGATGATCTATGAGAATTTTAATTTTTTCCTTGAAAGAAACTTATAATCAATCAAGCAAGCTGCTTTACAACTAGTATATTTTAAATGCCTAACATATAAAACATACAAGAGTACAACATAAAAGTAAAGAGAGAACAACAAAATATGACAGAAGTTGCAATGTATTTGTATTAAAATTAACTTTCCAATTACATTAAAAAATCAATTACTTAGATAGTCAGACACAAAATTTACAAGTCTTCTTTAAAGAAATCCTATTCAATTTTTCTATTATCTTCCAACCTTACAAAAATGAGTCTACAATTCTATTTATACATCTATGTTTCAACCATCTTGGAATTCTCTTATGAATAGGAATGCAACAAGCTTTAGATGGTTGAAAACCCTAACCCTAAAAGCATAAGAGACAAATTAAAAAAGATAAAAATACAATGAGCCCTCGGGCGGTAGAAAGACAAAACTGTTTTGGCCTGTTCTACATCCTAGATCGCTGATAATTGACAACTTTGTCTGCAAGTCTTCATGATAGCTACTTAGTTTTTATGAGATATGGTGATCACCATTTCAGGCTAATCTACACCATTCTTAAAGATAGCTTATCATCCTTGTATTCTGAGCTTAGGTGTTAGGTGCTCCAGATGTCTTCTTTACTCATCATCTAAAATATCCAAGTCAACTACGATAGATTTAACTTTCTTGGACTTTGTAAGTTCATCCCATGTAGTTACTTCATCCTCTGAAGGCCAATTGAATTTTTGAACAAGTTGTAGTTGTGCCTTCTATCTCTCCCACCTGGCATCTATTATAGCTTTGACATTTGTAACGAATTTAATCAGATCTGTCTCTGCCTTTATTTCTTCATCCAGGGTTTTATTAAAACTTTCTATGTCCACATCGCTATCTTCACCTAAAACTACCTCCTTCCTAGGCATTAGAAGATCAACATCTGATCTCCATTGATCAAGATTCTTAATGGCTCCATCTTCATTGATAATTCAGGGGATACATGTTGGCAAACAAATTTTTCTTCCTTTTTTTTCTAACTTTAAAACCCTATGCCTTCGAAGACAATCTTTTCAGCAATAGTTGGATAAGCATTAAATTTGCTTCCCTTTGAATTCTAAAAGGTACAAATCCCTTATATGATCTTCAATGAATCGCTAACAATAAAAATCCATACACTTTTATCTGAAAAGTGTGAAAAGAACTCTCAACTACTCTTAGGTAGATGAGGAAGATTGCAAAAATTGAAAAGAATTAGAAAACTAAGGAACTTTTGCTGAAGAAAAACTGAGAGTAATCAATTAACCTCTAAGATATGAGCTATCTAAAGATTTAGGAAAAAGGAAATCTATAAGAAAACTAACAATGATTGAAGATGAATAACATAGGCACAGATTAAACATATAATTCTCCCAAAGTAGATCATATATTTTAGATTCTGACTCAAAGATCAAGATCAAACTATGCATATATATCCATACCTAAAAAGATCAAAGTCTAGATTATACTAGTCATTTTTAGTTCAGGAAAGAAAAATTCTACACTATCAACTATACTATAATCTACTATCTATCTCTATTTTCTAACCCCTTCATAGTTAAATGCTCTAATATTAATATTTTTTTGGCCCGAGAAAGCCTCCCAAAAAACTCGGCTTCTCAGACACAATAAGGAAATAAAATAGCTAACTAGTTACAAGTTTACCAGAATTCAAAACACATGTTTTCAGATGCATAAAAAGAAAAAGGAAACCGAAAAATATTTAACTTCCATCAGCAGTTTCAGACATGGCAATTCAAACTAATTTTTAGGAGCAGAAAACGTTCAACAATTCCTGTGCCGACTGGAAATGTAAGTTCTTTAGCACATTCAGCTTCACTCACATTTCATTTTTCTTCCACCTCATCTCCTTGATTCTTTCCACCTATTTTAGTAGTTGGCCTCTGTTCAATATTAGCATTGATTCAATATTGCCAGCTCTAGTGAAATCCTAGACCGTTGGCGCTTCATTCTCCTTCAATGCATTCATTGTGTTGGTAAAAATTTTGACCATCGCATCGATATCCTTATTCCCATCATCAAATTATAGGATACCTGAAGGGTTCACAGCCTTAATATCTTTTAGGGCATCAACATGTATTTCCAGCACCTCTTTTTCCATTTCCTTTTCTTGTAAAATAACTATCTCAAATAGTGTATTTTTCCAACTGAAGTTCTTCTTTAAGATGTATACCATGCAGGGGTCAACTAATTTCATTAGATTTTTAGCCAAAAATTGATCCACCCCATAGTACTCTATCTCTTGAACCTGCATCACAATAGCTGCACACTTCTTAGCCTCTTTTTTCCATCCAGGAATCAGGGTCCGCACCTCCTCCAACAGCCCTTCTTTGTCTGCACAAGTATTCATAAACTCCCGAATGAAGGCACTACATTCAGTTAGAATTTTATCTATCTAGGCCCTCACTACTTCAGTCTAGGTTCTTCCTTGCTACATTTGCTTCACCAATTTTTGATATTCTACTAAGTTCATATCAAAGCTCTAAGAAGCCTGAGCTATAGGAAACACTCCATCTTCTACCAAATATGAAAGAAACTTCACCATTGTTGAAACCAACTATTTTAGCTCGTGCTTCTCCCTACCATCCTTTTGCTATTGACCCAGCATATGGTCTACAGAGAACTTGAAAATATGGTCTTGAGAATCTCTATTCAATATGCCCAATTCCATCTTTGTAATCTCAAAGTCTTCAGTGTCTGGTTCCTGAACTCCATCTTTTGGCTTGAACGTAGCTATTTCTGGAGTCACTTTCCTAGTTGATGGGTCTATAGTCAGGCTAGCATCTCTTTTCAGTTTCTTTGCCCTAGGAGTGCAAGCTGCATATCTGGTCACAATTTCCTTTACCAATAAAGAGAGAGGTTTGAAACTCTTCCTTTTTTTGACCGACTCGGTGAGCCATGATGGGATTGAACTAGATATCATCTGATTGTCAGGAGTTCAAATAGGGGTGTTTGCAACCTGTGATGCTTCTGCACCTTGTGTGAGGATCTCCTGAACCTTTTCTTGCTGATCCATGGGGAACGAGATATCATCATCATTGATTTTGATATCTAAATAATCGGGTCCTTCTGTCACCATTTGATTTTTCTTCTCAGACCTTGTTCTGACTCGTGACCTTGGTGCAGTGGGATGTTTGACTGAGGTTACCTTTTCTTTAGAAGGCACTACTTCACCTACATGTTGTAAAAAAGGAGAAATAATAAATGAAACATCCTTAATACTTTCCATTTGGTTTAAAAAAGTAGGAGTCTTAACTCCTTTCTTCTTCTTTGATATCCAGCTCTCGGTAACCCCAAAGATGAGGCAGGCTCTGAGTTTGATATGACTATCTTCCTTTCTATTCCAATTGATGACCAGAATGCTCTCAGGTTTAGAATAGGTAGCAGTTGAACCTTCAACTTCTGAACTGTCTTCATCCATACCCCCAATGTCAAACCTTAGTTGAAGTAATTTTATCTAAGAAATTGAGAGCCTGATTCAATCTCATTCCCATATCATTTTCTCATCGTCGAGGTTCTGCCACAAGTCTTTGAGGTGATAGCTCGGAGAGGGATGATTGCTCAGACCTAAAGTCTACTCAGATTGAATGTTTGGACCAGCTTCTGTGCATTCTTCAAAATTCTTTGGTTCGGTGCCCCTGCTAATTCTTGTTGCAACTTCTCCAAAAATACATCATGCACCTTCCTGTAATTCTCCAAAATTCTATCTTTCCTCAATAGTGGACAAAATTCATAAATGACTAAATCTTCGTTCCATGGAATGCTTTGAATAGGTGTTAGGTTTTGAGTGCAAGCTAAACAATATGTTAAATATGAAGACATATAAAATTCTTTCCTGGCCATTTGTGCTTGCTTGAGCTGGTCTCTAAGAGACATAGCTATAATTTCGGCCCAATCTGTGCACTACCCTCCTTCCAAAACAATTTCAACAAAGTGAAACATCCATTTATCAAAATATAGGACCTAGTCTAAACCTTTGAGGTGATGGAGTAACATGACTACATCATGAATAAGGGGTTTCAAATAATCTTTTGTAAGGAATTTCGGTAGCCGAGACCTTCTCTTGTAGTTATTCTTGGTCCATTTTCTAGCTATGTGACTTTTGTTCTTATCAGAATTCTCCTTGAACTAAGCTAGGGACTGAGTAGGTGTGAAGCTTATAAGGCCTTCTTTGGTGATTTTGAATACTGCTGTAATGGTTTCCTGACTCATAGGAAAGAGGGTCTGACCTTCGACATTTAAAATGCATTTTGACTTAATGTCATACCTGTGAATGCATTCTTATATCAATTCTGGGAAAATGGCTGAGGGTGGAAAAGTAGCAGCCTCTAAAAGACCACTTGACAAGAACTCTAACACAAACTCTTTTGATGCATGGGTAGTAAGCTCAGAAGCCATGGTGTCAATTTAAATTCCTAACAGGTCTATATCCATTATCACAGGGGCTCTACATTCTAAATTCTTAACATTTCCAAAGAAGTGCATGACAGATTTCATATTGGCTATAGGGATATGAATAATATACCACCCCACTGCTTGAATAAAAAAATTTAAATAATAACCAGAAATGAAGGTAAAATCTTGGAAAGATACCTGTAACAGCTTGACCTCAACAAATCTTCCTTCCAAAGTTGAGACTCTGTAAATGCATAATAGAGAAATAAACTTATAGGGTTTCCTTATATTTCATAACCTTGAAATCTAGAAAAACCACCTTTTTGAGCATTAATCAGAGCTATAAATGCCAAGTAATGTGAATAGTAATGACTTTGATTAAAGTACACCCTCAAAAACTTCCACCCTTTCAAATCACAATTATTTACCCCTTAATCAAATATTCCATCCGTGTGAAAGATTTCATTCATTTTTGCACCATAGGCTAAGTAATCATAATAATGCCAGCTCAGACCGCATGTTTCGTCAAATGTCTTGTCACTTATAAATCCACTTGCTCATATATCTAGACTACTTTGAACTACTTTGAACCGGAGTTCAATGGGGTTCAAAGAGCTTTAGCGCACCACGAAAGGAAAAAGCCATGATCTATCCTACAGGGAAACATTTGTTAGTGGTAAAAAACCTTGAACTACTTTGAACTACTTTGAACTAGAGTTCAAAGGGGTTCAAAGAGGTTCAAACACTTGACAAAATCCTTAGACTAACTTTGAAAAGACCAGAACTAAACCTGACGAATCTGAGAGTTAAGACTTGGCAAACTTTGATAGAAAAAAGACTCTTGGAGAATTTTGCAAAATAGCGACTCAGATGAGGATACATTGATGATTTAAAACAAACAAACTTGAGAAGTTCAAATTATGGCAGTTCTCTAAACACCCCAAACATTGGCTCTACCCAGAGAATTCCAAATGACTGGTTTCGCAAAACAAACTAACTCAAAGGGGAAAGAAAAAGACACCAATGACACACCATAAAAGAAAAACAGGGAGAACTAACTAATATGTACAAAAGGACAGACTGACCATAGCACCTAGAGTTTGCAAAATTTGAGATCCTACCCATTATAAGTGAAAGGTAGGTTTACACTATCTAGATATGACAATTTGTAAGCATTTTATCCAAGGACTTCAGATATGATGAAAGTACCTTTCCATAGTGATTCAAACTTCCCGTGTGAACCTTTTGGTGCTTTCCTCTTGTCCGACAGTAGAACCTCATCGCCTTCCATAAAACTATGAGGTCTAGCTCAGATATCAAATATCTATTTTACTTTCATCTGATGCTTAGTAAAGTGATGAACCAAATCTTCCCTCTCTTCTTCCATCTTTCTCAATTGCATTATGCGCCTCTCCAAAGGGTCTTTAAAATATTCATCTTCAATAACTGCCTGCAACTTTGTTGAGGAAAGTTCAATTGGTAATGAAATGTGAGCTCCAATCCCATGTACTAACTCAAAGGGGGCCATGCCAATAGCTCATTTTAAAGTGGTTTGGTCTACCCATAATGCCTCATAAAGCTTTTTATGCCACTCCCGAGGGCTATCATCCATCAACTTCTTCATCACAGCCACTAAGTTTTTATTGCTGGATTTAGCCTGACTGTTCCCTTGAGGGAAATAGTTAGAGGAATGAGCTAATGACACACCATGTTCATAAAAAAAGGTTGATATTTCCTCAGAAGAGAAATATGTAGCATTATCTACTATAATTTTAATTGGTATACCGAACCTGACAAAAATGAAGTTCAACAGAAAATCACATACCACTTTTGAATTCACCTTCTTCATGGGAATTGCCTCCACCCATTTCATGAAGTAATTAGTTGTTGTGAGAATATAGAGGTGTCCAGTGGAAGATGGAGGGTTCAGGGGCCCTATAAAATCAATTCCCCATTGTCTGAATGGTTCCTCAACGATCACGGGCTTAAGGGGTAGAGCAGTTAAGTAAGGTCTTCTAGCAAAGAGTTGGCATTTTTCATAGTTGTGGATGTATTGGTATGCGTCTTTGAACATTCCAGGCCAATAAAAATGATTCTAAAGAATTTTAAAGGCCATTATAGTCAAAGAGTAGTGCCCTCCACATGCTTCATCATGGAATATTTTCAACAACTCTTTCTACTGCTTTCCGTCAACACACTTGAGAAAAGTTCCATCCACTCCTCTTTTAAACAAGGTCCCTTGAGAGATCACATATGTATTAGCCTTCAATCTCAAATTACACCTCTCATTTGGGTTCAAATGACTGGGGTATTCTCCATATGTAAGGAAATAAGTTATATCAGAGAACCAAGGGTCGATTAAACCAACCAACAATGCTACAGGAGCTTCATCAATTTTTTTACATATCCCATCATTCTCTGCAATTAGTTTACACAACCCCTTTCCTCTCACTAAATTGGTTGGTTTGATTGCTAAATCATACTCTTGAATCTTAGCAATCCATACAGCCCTATTGTTCATACCGATTTCTTTCTGGGTCAAGACACTTTTCACAGCCATCTTTGGTACATACACAGTGCAATGTGAGTGAAGGATATAGTATCTAAATTGCTTAACTACCTTTATCATGGCATAAGCATGCTTTTCTATCTAGAAATACTTAAGTTCATGCTTTTTGAGAGGTGTACTCATAAAAGCTATGGGGGCCTCTTGTCCCTTCTCATCTTTCTGTGTAAGAATGTTTGAAAGAGTATGTTTAGAAGCGTAACAATAGATAATAAAATCTTTCTTGAAATTTAGACTCTTCAACACTGGTGCTTGATATATGGAAATTTTGATGTCATTAAAAGCTTTTTTCCCATTGTCATTCCACTTAAAGGGAACCTTTTCACTCATCATCTCGATCATATGTCTAGTAGTTTCAGAGAACTCTGGAATGAAAGCATGTAGAAAATTTACTTGACCAAAGAATGATTTCAACCCACTTCTAGTCGAGGGTAGGCTGAGTTGCTAGATCACCTTGACCCACTCAGGATCAATCTAAACACCATCCTTAGATACTATATGACTAAGTAGTTTTCCCTCTTCCACAAAGAACATCAACTTCTTAGGGTTCAAAGAGATGCCACGACTCCTGCACCATTGCAACACTTCTTCAAGATCCTTCAAGTGTTGACTTCTTTTCTTTGAAACTACTGTAAGATCATCTAGATAGACTACTATAATTTTATTCCTAAGATCCTCAAAGGAAGAGTTCATTTCCCTCTGAAAGGTTGCACCAGCATTTATTAATCTGAATGGCATTCAGTTATAGGCGTAAGTACCCCATGGAGTAATAAAAGCTATCTTGTGTTGGTTAGCCTTTGCTACACTAATTTGATTGTATCTTGAATAACCATCTAACATTGACATAACTTCAGACCTAGAGACTGCCTATAGAACATGCTCCGTCACGGGAAATGCATAGCTGTCCTTCAAACTTGCCTGATTTAGGTTTCTAAAATCAACACAAATTCTAATTTCACCATTTTTATTCCTCACAGGCACTATGTTGGCTATCCATGTTGAATGATGGATCGGATAAATAATTTGAGCCTGTAACATCTTTTCAACTTCCTTTAGTATGGCTTCTGATACTTTGCGGTTGTAATTCCTTAATTTTTGGTGGAAAGGTGTAACACTAAGTTTCAAAGGAATTTGGTGTTCAAATTAACCACCTCTAAAAAATTTAAAATCCTCATACCCCCAGGAAAAGACATCTCTGTACTCCACTAGCAACCTCTTCAAGTTTTCTTTTTCAGACGGAGTACACATTTGGCCAATGGAAATCCATTTAGGGGAACCTTGATCACCTATGTCAATTTTATCATATTCCTTGGAATTCTGAACATGTGATATCTTTTCCTTCATAGTGTTGTCATCCTTTCTCCTGAACAAATGCTCTAGAGAGACTAGACCCTTGGGAATCTTATTACTTTTCAACTGGATCACTCCTGCACCATTAGCATCATCTTGATAAATATCTTTACATTCATTTTTTGACCCTTCAAAATATACATCGGAGAACCTAGCAACGCATTCCAAGAAATAATTAAGCTATGCATCACCGTCAAAAACTTGCCAGTATTCAACATTGTCTAGCACTCTAGGATTATATATCATCTCAATTTGATACTTCTGAGTCTTGAAATAAGGATGAGGTAATAGCAAAGAAGCTGACATCGCTAATGCATCTACCTTGGTATTTTGACTCCTAGGAATGAATTCAATGGAGAAAGCATCAAAGAAATCTATTTCATCCCATACCAAATTTATGTAATGTTTAAGCTTCTCATTTTTGATAGAAAACTACCCTCAAACTTGCTTCACAATCAATTCTGTGTCACCTTTCACGATCAACTTTTTGACTCCTCTCAACCTACATTCTTCTAAACCCAACAACAAAGCTTCGTATTCTATAGTGTTGTTAGTATTTTTGAAATCCAATTTAAAAGAAAGAGTAATACACTCCTTATCAGGAGGAAAAATAACCACTCCCGTACCTGAACCTAAATTGGAGCAACTACCATCAAACTCCATTTTCCAGACATCTTTTTCTTTTTGAGGTGGGTTCTGAATATCTTCTTCCAGATCAGTCAAAATGACATAATTCCTGAAATGGCACTCTTGATACAATATTTGATCCTTGGGGTTATCAGAAGGTACTGCAATATACTTGTTCTTGGGTTTAGGTTCTAATTTAACTTTCTTTTTACCCACAGGGATTATAGCTTCTGACTAGTACATCTTAATGTCCCCTCCTAGATCTTTGCAAAAAGTTCTACTAAGCAACATACCATAGCTTGCTCAGATATCTGCCACAAAAATGGTTAGTTTTAGGTGCTTATCAGGATATGTGGCAAGAATGGCTTGGGAATCTTTGACCTGACCCATTAACGGAACCTATTTCCCATCCATGGAATAACAATGACCATAGGTTTTTGTCAAGGTGAGACCTAAGGCTCTTACGACTGGGGCAGGCATAATGTTATTTGAGGCACCAGAGTCTTTGATGCAATTACTAAGTTTCTGCCCATTTAGAAGCAAGGAAATATAGAATGGATTAGGCTTCTATTCCTCTATCTCACCCTCAACCATATTCACATAGGGAATTTCTTCCAGAGTCTGTAGGGTATCTTGAGGCTTAAAGACAAGGGGTTCTTCAATCATGGTCATCTCACCTATGAGAGGTTTATCTAAAGGAGGGTTTGAACCTGACTCCCCTTTAACGTATTTCACCAATCTATCCAACTCTTGGGGATTCATTTTGAGGTATTCTGTAGGGGAAATAGAAATTGTTGTGCTTTTATAAAATTCAACAAAGTCAAAGGGAGGAGGAGTTGCGTTACCCTTTGACAATATCTTCACCTTAGGGACCTTTGGGTTTGTAGGAGTTTCTCCACTAGCAGATTCCTTGCATTTAGCATCAGCAACAATAGCAACTAAACCTGGAACAAACTTTTGTGTTCACTGGTTCCTTGTTAAGATGGCACAGGCCAGATCTTGCAGGGTTGCCAACACACTTCCACCTTGTCCTGCACCTGGTTCATATTCTAAATAAAAAGAACCTGAGGAACCAATATCAGTAGAACCTTTTTCCTCATGAAGCTCTTGAATACCAATATTATCTCTAGTTGCATTTATTTGTAAACACCTCAACTAGTTAGTACACATCTTTCCATCATGATCAGTGGTTAAATGAAAAGAACACATAGTCTCTTGAGGAGTGGATTCTATCTACAATCTCGGCTGGGAGCTTGGAAAGAGTGGAGCCTTATTATGAGGTTGGGGAAACTATCTCCAACTTATGTCTTGGTAAGGAGACTGATATGGAGTGTTGGCTTTATTCTGCTACCTCTTAAGCATTTCCATGTCATTCATAAGCCTTTGCATTAGGGGATCTATAGTTGTAGAAGATGAAGAACTACTTGAAGTTTGCACCTCCCTTTTCCATTTACCAATGGTTATAAATTTATCTTCAAGATCAATTGCTTGGGTTTGAGCATTAGCCAAATTAGCTACTCCATCTTTTAACAAATGAAAACTTCTATTAGGTGGAACAACGTTTAAGAAAAAAATCTTTTTGTTTTCATCACTTAGAGCTGCATTCACTGGTATTCTTTGTAAAATCCTATTGAACTTGGAAACAAACTCCCTCATTGGTTCATGAATCTCCTTTTTCATTTGACTGAGTTGAAGTAATAAAGAGATCTCATTATCGGGAGTCTTGAATCTATTCTCAAAAGCAGTTTTCATGTCATTCCAATTTTTGATTGAGTCATTGGGTAAATGACTAAACCAGTCTACTGTGGTGTTAACCAAGGTTCTAACAAAAAGCCTTACTGCCACTTCCTCAGTAGGAACACTTATAACACCATAGGCTATGTGAAAGGCACTTAAATGATCATTAGAGGTTACTTTTCCATCTCCATAAAACTTAGGTAGAACCTGATTAGCACCTTTAGGCAAGTCTATAGGTTGATTAACTCCTAAGTTTAGTGGGCCAATATTTTGACCCCAGGGTTGATTGGTAGCCATGTTAGGTAACTAAAAATTCAAGGGCTAAATATTAAGGATAGTAGGTACCACAGTACTAGGTGTTACGATGGCTTGAAAGAGAGGTGGAACAACAGGGCCAGGTGGCGGTGAAGAAGGTTTGCTAATAGTCTTCTTCTTCTTCTTCTTACGAGTATTAAGATCATAAATGAAACTAAGATTTCTCAAAGCTTCAAAGTCTTTATCAACCAATCCCCTACTCCTATCACCTCTAGTGCATCTCTTTTGTACCATCTTCTATGTCCAGGAAAAATCTTAATTTCTTGTTGGGACTTGTGCAAGTCTATCTATAATGACTGCTTCACGAGCAACTGGTACTCCCCTCAGTCACTCTGCTATTTTTCTTCTTTCTCAAGCACTTCTCAGACTTGATGGAACTACTAATTACTATGTTTGAACCTCCACACTACTTCAACAAGGCTTGAGATTATGTCTTCTTGCGTGTCTTTGAATCTCAGGTTAGATTGAAGCACTAGAAACACATCATTATGAGGAAACACCATCTTGTAGCATTGTAATGAATGAAGAATCAAATATATTATACTGGACTCTCCCCAGTAGAGTCACCAAAAATCTATTGGAAAATAGATTTGTCATCCTTTTATTCTAACTTTAAAACCTTATGCCTCTGAAGACAATCTTTTCAGCAACAGTTGGGTAAGCATTAAATTTGCTTCCCTCTGAATTTTGAAAGGTATAGCTCCCTTATATGATCTTCAATGAATCATTAACAATAAAAATCCATACACTTTTAACTGAAAAGTGTGAAAAGAACTCTCAACTACTCTTAGATAGATGAGGAAGACTGCAGAAACTAAATTTTTTTTAGAAAATTAAGGAACTTTTTGCTAAAGAAAAACTGAGAGTAATCAATTAACCTCTAAGTTATGAGCTCTCTAAAGATTCAGGAAAAAGAAAATGTACCAAAAACTAACAATGACTGAAGATGAATAACATAGGCACAGATTAAACATATAATTCTCCCAAAGTAGATCATATATTTCAGATTCTAACTCAAAGATCAAGATCAAAGTATGCATATATATCCATACATAAATAAATCAAAGTCTAGATTATACCAGTGATTTTTAGTTCAGGAAAGAAAAATTCTATGCTATCAACTATACTATAATCTACTATCTGTCTCTATTTTCTAACCCCTTCATAGTTAAATGCTCCAACATTAATATTTTTTTGGCCTGAGAAAGCTTCCCAAAAAACCCAGCTTCTTGGACACAACAAGGAAATAAAATAGTTAACCAATTACAAGTTTACCAAAATTTAAAACACATGTTTTCAGATGCATAAAAAGAAAAAGGAAACCAAAAAAGATTTAACGTCCATCAGCGGTTTCAGACGTGGCAATTCACACTAATTTCTAGGAGCAGAAAACATTCAGCAATTCCTGTGCCGACTGGAAATGTAAGTTCTTTAACACATTCAGCTTCGCTCGCATCACATTTTTCTCCCACCTCATCTCCTTGATTCTTTCCACCTATTTTAGTAGTTGGCCTCTATTCAATATTAGCATTGATTCAATATTGGTAGCTCTAGTGAAATTCTAGACCATTGGCGCTTCATTCTCCTTCAATGCATTCATTATGTTGGTAAAACTTTTGACCATCATAGTGATATCCTTATTCCCATCATCAAATTGTAGGATACCTGAAGGGTTAAGAACCTTAATATCATTCAAGGCATCAGCATGTATTTCCAACACCTCTTTTTCCATTGCCTTTGCCTGTGAAATGGCCATCTCAAATAGTGCATTTTTCTATCTGAAGTTCTTCTTCAAGATGTATAACATGTAGGGTTCAACTAATTTCATCAGGTTTTCACCCAAAAAATGATCCACCCCATAGTCCTCTATCTCCTGAACTTGCATCACGATAGTTGCACACTTCTCAGCCTCTTTTTCCTAGCAAGGAATTAGGGTCCGCACCTCCTCCAACAACCCTTCTCCATCTGTACAAGTAGTCATAAACTCCCAAATGAAGGCACTACCTTCAATTATAATGTTATCTATCTAGGCCCTCACTACTTCAGTCCAGGTTCTTCCTTGTTGCATTTGCTTCACCAGTTTTTGAATTTATACCAAGTTTAGATCAAAGCTCTAAGAAGCCTGAGCTATAGGCAACACTCCATCTTCTTCCAAAGAGGAAATAAACTCCTCCATTGTTGAAACCAACTATTTTAGCTCGCGCTTCTCCCTGCCATCCTTCTACGATTCACCCAGCATATGGTCTATAGAGAACTTGAAAATATGGTCTCAGGAATCTCTATTCAATATGCCTAATTCCATCTTTTTAATCTCAAATTCTTTGGCTTCTGGTTCCTGACCTCCATATTTTGGCTTGAACGTAGCTATTTCTATGGTCACCTTCCTAGTTGATGGGTCTATAGTTAGCCTAGCGTCACTTTTAATTTTCTTTGCCTTAGGAGTGTGAGTTGCATATCTAGTCACAATTTCCTTTACTGGTAAAGAGAGAGGTTTGAAACTCTTCCTTTTGTTGACTGACTCACTGAGCTAGGGCAGGATTGAACTAGATATCATCTGATTGTCAGGAGTTCAAACAAGGGTGTTCGCAACCTATGATACTTCTACACCTTGTGTGAGGATCTCCTGAACCTTTTCTTGCTGATCCATGGGGAATGAGATATCATCATCATTGATTTTGATATCTAAATAATTAGTTCCTTCTGTCACCATTTGATTTTTCTTCTCAGATCTTGTTCTGACTCATGACCTTGGTGTAGTGGGATGTTTGGCTGAGGTTATCTTTTCTTTAGAAGGCACTACTTCACTTGCATGTTGTAACAAAGGAGAAATATTAGATGAAACATGCTTAATACTTTCCATTTGGTTTACAAAATTAGGAGTCTTAACTCCTTTCTTCTTCCCTGATATCCAACTCTCAGTAACCCCAAAGATGAGGTGGGCTCTAAGTTTGATATCACTATCTTCCTTTCTATTCCAGTCGATGACCAGAATGCTCTCGAATTCAGAATAGGCAGGAGTTGAACCTTCAAGTTCTGAACTATCTTCATCCATACCTCCAATGTTGAACCTTAGTTGAAGTAATTTTATCTGAGAAATTGACAGCTTGATTTGATCTCGTTCCCATATCATTTGTCATTGCCAAGGTTCTCCTACAAGTCTTCAAGGTGATAGCTCAGAGAGGGATGATTGCTCAGACCTAAAGTTTGCTAGGTGAAACCTATGCTATCAAACCCCTTTCTTGACTCATAAAAAGCCATGTGGAAATTCAAAAGGTTACTTCCAATTACAGAAGCATTCAACATGCTGTTGCAGATTAAATTTCCAAGTTTTATTGGAAATAGAGAGGGCCATTTATCCTCAAGAAGAGCATTCTTAACAACAATAAAGAGCTATCTACATACTTCTACTAACACAAAGTAATTGAAAGAAAACCTTGGGAGCCTTAGAGGTTCCTCATCAAAGCCGCCAACCTGGATATATGTAAAATAGGGGAACTAAATATAGAAGCTACTGAACGTTTGGACCAGCTTCTGTGCATTCTTCAAAATTCTTTGGTTTGGTGCCCCTGCTAATTCTTGTCGCAACTTCCCCAAAAATACATCATGCACCTTCCTGTAATTCTCCAAAATTCTATCTTTCCTCAATAAGGGACAAAATTCATAAATGAGTAAATCTTCATTCCATGGAATGCTTTGAATAAGTGTCAGGTTTTGAGTGCAAGCTAAACAATATGTCAAATATGAAGTCATAAATAATTCTTTCCTAGCTGTTTGTGCTTGCTTGAGCTGGTCTCTAAGAGATGTAGCTATAATTTTGGTCCAATCTATCTGTTGCCCTCCTTTCAAAACAATTTCAAAAAAGTGAAACATCCATTCATCAAAATATAGGATCGGGTCTGAACCTTTGAGGTGATGGAGTAACACGACTACATCGTGAATCAGGGGTTTCATATGATCTTTTGTAAGGAATTTTGGCAGCCAAGACTCACCCTTGTAGTTAGTCTTGGTCCATTTTCTAGCTATGTGACTTCTATTCTTATCAGAATTCTCCTTGAACTGAGCTAGGGACTGAGTAGGTGTGAAGCTTACAAGGCTTTCTTCGAGGATTTTGAATACTATCATAATTGTTTCCTAACTCACAGGGATGAGTGTCTCACCTTCAACATTTAAAATGCATTTTGACTTAATGTCATACTTGTGAATGCATTCCTGTATCAATTCTCGGCAAATGGCTGAGGGTGGAAAAACAACAACCTCTAAAAGACCACTTGACAAGAACTATAACACAAACTCCTTTGATGCATGGGCAGTAAGCTCAGAAGCCATGGCCTCGATTGAAATTCCTAACAGGTCTATATCCATTATCACAGGGGCTCTGCATTCTAAATTCTTAACATTTCCAAAGAAGTGCATGACGGATTTCATATTGGCTACAAGGATATGAATAGTATACCACCCCACTGCTTGAATAAACAAATTTAAATAATAACCAAAAATGAGGGTAAAAGAATGGAAAGCTACCTGTAATAGAAAGACTTGAGCAAATCTTCCTTCCAAAGCCGAGACTCTGTAAATGCATAATAGAGAAATAAACTTACAGGGTTTCTTTATATTTCATGGCCTTGAAATCAAGAAAAACCACCTTTTTGAGCATTAATAAGAGCTATAAATGCCAAGTAATGTGAATAGTAATGACTTCAATTAAAGTACACCCTCATAAATCACCACCCTTTCAAATCATAATTATTTACCCCTTACTCAGATATTCCATCTGTGTGAAAGATTTCATTGATTTCTGCACCATAGGCTAAGTAATCATAATAATTCCATCATAGACCACATGTCTCATCAAATGTCTTGTCACTTATAAATTCAATTGCTCATATATTTGAACTACTTTGAACTACTTTGAACCAAATTTCAAAGGGGTTCAAAGAGGTTCAGCACACCATGAAAGGAAAAAGCCGTGATCTATCCTACAGGGAAACATTTGTTAGTGGTAAAAGACCTTGAACTACTTTGAACTACTTTGAACCAGAGTTCAAAGGGGTTCAAAGAGGTTCAAACACTTGACAAAAACCTCAAACTAACTTTGAAAAGACCAGAACTAAACCTGATGAATCTGAGAGTTAAGACTTGGAAAAATTTGATAGAAAAAGGACTCTTGGAGAATTTTGCAAAGCAGTGACTTAGATGAGGATACATTGATGATTTAAAATAAACAAACTTGAGAATTTCAAATTATGGCGACTCTAAACACCCCAAACAATACATTTATTGGAGTAGGAGTTGAGCATGGCTATCTTAGCCTCAATCATATTTTCCTTACCTTTGAAAAGAGGTAATATGACCTTTACTCTATCAATCTCCTCTCCAACTCTTACAACTAACTCTGGAATATTGCTACTTAAAGATTGAGCAAAAATTAACCTTTCAAAAAGTCACTCTTGACAGACCACATTGTATGGAAACCACTCAAAAGTTGCACATAGTTATTCACCTCCTTCTGTAATTCTCAAAATTTTCCATATGCATTATAGACTAGATCAAATTTATCTTTAATTGTATTTATCCTATGTTTCAAAGTGCTCAGCAAGGCTTGTAATATAGCCTCATTCTTTTCATCATTTATTTTCTTCAACTCTGCTACCACCTCCTCTTCTATCATTGCTTGTGTTGTAGGTTTCTCTAGAGGTGCAAGGGCTGCTACAAGAGCACTAATGAGTTGTTCTTCCAAATAATTTGAATGCATTTCCAATGCCTCATTCCTCATTATCACCAAATCCCTATCCTTTATAGGAGTACTATAGTCATCTAAAAGATCACCATATCTCTCTGATAATTGTTTGGTTTTATCCTCATTTAATTTGGCAAATTGGGTCAAAATCTGAGAAATTTCTAGGTCCCCTATATTGTGGATTGACCACACAATTTTGTCTCTCTCCATTTTCTCTTTCACATTCAAAATTTGTGACTTCTTATACTTTGGATACAAACTCCACATGGCCAAGGCTTGATTTTTTGGGCTATACCCAAATCCTTTTATTATATCCCCTACATGGGTTTCTGAGGACATAGTGACATCTTCTTGTCTCTTTATTTGATCAATTATAAAATTTGAATATAAACTCCATCCAGGCACAAGCAACATTTTTCTTTTTCTTACCAATTTCTTGGCCTCATCTGGAGTAAACTTCTCTACCTCTAGGTTATATTCTTTCAATTGTTGCAATGCCTCATCTGGCACTTGACCCTCCTCAGTTATTTGCACACTTGAGGCCACCTGTTGTTGTTTGTGCCAAATTAAGAAGCTTTTAAATTCATCATAATTGACAAAATTATCATCATTTAGGAAAGCATCCTGCTCAATTATTCTCTCATCTTGGCCAAGGGCCAAGGGAAACTCAACATTTTCAACTTCAAGCTTTCTTTTTCTTTTTTCTTCTCTTACCTTCTTTCTAATCAGGTGGTGATGCTTACCAGTTCCTGAATAGAGGGCACTCACTCTATCTCTTTTCTTCTTCTCTAAAGATTCTCCAGTTAATAATTTTTGCTTCTTCTTTTGGGGCTCAGCGGTGTCCTCAGAATTGGGCAATTCTGCGAGGTCAACATTCTCTTTTTCTTCTCCAGGCCCTTCAGCCAATGGTTGTTCCATAGTGGGTGGACTATATATTGGGTAGCCACCATCACTATCATCATTGCATTCAGATTCAGAATGGGCCTTTTTTCCTTGTTTAGTTTTATCAATTTGGTCCTCCATGGACCTCATCAGTGTTTGAAATTGAGCCATCATTTGCTCAAGTCTTTGAAGGTAAGGTAGAGTGGGAAAGAATCCCCCAAACACCAGTCCTTTACTTTTCAATTGTTTCTCAGCATTATACAGTGTACCCAATTGATGGAATCTCTTCTCCACCTCATTATCTTCAATGATGTTTCTAATAACATCTTCCTCGGGATACTCCTCATGCTACTTATTAAAAGGAATGCTAGGAGTGTAATACTACCTAGAAGCAACTATTAATCTCTCTGTATACACATATCTATATGGTGCTACAAACATGTGAAAGCCTTCCAACCAGTCATTAACCCTACTAAGAGCTCCCTTCCCAATTATGAGATAATGCACTCTAAAGTGTCAAGGTGTGAAAGTTCCTTTCCTATGGGGAGTAAGATGTTCCTTATCTTTCAACATCAATTTCCAGATAAATTCAAGAAAAGAAATTCTTTGTGGGACATAAAATGGAAGTAGATGGGGAGGCTGAGGGCATCCATAAACCCTAATCATTATATAGCCTTTCTCATAAAAAATGTATCCCCAATTGTAGCCCTTGGTCCATTTGTCAATAAATTGTTGGGGCTTCACCAATTGTAGAACCTTGGCGGATAATCTTGTGTAGTTCACTCCCAGACTTCGGAGAATTGGATACACAATCTAGTTTTCAAAGGCTCCAAAATCACGCGTAGGGAAAGGACTCAAAATTTCCAACCAAAATTGCATAGGGTTAGGCTCTCCATTCCATGTCATCTATTTCTTGAGATCTGCTAAGTTTATGAGATTATAATTATGATACACAATAAGGTGCATCAACAATGAGTAATGCATGAACTTGGGCGTAGAGCTAGATGCAAGATTCTTCAAAGATAGTAAACCCTCATGCATTTTGTTTATTACATATCCAATAAAATCATAACCTCTATTCACCAGATAGTTTTGAGAATCCATTACCAACATCAAAATATTAGAGGTGATCCTCTCTGGGCCACCATCAACTCCCAAGACCTGGCATAACCAATATGCAATATTTCATATTAAACTTGAGGTCCTTGTATTGATATGGAGTTGCCCCAGCCATAGCTACAATATAATTCTTGTTCTCTTTGGTTATGTGGTTTTTAATCTCCTTAGAGACTAATACAACTTCTCTAACATATCTATTTTCTTGAGCTTTCAGATCTATCACAATGGCCATCAGGATTTGAATTCTGAATGCCTTCATGAAGGAATTTCTATCTAGGGTTACCAAGGGTGAACCATCCTCCTTTCTAATAGTTTTTTATAGGGGATCATAACACTAAGATAGCATAAGTAATGCATCTACATCAAGAAAAACTTCAGGAACAATTAACTTTGCTAACCTTGATGTCTAAGGGTTTGAGACTGGCACTGAACTATCATGATTTTTATAAAAATATGAAAATAGGCACATTCCTGTGACCTCAGGAGTCTTAGCATCTCTGCAATAAGCCAAATCATCCATGAAATAATCATCACTAACCTTCTTATTTTGAGATGAACCAGGCAAGAGGGTGAGGAACTCATCTAAAAAAATCTCTTTTACCTTTTCCTTAGACCCTTAGCTGGTGGAGGTTCCGCTTGTTGTTGCTTGACTCATTTTGACTAAAATTCTACAAATTCTCTACAAAAATCACTGGTCACACTATAAATCTAGAAAGCTCTAGAAACCTGATACGCTATACTCTTCAATATGCTCTGTAACTTTCAAATGAGTAGCCTCTAATTGTTTTATTCTGTAGAATTGAATGTGCCAGCATTTTATGACACCAAAAATGTCACTTCCACCATTACTGTGCATGAACAGGGCTTTAATTTACTAGTCATAGCTCAAAAATATACAAATTCAATTATTCAGAGACTTGGCGACTGAAGAGAAATCTCATGATCACTTTATAATATTGGTGCCTTTATAAGGTTTATGAGACCTAGGGACTAAGAAGGCTTCTCGTAGTGGCTGAAAGATTTTCAACTTTATGAATCCATTATGAGATTTAGCGATCACAAATTTTTGATCTAGAGACTTAGTGACTATAGTCGACCTCTTTGGTTTCTCTTTAATTTTTATCATTCGGAGATTACCCAACTATAATCTATTTCTTAGTCACGAGTGAAATATTTCTCATTATGAGATCATGCAGCTAAGACCACCTCTTATTTCTATTATGAGACCTGGCAACAATAGGCAAACTCTAAGTCGCGAAACATGGTTGACTTTTCAAACTTCTTTCTGAGATATCCTGACCTAGTCATCTAGAGATTTGGAAACTAAAGGAAAGAAATCTTAATTTATCTTATCTAGAGATTTGGTGACTATAGTATTTCTCATAGTCACGACAACTTTATTAACCCTTTTAAAACATTCGGCGATCACCCGAATTGGAGATCTAGCGACAAACCTAAAGTCTCTTAATCGCTAAAGCTTTTTGACTTTTCAACTTTCTTTCTAAGATCTCACAACCGCCATTGATCTTCTTCTTCATTCCATCCTATGGTCCAAATTAAGTCACAAGAGATTTTCTTACTTAACTGTTTGATTTAGCGACCTAGAGATAACCGTGTCGCTGAATCCCTGAAGGCTTTCTACTTAACTATCAGGAACCTGAGATCACATGACTACATAGTCGCTATATCACTGAATTAACACATAACCACCAGGCTTAACCATTAACTTTAACTTTAACTCAACCCCGGGAAAATCTAGAGATTTGGCGACAAAGAGATTCGCTGAATCTCACAATCCTTTTCTCAACTGGGGTTAAGTCCCAATAACATGCGACTAAAGTAATCTCCAAGTCGTGATATACTTTATCTAACCTTGGTTACATTTGGAGACTTGGTGAATACCTTAATTGTCAGAGTCGCCGAAAGATTTCCTAAACCATAGTTTAGTTATGAGATTACATGCCATCCATCAATCAAATCCTCATCCTATGGTTCACGTTGAGTCTCATAATCCTTTATCACTTAACCGCTGCATCTAGAGACCTGGAGACAACTGTGTCATTGGATCGCTAACCACATAGGAGATAAGCACCATCCTTGGGAGATAATGTGACCATTGTAAAATCATAATCATTGAATGAAATGACTAACCACTTAAAGACTTGGAGACTTGGAGACAACTACGATAGAAGACCGCACCTCCATTTAGAGACTCAGCGGCCAAAGAGAGAAATCATAATCGCTGAATGAAACATCACTTTAATAAATCATTCTGAGATCTTCTGACCAAAGGTAATTTCCATCTAGAGACCACGCAACTATAGTTCTTTTCTTATATAAAATTTGTCACAGTAGTCGCTAGATCTTGAGAAAACATTCTAAGACTTGGAGACTAAAAGGGTAATCACTAAGTTGCTTGATAATAAAGAATATTCCAAAGTGCTCTTGAGATCGGGTGACAACGGCTTTCGGGCAATCGCTAGCTATGAGGGAATATTCTTACTTCTTTGGGAGACTAAGCAACTAAGAGAGGAAATTTAAAGTGCACATGCTTATTTTGATGCTTAAGTGATCTAATAAAGTAACAGAGAAATAGAAGGCTAACGGCCACAACTAGGGTTTTTTCTGATTTTCAAAGACATTTAGACCTAGAAAACCCTAAAGACTATAAAATTTTCAAAAGCATCATGTCTTTTAGGGAAAAAAAGCAAAAATGAGATTTTTAACCAACAGGCCCCACGTACCCTCCACTCAGCATAGGGCTCCCCCATGCACTACCCCCTTTTGGGGTACAATGTAGGCTGTTGTGCGCCCCCCCCCCCCCCTTGAGGACACCACCGGCAGGCCCCACAGGTAGGCATACTGCACTCGCAGCCCGAGGCTATGGGGGGAGGTGGAGCTATTAAGCTCGCCTCCCAACTTTAATAATTAAATTTTTTTAATTTAATTTCTTTATTACAAAACTACTTTTTGTTGCACGTTTCCTAAGAACAAAAATATATTTTTTAATATTTTTTTCTTTAGAATATTAATTTCCAAAAAAAGAAATTGAAGTTAGATTTATGAAATACACACACACACACACACACACACATATATATATATTGAAAATAATCATACTCAAAAATTGGGATTCTTTGCAAAAGATTTTTTTTTAATATTACAGATTTTATCAAAACCTTATATCAAAATCCTGCCCCACAATTGACTTTTATTACTCTGTCTCTTTAACTATGTTATTACCAGAGGATAATATTTTTTTTAAAACAAAAGACAAGTCATTTTCTAGAAGGAATATTCCAGAACCTTTCCAACCACATATAAATTTCAACCTATAAGCTAACTGGTGCAAATTTTAATTTTCCAAAGCAAAAATGAACAGAATATTTAAATTCTAGGATGAATTTTTATACGCAGATTGGGTTTTTTCCAATATATATTGAATCTTCTAATAGGGAATTTATTTAATTCAATCCCTATAGTTAAACTATAGGATAGGACTAATTTATTGTTTTCTAGGAAAACCATGAAGAATTATTTATCGAAATTTGGCCAGCATAATGGTACTATGCCAAATTGGGATAAAATACAAAAATCAACTATGCTATGGTTTTCTAAATGCCCAGATCTAGATAAACACAGATCTACCTAATAAAATACATAGAAATTTGTGCAAACAGAGAAAGACAAATAACTGTGAAAATAGAGCTAACAGGTTAAATTCATTGCCTACCTCAGATCCAATGCTAGCAACTGAAGATGGAAAGCCCTTATAGATCTGAAATAGATTTCCCTCCAAAAATCCACCAAGTCTGCAAATCTAAAAACTATGTAGCAAATAGGTACCCGATCTAGATGCACAAAGAAGCCAAATCAACAAGCAACCACAACAATCCAAAATTTTCCCAAAATTCAAAGCACACAAGCTCTCCCCAAAAATCTTGTCCAAAAACCTATCTAACCTCCAAATGAATGCAATTCCCCTTATTAGGGATTCAATTCCCCATTTCATGCAAATCCCCGAGATGACTCGACAGTTAACTCCTAATCAAACTCCAATGCCAAAATTGAAAGTAAATCTAATTAATTAATTAATTAAAATATCTTTATTTTGCACAACTCAACTTTGATTTTTGAAAATTAGTTGTTCACTTTTTTGAAAACAAATCCCTTTTCAATTATGCACATGTTATAATTTAAATTCTTTTATTAAATAGATTAAATACTTAATGCATCCTAGAATCATGCAATCAATTATTTAATCATTTTCAATTAAGCACATGTTAATAATTAGAACCCATATTAAATAAATTAAATATTTAAAGCATTCTCTAGCACATGCAATTAAATATTTAATTATTTGATAATACACTCATGCATAATTAAATCTAATTTCAATTTAATAATCAATTAATTCCAGTTAATCAAATAATTGACTTTAGATAATTTTCTCAATTAAACATAGGAACATAATTAATCATTAAATTCAACTATAATCCTTACATTGATAATCATATAAAATCACCTACATAATCATAAATCAACTAAATCAAGCACAATAAATCAAGAAAACTAAGACCAATCACACACTCAAGAACAAGGTCCACGAATTCATGTCAACTAGATGAATTCGGGTAAGGTAGTCAAACAGACACTTGTCCAATCCTAAGACAATTAGGCTTAGGTTAGGGTTTTGGGACTGTGTATTATCTCCACTCTTTACCATTGAGATGTATGTTTATGGGCATGCTCACTCTTTCCAATTTAGGGAAGACGATGCCCTGTACCTGCAAACTTGTCATTACAAGATGAAGCATGTACATATAATATATAGCAGACAATGATGGGGTACGGTCAGATGTGTGGATCTTGACTATGCAAGTAACTATGCCTCCATCCTCTACCACAGAAATAGGTCAAAAAGATACAAACACAAGATAACCATACACATGAAAGTATGGGGTAAGTACATCATAATCAATCTATTACATGTAATCTAACATCATGAAACATCATCATCTAATATATGCACACATGATAAACATATAATAATAATCCATAATCATCATTAATGAAACAATAATTGATCACGTCAAAAGTGACCTAAAAGAATTCGGTCAAACAACTGAAACATATAGCAAACTAAAAGCAACCTACAGGTGGGTACTATAGATATGAAAGTTGTTCTAGGCTGTCAATGGCTGCATTTTATTGATAAATATGAGATTATCCATTGGAAGTTGGAGATGAGTTTCTTACATAATAGGAAAAAGATAGTTCTATAGGGAATATGTGACAAAATAATAGAAATATCATCCAAAAGGATGGAGCGGGTGTTCCATAAGAAACAAGTAGGCTAGGCAACATAGGGCCTTATTACTAATGCTAATGATTCAAAGAAAGAAGGTGCTAACAAAATGCATATACAAATTATTTTGGATAAATTTAATAAAGTCTTTAGAGACATACCTCCTGGTAGGGATTTCTAGCATATCATTGAACTCAAAGAGGGGGAAAAACCAGTGATGATCACTCCATATCACCCTTTGAAGGTTTACAAGGAATAAATTGAAAAGACAATCCAAATAACTACTCGACATGAGGCATGTAAGGCCTAGTTTTAGTCATTTTGCATCATTCGTAGTGCTGGTCAAAAAGAAAGATGGAACCATGATAATATGTATTGATTACCGAGCTCTCAATAATAAGACCATAAAAAATCATTACCTAATACCACACATTGATGAATTGATTGATGAGTTACATGGAGCCAGCTTCTCCAAATTTGATTTACCTTTAGGATGTCATCATATAAAAGTTCAGGATAAAGATGTACACAAGACAACATTCTAGTGTCACTACGAGCACAATGGATTTTTGGTAATGCCCTTTGGTTTAACAAATGCTCCAATAACTTTAAAATCATGTATGAACCAGGTATTTATTTAATAGTTAAGAAAGTTTGTTCTTGTTTTTTGATGACTTCTTAGTTTATAGAAATTCTTGGGAGGATCATCTAAAACACTTAGATGAGGTGATGGGAATATTAGAGTAGTCCTTTTATGCCAAAGTATCCAAGTGTGAGTTTGGGTTAAAAGTAATTTTATATTTAGGCTTCAAAATCAATAAAAATGTAGTAAGTTCTAATGAGAATAAGATCAAATCTATTCAAGAATGGCCTAGACCCAACAACTTGATGTAGTTAAGGGGATTCGTGGGACTATGCAGCTACTACTAGAGTTTTGGTAGTGGATTTTCATAGTTGGCAGCCCCCTTAACAAATCTAACCAAGAAAAGAGCATTTTTAAGCCAGACAACATCATCCTAATAAGCTTTTGATAAGCTTAAGGAGGTAATGAGTTTGTGTCTCATCTTTGTAGTTCTAGACTTTTCACTCTCTTTTGTTTTAGAGTGTGATGCATTTGGACAGGGAATACTTGTTTTGATACAAAATAAACACCCTATAGCATTTAAGAGTAGGAATCTTAAGGAGGATGAACATAAGTACTCTATTTATAATAAGGAAATGCTAGTCATAATGCATGCACTGACCAAATTCAAACAATACTTAGTTTGGAACAAGTTTGTGGCAAAAACTTATCATAATAGCTTAAAGTATTTCCTTAATCAAAGAGAATTGAATGATAGACAACAAAAGTGGGTTAGAAAAATCTAGTCTTATGATTTTGACATTGAGTATGTGAAAGGAAATAGCAATATAGTGGTGGATGCTTTATCTTGGAAGCCTCATTTACATTATATTTTTTATAAATCCACTGATTAGAGAGCATTGATTACATACAAATATGTAATAAATTCATTTGTTAGTGATATCTTAGAGGGAAAGGTGCAAGATGACAAGTTCAAAAAAATGAATGAGCTAATTCTCTACAAGGCGTGAGTATACATTATGCCTAAATCTAAAATGAAGAAAAAACTCTTGAAGGCATCCCATGACACTCCATTGGCTAGCAATCTAGGGTTCTACAAAACTTATAAATAGATATGGGAGCATTTCTTGTGGAAAGGATTAAAGAAGGATGTGATGCAACATGTAAAGAAATATAAGGAATGCCAATAGAATAAAGTTGGGCTTGCTTTTCTAGCAAGGTAACTGCAGCCTCTACCTATACCCAACTAAAAATGGGAAAGCATATCTATGGATTTTATTACCAATTTGCTAAGGGGTCAAGGCAAGGATTGTTTGTATTCGGTGGTTGATTGACTCACCAAGTATGCATGCTTCTATGCTATATCATCAGAATTTAAGGCACCTCAAATGACATATTTGTTCTTTAGGGACTTCTTTAAACTTCATGAGTTGCCAAAAACAATTAGGAATGATAGGAACAACAAATTTCTTAGCCTATTTGGGAAGAGTTATTTCATCTAACAAGTATGGAATTGACACACAACACTAATTATCATCCACAAACAAATGGACAAACAAAGACAGTGAGAAAGTGGATTAAAGGTTATCTATGGAACTACATAATAGGTCAGCAAACATCTTGGGTAAAATGGCTACAATACAAATTATCATATGTCGATTGGGATGTCTCCCTTTAAAGTATTGTACGGATATGATGCAACTTCCTTTGTGGATCTGATTCTCACTAATAGTAGAGTATCTAGTGCCAAGGATTTGATTCAGCAAAGCAAGGATATTTTGGAAGCCCTCAAAGAGAACTTGCAACAAGCCCAAAGTTTGTAGAAGTTATATGCAAATAGACTTTAAATAGAAAGAGCATTTGAAGAGGGTGATATGGTACTTTTGAGGTTATAGCCTTTTAGAAAATCATTTATGAAGGGAAACAAAAAAGAGAAGTTTAAACCATGATTTTATGGTCCTTATTGGGTTATTAAAAAGGTGGGATAAGTTGCTTATGAGTTGGAACTACCCCTCGATAGTAGGATTCACAATACTTTCTATGTTTCATGGTTAAAGAAAGCCCTTAGGCAAAAAATCAACCCATCCATGGAGCTCCCTCTACTGGATTACGAAGGAAAATTGATCCTTGAACCTTAATCTCTTATGTATGTAAAGGAGAAGAAGTTACATAACAAATCTTTTCTAGAATACTTGATCAAGTGGAAGGGACTACCTCCGAAAGATGCAACCTAGGAAGGAATTGAAATCTTTGAACACCCCAATCTAAAATTACTTGAGGTCAAGAAATTAGGGACATGAGGATTGTGATGAAACTATGAAGTGGAGCCACCTAGTCTGAACGACAATACTGGCTACCATGTACGCACTCTTGTTTTTTTGTGAAAAAGTTGGACTTTTTATTTGTCTCCTAGTGACAACCAACTTCTTGAAGGGGGTCGAGTTAGAGTTTTTTTTTCCAAATTAGATCAAATTATATTTATATTTTGTCTTCGAGGGACAACAGCCCTAGGGTTTCTCTTTGGAGGAAGTTCCCTAAATTGCCCCAAGGGAGTTAATATTGAATACTCCACTTTGTTTTTTAAATTCTTGGGCATGCTGAATATTTTGTTTTTGCCTTTGAGCATGCAGGGAGTTGAGGTAACAATCTTATTGCCTAGGTGAGGAAGGATGCAGCCCATAACCCTCCAATTAGTTTATTTATACCCAACACATATTTATTTTTCTTTTTTCCCTTGAGAAAGTTGGATCTTGTGACAAAACCCCTAAGAGTTTTGTGTAATATGTGACCTTAAACTATTGTTGTTAAGAGATTCCATGTCAGTTATATGCATAGATTAAAATATCATCGATATCTCTATGATAAGACAACTTATCACGAGAAGTTTTGGCTCTTGATAAACCGTGTAAAGATATTGCAATAGATAAGTTTCAATTTCTCATCGATATTTTGATCCTTTATTGCTGATATATTGGAAATTTATTGCGATATTTAAAGAACTTATCATGCAAGACCAATTCATACAACAATCATACTCACATATATAATATTATAATTAGTGATTTTATGCCAATAATTCAATTATCTGACTGAGGAATATTATTTCCACTTGCGGTCTATACCATTTAAAATAAACTCAGGGACTTTCACTAATAGGAACATTGTAAGGAAGAAGACAATCATCATAAAGGAGTCTATTGACAAGGGCATATCTTAACCATGACTATGTTACTAAATTGATGGCACAACTATAGAAGCGATGAAATACAATTAGATAACCAACATCATTAATGCTAGTGAATAATATATGCAATGCGGTGATCGCTAGTCAACTAATATTTGCTATTTTTAGTTTTCTTTAGAGTTTAGAATATTAGACTATGGCTACGAGCCATCAACATTCCACATGAGGATGCGATTTTGTATCATATTTGCATTTATATGTATCTAGATCATCTTTTTTGGTTTGTTTACTCATTTACTGACTCATTAGATGCATCTACTTATTGAATTTTACAAAAATATGCATTTCTAATTAAATTTAAGCAATTTTCTAAGTTCTCAATCTTTCTTGATAAGTTCCTGACTTATCTCCGATTTTTGTAGATATATTTTTTTCTTTCCCTTAACAATAAGTTGTCAATAATGATATTTTGAACTATGGTTCTATGTATGTTTTGATTCTTCAATTTGCAGCTTCTATATTAAAGTTGTTTATTGATGATCTAAATATGTGTAAGCAAATTAACTATTTCAATGATCTATAACCAATTTGGTGACCCTTGCAGTGAAATTTTTCTCTTAAATATATATTGTGGAATCAGTTTGTTTTCAAATTTAATAGTTTAAAGTAAAAACAAAGCTTTATATCATATAGACCTTGAGGTCTTTACATTTTCCCTTAATATTTAGTTTTAGAATCATCAAAAAAGAATGAGAATAGAAGACCATGTATTTTATTTTCTAGGTTCTAGGCATTTGCAGCAATAATTTTATTCTTGTTGTTTGGGACTCCTATCAGATAGAATCTGATAGCCCTTAGGAAGATCCCAGATGGATATACAAGTTTCTGTGCAATCTAACTATTGGTTCCCACTTTTTCTCACACAATGTCAGGTTTACACTATGCTGACAAACTGGTTAGTCTTCACTCCAAAGTCTAATAGAGAAAAAGTGCCAATTGATGAGGATGAAACTATCCTCCTTCTTTGAGCTCCGCATCACTCATGTTGGTATTTCCTTATCTACACACTCAAGACACCTCATGACAAACAATAGGCCTGTAGATAAATTATTCTAGAATAGCTTTCAGACTCCTTTAGGTATCCTATACCCCAATGAACCACACCTTATGCAATAACCTGCTTGCATACAATGAGTCTGAAACCTAGAAGCCTATCCTAACAACATGAAAGGGAAAGGTGGTGCTTTATGTAAATGATTTGATGGTTTGGGCTGGTTAGACTCCTGAAATACCCTAAGTCTCTCATAGACTAGTGCCTTATCCAATGGGAAACAAAGTTAAATACTTTATTGCAATAGAGAGCTATGAAACAAGAATACAATACATTCTAATATGTTGATGCCTTACATCAACATACACCATTAATCAGACCTCACTTCAACAATCCACCTGTGTACCCAGATATGCTATTACCCATTCAAAGTATTTTAACCCTCCCCTTAGAAAAGACCTATAAACAAGTAATACATTAACCAACATCTACTGGAAGACAAGCATGAGACACCCTTGATATCCCAACTCATACATATCTGAAAACCAATCTTGGACTTAGTTATCCCTGTGAAGACAACTCTATTGCAGACACATAGGAAATGCAAATATAAAGATTGAACACCTTTGATGCTACAATCAACAAGTTCAAGATTCAAATGGAGATAGTCTCATAACTGTATGAATATATTAAAATCTCATACATAAGACAAGCTATTACAACATTTATTCTATTCTCAAAACTAGAAAGGAAAGAGGGACACCCTATATGTAGAGAAGAAGGAAAAATATTTACAAGCCAGAAAACTCAACCATCCAACCCTTACAAAATCCAAAATCTAACCATATATACCACTAGCCATCTTGGAATCCCAAAAGAATTCAGGATGCAACAAGCTTTGAATAGCTAGGGTAGGGTTAGGGTTTTCAACCACCAAACCAACTGAATTCAATCAGAATTTACTACAGGGGATGAAAAACCAAGCAACCAGGACAATTAGACACCAGATTGATCTTCGTTTATGATGAATCTCTGAAATTGTACCGAAGACAAAGAATTTTTCATGCACATCAGTCTAATTGTACACCTACAACATGCCTTGAGCAAGAAAACCTATCCTTTTATGGCACAAACCTCTCTGCAAATTAATCATGAAACTCTGGACCACTTTGTAACAATCTGAAAATCTTTATCCACCAACTCCAGCTACTTAAAAATTGAATTCCAATCCTTTTTATCGCTAAAACCCTTTTAAAAATTTAAATCTTTGCAATAACGGTCACTTCCATGGTGCCTACAATATATCGGTGGTCCACATTTGAATTTAGGTCAACTTTATAATGTGACCATTAGATCCTTCCTTTTCGCGGACTTATGAGACTTAACTCAATAGGAATCCTGGTTTACATTTAGCAAACACACAACAAGGCTTTTCCTTATTCATGAAGTGAAACTCTTAACTTGAGTTCAACCCTGCAACTTAGTGAACAAAAGAAATTTATTAACCCCAGTCCTTTATTTAGTGAACTGGCGACTGAAGGGTTTCACCAGTGCACAGAAAACCTTACCTCCCTACTATTTAGTTTAGTGATTACACAAACACTTGTTCACTGAATCGCCAGTCAACTTGGAATGCTGCCATTTTATTGTGTGAATGAGTGAAGCCTTGAAATTTTTAGGGTCTGCTAACCATTTTATCAGGACCACTAAACTTTAGACCCTGGCCTAGGCCTGCATTGTGCCACCTGTCATTATACTATTCACTGCAAAC
This sequence comes from Chamaecyparis obtusa, assembly GCA_027943335.1. Taxonomy (NCBI): domain Eukaryota; kingdom Viridiplantae; phylum Streptophyta; class Pinopsida; order Cupressales; family Cupressaceae; genus Chamaecyparis; species Chamaecyparis obtusa. Next base: position 1,419,948 of record BSBK01002799.1, on the reverse strand, counting down.
TGCCCAGTCACATATGACACAGGACCCACTAATCCCCTAGCATCTAATTAGATGATGGGAATATGATCACATGGGGCAAGAATATGCCATGTGATCACATGTCGACTGTTGATTAAAATCTCTCATACAGTCCCCGCTCGCAAGCTCCACATCATCTTTCTTTGACCAATGAAATTTGAACAACTTGGCACCACTTGGAAAAGGTCCTACTAAGAAATGTTGATGACATTGACCAAAAAGCCAATGAAAAACATGCACGTTAGCAGCCCTATCAGTTCAGACCCACCTTGACTTTTCTTTACCAGGCAAGATCAACAGCTATCGCTATACCACTAGCTTAACCATCGAGCATCTCATCATGGTAGAATAATGATAGCCAAAAGATCTTAACTCACTTTAACCCCCTGAGAATGACAGGTCCCACTGACACATCACCATCCTCAGATCCATGTCATCCAATGAAAAATCACCACCTGAGCACACTTGGCAATGGACCCATAGACCTTCCTCTATCTTTGATTCCAAATCGACGATAGTCACATAATTGCAAAAGGGAAGAATATTCCTTGTGATCATGTGACAACCATAGGATCAAAAGGAAACTGACCCCTTGATCCCACCCTGTTGTATGAGCCATCTCATCGAATAAAAAATTGCCACATTGCATAAACTACTGACAAGTGGGCCCCAAATTTTTTTTGCTCATAGGTCTCTCTGACAACTCTGCCATATCATCACTTCTTTTGGCCAATGAGGAACCACCATTTGTGCCTACTTGGTAGTGGACCCACCTGCATACCAGCATCTAATCAGACAGTGGGTGCAAGATCACATGGGGTTGGAATATTCCATGCGCACATGTGTCAGCCATTGATCTTGAATCTATAAAATTGGGCCCTGTTGACAGCATACAAGTCACTAAACACATCGACCAATTAGAGAAAACCATGCAAGCATGACCTGGCAATTAGGGACCACAATAATATTTATTTATTCATCCATGGTAAGCACTAACCTCCAAGCATTCAGTGAATACGTGATTGAGGCATTCTCCTAGTCATGAGATACTTTTCTTAACCATAGTAAAACTTAGAGAATACCTGAACAAAAGCATTTTCTGAATTGCCAAATGATTTCTTAACCCTGAGTCACATTGTGAGAATATGCACCGATCATTGATCTTATCTTCATCCTGTGGCTATTGTTGAATCACTAGATAACATGAGATTTGACTATTTGATTCGGCGACTTGGAGATAACCATGCTCACTAGTTCGCTAGATGTTAAAGCATAGACCACCAAGAATTAAGTGACTATGAGAACACTATAGTCAGGATTTCACTGAATAGGAAGGATAACTGCATGAGGACTTGAAGAACTAGCAATAAACATGTATTTGCTAGTTTACTAAATGATAAAGGGACATGAAAATATATTAAGTGATTCAACGAACATGAAGAAGGAAATGACCATGTGTAGAAAGGGGGTTTAAGTGGCTTGAAAATGTAATAAAGAAATAGACTTTGGCCAGGGAAAACTAGGGTTTTCCTTCCCAATGGCTAGATTTATGAATATAGATAAGGGTTTAAGGCTAGAGGCATAGAAAATAACTATAGAGACTAGAAGAAAACTGGTAAAGCCATGAAATTTTTTGCATATGCAGACCATTTTTTGAAGATTTTATCTATTACAGGAAAGTGGGCTAATAGTGGCTCTATCTAGGGATGCATGCCTCTTGCAGGCATGGCAAGAATTCAGATCTCTGGGAGAGCAGACCACCCATAGGACAAAACACAGGGACCTCAAAAACTGGCAACCAAAGTAGGGAAAGAAACACACAACAGGAAAGGGAAAAATATTTACAGAATTTTCAAGAATTATACAACTTTACTTGGTGGTCCCAGGCCACCAAGAGAAAACCAGTGACCCTCCTACATCAAAAATCTGATTTTCATCTACATATGTGACCAAACATCTAAAATTTTCCTAACCATCTTGTTTCCAACATACATGAATATTCATGGGCTGAAGAATGAAATTATACTGATCACTACCCATGTTTTTTCAGTCACAACCACCACATTCACACTCATATTCTAGGAAGTAAGGAACATCACTTACTTCTTCTTGATGACTGGAAACAATAAAAAGATCAAGTAATGCATCAGAAAATAAAGTATACTGAGCACTATGCATTACATCACAATTACCTGGCTGAGAAGGAAAATGGCATTCTGATTTACCTTCATGCATTGCCTCAGCCAGTGAGCAACTTGGTTCCTCTATGATATCTTCATGAATAGGATCATGAACCAAGTGAAGGTCTTCTTCATAAACTATGTGACAGGGGAACAACTGATCTGCATCATCATTTTCAGTAAAAGAAATTCTGTCCCAATTGTTGAAGACAAGGTCCTCAATACTATCACCATCACTATCATATTTAGCAAAAGAAGGAAAAGGGTTTGAACAAAAAATTTGTTCATCAATAGAATTCTTATGACAAGAGAACACACTGCCATGACCTTCAACCTCTTCTTTTGAAAAGTTACTACATGAGGGGAGCTTTGGTGTACATGGGTCATCTAGATCACTTTGAATACTAGCCTCATTATAAGTGTCAAAGGATATATCATAGGGGAGCTACAAATCAAAATCCATACTTGATGCATACCTTTGAAATTCTCCAGCCAGAAGTGCTGAAATCTTTTCACTGCTCAATGGACTTTGGGCTTTGTCTTCATCTTCCTCAACCTCACCCCTATTGCAAACATCTTCCTTGTCCAAGAGAAGAATGGAGATGTCTGGCCTAAGATCATTTTGTGTGAATCAATCTATGTAGGAATCATCATCTGCATCATATTCAGTATTTTCCCTTTCACACAAAACATCATCAAACCGGGACAAGAAACAAGAATTTTGATATTGAAAAGAAGAAAAATCTATAGATAAAAAGGAAATATTGTCATCCTTAGATTGATCTTCAACACTCTCATATGCATTGACCTCAACATCGGCTTCATAATCAAAACTTTCAACATAATGAGACTCAACATTAGAAACACTCGCCTCCTCATGATCATCATCAGGAACCACCAGTCGTAGCAATCTTATGTCCCTCTCCAACTGCCAGTTCTCCATTTTTATTTTTGCTAATTCCTTCTTGAGAGCAAAAAATTTATCAAAATGCTCTATAAACTTACCTCTCAACACATCCCAAGAAGGGATTGAACATGAAGGCAAGGAGAGGAACCACTTCCTTGCACTATCAGAAAATGTCTGCACAAAAATCCTCATAGAAACATCTTCATGTTCAACCTCCATTTCATCGAACAAATCCATGACATCATATATATGTTGGCTTGCCAAAACAGATCCATCAACCATGAATCTAGGCAAGCACTTTCCATCCTTAGTAGAGAACTCATGTGGGGTACCTTCAATGCCATCAAAATAAAAGGGCCTAAATTCCTCCATGAGGAATTTCCCACTACTACTATTTATCCCTTTATGCTAGTGCTAAACACTTGATAGGGGAACATTTTTCAACAAGAAAATACCTGGAAGTTTTGCAGCAAAATCCTTGTTGACTGGAAGGCAAGGCAGATCTAGAGCTCACCGTGTAGCTCCATTAGGTTTTCTACAATGTAGAGTCACCACCTCTTAAAGAGGAAAATGTTGTACTTGTCTTTGTGTCTTCTTCCAATCAACCAAAACTTCACCAGGATCCTACACTATTTATCAAGAACTGCACTGATAAAACAGAGACTTCAGAGCTGTCACTCAACACTCAGTGAGAAGATTTTAGCAAATGCTTTGTTTTTATATCTGACTCTTTTCTAGACTCTCCTCAACAGAGTCACCATTTTGTTGGTTCCCACTTTTTCTCACACAATGTCAGGTTTACACTATGCTGACAAACTGGTTAGTCTTCACTCCAAAGTCTAATAGATAAAATGTGCCAATTGATGAGGATGAAACTATCCTCCTTCTTTGAGCTCCACATCACTCAGGTGGGTATTACCTTATCTGCACACTCAAGACACCTCATGAAAAATATTAGGCCTACAAATAGATTATTATGGAATATCTTTCAGACTCCTTTAGGTATCTTGTACACCAATGAACCACACCTTACGCAATAACTTGCTTGCATAAAATGAGTCTGAAATCTAGAAGCCTATTCTAACAACATGAAAGGGAAATATGGTGCTTTATGTAAATGATTTGATGGTTTTGGATGGATGGACCCCTGAAATACCCTAAGTCTCTCATTGACCAGTGCCTTATCCAATGGGCAACAGATTCAAATACCTTATTGCAACAGAGAGCTATGAAATAAGAAGACAATACATTCTAATATGTTGATGCCTTACATCAACATACACCATTAATCAGACCTCACTTCAACAATCCACCTGTGTACCTAGATATGCTATTACCCATTCAAAAGATTTTAACCCTCCCCTTAGAAAAGACCTATAAACAAGTAATACATTAACCAGCATCTATTGGAAGACAAGCATGCAACACCCTTGATATCCCAACTCATACATATCTAAAAAACAATCTTGGACTCAGTTATCCCTGTGAAGACAACTCTATTGTAGACACATAGGAAATGCAAATAGAAAGATTGAACACCTTTGATGCTACAATCATCAAGTTCAAGATCAAATGGAGATAGTCTCATAATAGTATGAATATATTAAAATCTCATACATAAGACAAGCTATTACATCATATATTCTATTTTCAAAACCAGAAAGGAAAGAGCAACACCCTATATGCAGAGAAGAAGGAAAAATATTTACAAGGCAAAAAACTCAACCATCCAACCCTTAAAAAATCCAAAATCCAACCATATATACCACTAGCCATCTTGGAATCCCAAAAGAATTTAGGATGCAACAAGCTTTAGATAGCTAGGGTAGGGTTAGGGTTTTCACCCACCAAACCAACTAAATTCAATCAGAATTTACTATAGGGGATGAAAAACCAAGCAACCAGGACAATGAAACACTAGATTGATCTTTGTTTATGACTAATCTCTGAAATTGTACTGAAGACCAAGAATTTGTCATGCACATCAGTCTAATTATACACCTACAACATGCCTTGAGAAAGAAAACCTATCCTTTTATGGCACCAACCTCTCTGTAAATTAATCATGAAACTTTGGACCACTTTGCAACAGTCTGAAAGTCTTTATCCACCAACTCCAGCTGCTTAAAAATTGAATTCCAGTCCTTTCTATCGCTAAAACCCTTTTAAAAATTTAAATCCTGGTAATAATGGTCACTTCCATGGCACCTGCAGTATATTGGCAGTCCACATTTGAATTTAGGTCAACTTTATATCATGACCATTGGATCCTTCTCTTTCATGAGCTTATGAGACTTAACTCAATAGGAATTCTAGTTTACATTTAGCGAACACGTGACAAGGCTTTTCCCTATTCTCGAAGTGAAACTCTTAACCTGAGTTCAACCCTGTGACTTAGCAAACAAAAGAAAGTTATTAACCCCAGTCCTTTATTTAGCAAACTGGCAACTGAAGGGTTTCGGTAGTTCACAAAAAACCTTACCTCCCTGTCATTTTGTTTAGCGATTATGCAAAGAGTTGTTCGCTGAATTGCTAGTCAACTTGGAATGCCACCATTTTATTACATGAATGAGTGAAGCCTTAAAATTTGTAGGGTCCGCTAACCATTTTATCAGGACTGCTAAACTTTAGACCCCTTCCTGGGAATGCATTGTGCCACCTATCATTATACTATTCACTGCAAACCATCCAGTCACATCTAACAAAGGACCCACTAATCCCCCAGTATCTAATTAGATGATGGGCATATGATCACATGGGGCAAGAATATTCCATGTGATGACATGCTGACCATCGATCAAAATCTTTGACACAGTCCCCGCTAGCAAGTTCCACATCATCTTTCTTTGACCAATGAAATTTGAACAACTTGGCACCACTTGGAAAAAGGTCCTACTAAGAAATGTTGACAGCATTGACCCGACAGCCAATGAAAAACATGCACATCAGCAACCCTATTAGTTTAGACCCACCTTGACTTTTCTTTACCAGGCAAGATCAATAGTTGTCGCTATACCGCTAGCTTAACCATTGAGCATCTCATCATGGTAGAATAACGATAGCCACAAGATCTTAACTCACTTTAACCCCCTGAGAATGATAGGTCCCACTAACACATCAACATCCTCAGATCCACATCATCTATTGAAAAATTACCACCTGAGCACACCTGGCAATGGACCCATAGACCTTCCTCTACATCTGATTCCAAATAAATGGTAGTCACATGATCACAAAGGGGAAGAATATTCCTTAAGATCATGCAACAACCATAGGATCAAAAGGTGACTGACCCCTTGACCCCACCCTGCCACATGAGCCATCTCATCGAATAAAAAATTGCCAAATTGCATAAACTGCTGACAAGCGGGCCCCAACTTTTTTTTGCTCACAGGTCTCTCTGACAACTCTGCCATATCATCACTTCTTTCGACCAATGAGGAATTACCATTTGTGCCTACCTAGCAGTGGACCCACCTACATACTGGCATCTAATCAGATGGTGGGCATAAGATCACATGGGGTTGGAACATTCCATGCGCACATGCGCCAGCTGTTGATCTTGAATCTATAAAACCAGGCCTCGCTGACAGCATACAAGTCACTAAACACATCGACCAATTAGAGCAAACCACGCAAGCATGACCTAGAAATTAGGGCCCACAATAATATTTCTTTATTCAACCACGGTAAGCACTAACCCTCAAGCATTCAGTGAATACATGACTGATGCATTCTCCCAGTCATGAGATACTTTTCTTAACCACGGTCAAACTTAGAGAATACGTGAACAAAGGCATTTTCTGAATTGCCAAATGATTTCTTAACCCTAAGTCACATTGTGAGAATACGCGTCGGTCGTTGATCTTATCTTCATCCTGTGGCTATCATTGATTCACTAGATAACATGAGACTTGACTGTTTGATCTAGTGACTCAGAGATAACCATGTTCGCTAGTTCGCTAGATGTTAAAGCATAGACCGCCAGGAATTAAGCGACTACGAGAACACTGTAGTCAGGAGTTTGCCGAATAGGAAGGATAACTGCATGAGGACTTGGAGAACCAGTGACAAACATGCATTCGCCAATTTGCTGAATGATAAAGGGACATGAAAATATATTAAGTGATTCAGTGAACATGAAGAAGGAAATGACCACGTGCAGAAAGGGGGTTTAAGTGGCTTGAAAAAGTAGCAAAGAAATAGACTTTGGCCAGGGAAAACTAGGGTTTTCCTTCCCAACGGCTAGATCTATGAATATTGATAAGGGTTTAAGGCTAGAGGCATAGAAAATAATTGCAGAGACCAGAAGAAAACTAGTAAAGAAATGAATTTTTTTGCATATGCCGACCATTTTTTGAAGATTTTATCTATTACAAGAAAATATGCTAATACTAAGATTGTCTTTATGAGTAATATCAATAGGACAAAAATAAATGCTCATGAACTAGAACCAAAATAATATCTAAATGCGTACATACATGGAGAGGGACCAATACATGTGCATGGTAACTTCGTCAAATCAATTTCAATTTTGCACAATAATTTATTTGTCTAAGTCTCCAACTTAAAAAATTTGTTTTCAAGTTCACATGGTCAAATATGATACTACAACAATTTTCTTTTTTGTGAAGGTGCCCAAAATGGTTTGAGAAAGAATAAGACCAATAGGTTTACACTAAGTCATGGTTGATAGTATTTTGATGTGACACCACATAATTGGTTTCTTTTTGAAATTTAGAGGAATCTTTTTGGGGATGAGAATTGACATGACACTTAGGGCCCATTTGTCCACGTACTATAGTCTATAACATGTATTGGAACCCATATCCACTATTGGTCCCTCTTCTCTATTCCTTGTCTGTACCTAAAAGAAATGTTGCAGATGAATGTCATTTGACTTAAATGATAAGTGTAATAATTTATGGGTGATCCCACAAAGCTGTGTCCCACTTTTACAGACTAACAAAATCACGCCGGTGTGAAAAAAAAAAATTAATGCCTTCGTATGGAGTATATACATATTGCGAAGTATCCCTGCCACTTCGCACGAAGTCACCAAACAAGGGGCTTCGTGTGAAGACCCCTCGGTGGCGTTGTATGAAGAGAGACTTCATACGAAGCCTCTTTGGGGCTTCACACGAAGGCATTTACGACTGGATTGTTTATAAATTCTAGCATTTTTATTTATTTTTATTATCTTTTTTGTTGACACTGTTTGTGGACTCCAAGGCTTGGAGCGAACTACCTTAGCACGAAATCACACCAGCGCCTCCTGAACTTCGTCGACGTCTTCGGTTTCATAACAGTATTAGGTACACACATTTTTCTCATTTTTTATTGTAAATAATATGTTTTGTATTTATTTTAGCAAATTATTTGTTTTAAATAATTTTTTATTTTTACAAATGTTAGAAATGTTAGAAATTTGTTAGAGATTTGTACAAATGTTAGAAATTTATTAGAAATGTTAGAAATTTGTTAGAAATATTATCTAATATGTTAGAAATTAATAGTAGAATGTTAGAAAATCATAATTAAATATTAGAAAATAATAGAAATATTAAAAATCATAGTATAAATGTTATAATATGTTAGAAAATGTTAGAAAATCGTAGTATAAATGTTATAATATGTTAGAAAATGTTAGAAAATTGTAATAGTTTGTTAGGACCTGTTAGAAAATATTTACAAAACATTAGAAACCCTAGTAGAAATGTTAGAAAATGTTTGAAAACATTAAGATTAATGTTAGAAAATGTTAAATTTTAAGTTTAAAGTTGTAAATATTAGGAATTTCTCTCTCTTACATGTACATGCATTTTTAGGGGTGACCCCACAATAGTGGGTTACACTTTTTTAGACATGTTGATTTGTGCTGAAATAACATATTTTTAATAAAATATGACGATTTAAGCCTTGAGAGGTTCCATTTGAAATAAATAATTATAAATGGTTAGCTCAAAGCTTCTTAGATTAAAAAAATATTGATAGAACATCTATACTCCTGATTCATACCTACAATGGAGTCTCTTCGCACCTATTAGAATGCTGACAAAAAAACACTTCGTCTTTATCTTTTAGTAGATCAAATGAGTCCATTTGAAAAACCTATCTATCTAGTAGGGTACTACTGAGAAAACTCTTTCCAATGATTATAATTTTAATATATATTAATTTTATTATGACTATATTTTTAGTATTACTAACCATAGATATTTTACCATATGTCTACCTCTATGCTTGACGCTTATGAAAAAATAGTAAATGAGAGAAAAAAAATTCTAAAAAATATATATGCCCTAGGTATTGAAGTCCTCTTTCTATATTAAAAAAAAAATGAAATTGGACAAATACACAAGTTATAAGATATGTAGTCAATGTATGTCAAAACTATGGTTTAGTCAACTTCAAACATTAAGAAAATATGAAATAATCATGATAATGTCATCAAACCAATTACATGCCCTCCATATGGATGTTAAAAAACTATATTCGAAAGAATCACATTGATATCTATTTTAGAAAAAAAAAAGTTATGCTCTATGAAAACAATGTAACTCTTTGAAAATGACATTTTCAGAAACATACCGGTTTTTGTGGGAGAAACAAAAAACCAATCAAATCAATTCAAAAATAAATATAAAAAATATATTTAGATTATAGACAGAAAATCCTAAAAGACTTTAATTTGCTTCATCTTCTGATTCCAAACGGTTTAACAAGAATATGCATCTGAATTTGAAAGATTTTTTCAAAATGTAGAGTTCAGTGTCCATTCAGGCAAAAAAGTGTAACCCACTATTGTGGGTTCACCCTTAGTAAATATTAAAGTTAGTTATTTGTTTTAAATAATTTTTAGTTTGTAAAAATCTTAGAAAATTGTATTTAAATTTTTGAAAATGATCTAGTAGTATGTTAGAAAACGTTAAAAAAATTTAGTACAATAAGTTTCCAGGACCCTTATTCCTCTCTTATGACATATTAAGACACTTACGATCCTTTAGGAATCTCAAGATCTTATAATACATATTAGGACATCTTACTTGACACATAGGACCCTTTAGGACCCATACGACCCATTATTATATCTTAAAATGTCCCAGGACACATTCATCTATCTTAGGTGTTAATACATATATGTGAATGCATCATTGTCCGCAAGAACCCTTACGACATACTAGTATCAATTAATGTAACCTAAGATCCCTTAGACCACTTATCACATCTATGACCCATTAATGTTGTTGGACCATTATATATCTCTTATGACCTTATAAGACATATATGACCCATTTAGATCATCAAGACCCATTAACATATCTTAGGGTGTCTTAGGACACATTTATGTACATTTTAGATTCAATTAATATCATACAAGGATCCACTAATGAAACGTAGGACCCCTTAGGACCTCTTATGTTACTCCCAACCCCTTAAGACACTCTACCTAACCCTTATCCACCCCTTACATTATCTTAAGACACATCTAGGACTCATTGTTACCCACGACCCCTTAAGACAATCTAGGACAACTGATATTGCACCTACGACCCATTAACATTCTAGGACTCTTATCTGGATCCCTTATGAAATGTTTAAAAAAATATGAAACCTTAGGACCCGCAAGACCCATTAAAGAATCTTAGGATGTCCTAGGAATGGACTTATACCACTTATCACATCTATGACCCATTAATATTATTGGACCATTATACATCCCTTACAATATTTTAAGACATATATGACCTATTCGGATCCTGAAGACCCATTATACATACAAGGATCCACTAATGTAACCTAGGACCCCTTAGGACCTTTTATGTTGCCCCTGACCCCTTAAGACACTCAACCTGACCCTTATCCATCCCTTAGATTATCTTAAGACACATCTAGGACTCATTGTTACCCACAACCCCTTAAGACAATCTAGGACCACTTATATTTGCACCTATGACCCATTAACATTCTAGGACTCTTATCTGGATCCCTTATGAAATCTTAAAACAAATATGAAACCTTAGGACCCCCAAGACCCATTAAAGAATTTTATGATGTCCTAGGACCACTTAGACCACTTATCACATCTACGACCCATTAATATTATTGGACCATTATACATCCCTTACAATATTTTAAGACATATATGATCTATTTAGATCTTGAAGACCCATAATACATACAAGGATCCACTAATGTAACCTAGGATCCCTTAGGACGTTTTATGTTACCCACGACCCCTTAAGACACTGTATGAATCTTATCTATACCTTAGGACCTCTTATGTTACCCACAACCCCTTAAGACAATCAAGGACCACTTACGTTACCCACGACCCCTTAAGAAACTCTAGGTCATATTAGGTCCTAATAGGTCACATTAGGAAATAAAGTATGTCTAAGTTTTTTCTCTACTTATAGACCTAACTAGACCTCTTAGGACCAAGTAGACCTAACTAGGACCTATTATGACCAATTAGACAGGTATTAGGTCTTTAACCAACATTAGTCTAACCAATTTGATGTATTAGGACCTATTAGGTCCAAATAGACATAACTAAACCTATCTAGACTTATTATGACTAATTAGATAGGTAACTAGACCAATTATGACCTATTAGGACCTAATAAGACCTCTTATGTTATCCACAACCCCTTAAGACCTAATAAGACCTATTATGTTATCTACGACCCCTTAAGACCTAATAAGACCTCTTATGTTATTTATGACCCCTTAAGACCTAATTAGTATAGCTTAGGACCCTTAAGACCTAATAAGACCACTTATGTTACCCACGATCCCTTAAGACAGTCTAGGACCACTTATATTACCCACGACCCCTTAAGACACTCCACATGACTCTTATCTATACCTTAGGACCTCTTATGTTACCCACGACCCCTTAAGACAATCAAGGACCACTTACGTTACCCATGACCCCTTAAGACACTCTAGGTCATATTAGGTCCTAATAGGTCACATTAGGTCACATTAGGAAATAAGGTATGTCTAAGTTGTTTCTCTACTTAAAGACCTAACTAGACCTCTTAGGACCATGTAGACCTAACTAGGACCTATTATGACCAATTAGACAAGTATTAGACCTTTAACCAACATTAGTCTAACCAATTAGATGTATTAGGACCTATTAGGTCCAAATAGACCTAACTAAACTTATCTAGACCTATTATGACCAATTAGACAGGTAACTAGACCAATTAGGAACTATTAGGACCAAAATTTAGGACCTATTAGACTTAACTAGACCTAACTATACCAAGACCAATTAGGACCTGTTAGGAACAAAATTTAGGACCCAATTATCTACCTAATTAGACCCAATTATCTACCTAATTGGACCCAATTAGACCAATTAAAACTAATTAGGACAGGTAATTCAACTCAATTAGAACCAATTGTGACTCAATTAGAATCAATTAGAACCAAGTAGAACCTAATTAGACTCAATTAGAACCAATTATGACTATAGGACCACTTATGTTACCCACGACCCCTTAAGACAGTCTAGGACCACTTATATTACCCATGACTCCTTAAGACACTCTATGACTCTTATCTATACATTAGGATAGGTAATTAGACTCAATTAGAACCTAATAAGACCTCTTATGTTATTTATGACCCCTTAAGACCTAATTAGAACATTTTAGGACCATTAAGACCTAATAAGACCACTTATGTGACCTAATAAGACCTATAATTCTATATATTTAGATATTTGTTTCCATTTTACATGCAGTTATAACATGTAATCAAGTACTTAATTATTAATGCTTAGCTTTCACATGTGATGTATCTAGATGGCCGCTCAGGGTGCACCTCAGATTCCTGATATGCACACTATTTTTATATGGCTGATATGGAGATAGATCGACTTAGATAGTCTCTTGCTAGGTCTGCAGGGGATGGTATATACAAAGATACGTGTGCTACTATATTGAGTAGTTTGGAGACTATGACTAGTAGATTGAGGTCTCACTTGTCCTTCACGCCTTAGGCAGTTGAGGCCATTTTTTGAGAGTTGAGGGAGGAGGTCTCGGGTGATGTTTCCTTGGTGATGGTTCAGAGCCTCGTCTCCAAGGAAACCATCAAATGAGAGGTTTTCCCACATTATGACAAGATGAGAGTGGTGAGGGCATATTGGGTCACACGGTGTGTGATACCTTAGATTACATGTATGATTTACCCTTGAAATCTTACATCACGTGGTTGTTATCCAAATAATGACCAGATTTCATTATATTTTGCACAACAGTTGTACGCTGAGTTTCATTTGGGACTCAAGGTCAACTATTTAGATTTCCTAGCATATTATGGTTAGGGGCTTGGTAGGGTTGTAGACTGCAATTAGTATCATAGGGTTGATCAATTTGTGTAGCCTTGTAGATAGCTAGTTGGGGAGAGGACTCTGGCAGTGGCACCGGCGATGGCTGCTACTGTAGATAGAGTCATCATTGCTTCTCAGAGGAGAGTTGTGGATAGTATAGGAGAGATTTCTTTTGCTGCCACATCAATCACTTTAGATTCAGTGGGCAGATACATTTTGACTAGACTGAGTAGAGCCAGATCATCTTCTGAGGCTTCATCTAGTACTACTACAGGTGTGAGTGAGGAGACATATAGAGCTACAGGTCTTCCTGTACCTAGTGAGATATGAGCACTTTTGGGTCATCAGAGTACTTTAGATATGGCCCTTTACTTTTTCGAGGATCTCTTACAAGCCTATTCTCATATAGTTGATACACACAGGATCCCCATACATTCAGTCAAGGATTTCATTGCACTTACACGAGGTCTTGTAGTTCCACTGACATAGGACGCACCATCTACTAGTCAGGCACAACATAGTGTAGAGCACCAAGCACCCACATATTAGTCTACAACTATAGAGCCAGGTATATAGATTGGAGATGTATGCATCACCACTGAGGGCCTAGATGCTTTTGATGACCAGTTGCATGGGTTGGGTCAGGTGGATGTTGGCACTGATGGCAGGTCATTTATGGATATGTTATTGGATCTAGATGGTTCAGGTTCTACATCACTCCCCTCCCAACTAGTGTCACCCCTACACTCCTCATTACTACAGAGGTTCAGGACCTTAGGTGGTGTGGGTGATGCAGTATCAGTTGATGATACAATGGTGCAACGTGTTGACGATCCTCCTGCTGTTGAGACTCAGGTACATACAAAATTTTCTTTTCTTTTTTATTAGGAGTTTTAGTGAACAATTAATTGTAGGTCACACGTGTATTGATGTTTGTTCAATGTATAATATTTTGTAGGCACAGTTAGCAGAGCATGTTACCTGTAGTGTAGGCTCAGAGCATCTTCCACATGATATGACACCTACTAGTGGCCAGGTGAGTTTTAGATATATATGTATGTTTAAGCATGCATATGTACACATGTATTTATATATTTCAAGTACTTTACATAATATATCTACTATGTACATGTATATAACAAATTATTGTACACTAAATTTGTAGGGGTCAGTCGCTGCTTTACAACCAGATGATGTTTTTCATAGGAGCAATTCAATAGATGTGACACCTAGTAGTGGTCAAGTAAGTTTTAAAAATATGTAAGTTTAAACATGCATTTAGAATATTTTAATTATTTTAGATTATTATCATATATATGTATGCATTTATATTCATAGGGATCAGTTGATGTCTCACAACTAGAGGATGCTTGTGGTAGTCACTCAGAGGGTCGCTCTATTCGCATGCGCCTAGATGACTCCCTAGTTTAGGACATGTTGAACATATATCTGATTTGATTAGAGACATGGTTTTATTTGATTAGATGATATGATTTTATTTGATTTGAATAGATGATTTTATTTGATGATATATAATTTGATTAGATGATTTGATTACATGGTTTTATTTGATTCAATGATATGATTTGTTTAGATGATATGATTTTATTTGATTTGAATAAATGATTTTATTTGATGATATATAATTTGATTACATGGTTTTATTTGATTAGATTATACGATTTGTTTAGATGATATGATTAGATGATATGATGAATATTAACTATTCTAACTAATTGTAGAACTAACACATGTCATATGTAATATAACTAATTTCATCATTTTTTAGTGTCTTAAGGGGAGGTCTTAAGGGGATCTATTATTAATATCATAAAAGAAAACTATTTAATACATGTCATGAGTGAATAATAACTATTCTAACTAATTCTAGAACTAACACATGTCATACATAATATAACTAAATTTATCAAAGCATACATAAAATCTTTAACTAATATGAAATCGATAAAAATCATTGAATAATCAAAGTATATCTATAAAATTATATATATTAAAATCATTGAACCATCAAATAGGCTCATCATATATCAACAAATTATAGTCCATCATATGTTTAAATATATAAACAAAGTATAATGAAATTTAATCCAGAGATATCAAGTAGGTCCTAACACAAGAAACAAGTATACATATTATACCTTTTAGACCAACTCAAGTGGTTTAGACCTTTCATGGAGAACCTGTAATATTCTCTCATGATCCTCACTATCTAGTCTTCACTTATGATGTCCACGTTGAGATTTAATTGTATGAAGACAAATGGATGTGGAAACTACTAGGTGACTATATTGAAACACCTTATTGTCTGGTTCGTAATAAACAAAGTGAATACCATGTTGAATTTCTTTTATTTGCTTGAAATATGTTCCCTCTAAAACAACTGAACCTCCAGGTCACAAATTTTAACAATATATAAATTTAAACAAACTCAATTTGAAATTTGTTAAAAGGTTGAAATTTAAAATTTATATATTGATGTAAACCATATAAAAACCTATGGGGAACAAAATTTCATCGCTTTCTTTAGGTTCAAGTAACTTCATCCTCTCTGTAGTACAACATAGTAAATAATAACCAACTCCTACATTTCCACGCTCAGCAATCACTACAAAGACATCTCTTGCACAGTAAATTTATATGTGTACATGTGTGAGATCTTAAAATAAATATTTAGTTCAACCTATAGATCTATCTATATCTATCTATACATGCAACTCAATGTACCATATAATGTGAAATATATATACTTACCAATTTTGACCAATCCTGAGATATGATCATAATCAGTAGAAATCAAAGGAACATCATCGAAGTTTTCATCTTCATCTCTATCAAATGTATCAATAACAACTAGTGGCACTAGATTCCACGCATCTACATATCTAGGATCTTGATTGATACATTTCTCATAATTATCTGTAATGCAGTGAAAACAAAAGCATGAGTAGTCTCTAGTGTTCAACATCCAATTGTGACAATTCGTACTCATAACTGAATGCAAAGATCACATCTTTTCTATCCTATTGCAACCATGCATAATTTTTCTATCCACACCTAAACAAATGCATATATAATACATTCTATATAAATATAATTTGAATAAAAAATATCATAAAAATTTTAAACACTTTCAAATAATTTAAAAATGTGTGCATACCTTTTATCTCCCAAAATTTTCTATATGGCACCGCCTGAGTGAATCCTGATGACGTGTCATTCTTATTTGGTGTAAAATGTGTCTTGCACCATTCAACCACATCATGTGCATTTTTTATATGCACTCCTTTATAATTCATTTGATACTTTCGTATAGCACATTTGATGAAAGCTTTGGCACCATCATGTTCACCTTTTCCATGTCCACTCTCAAAGAAACTCCAAACATGTGGTATGTTTTCATTACGATGATATCTACATAGTGCATAAAATAGTCTCAATGATTTGAATTGTGTAGCACATCCATCTGACCAAACATAATGTTTATCATTTTTTATACCTCTTTCTTTTAAACTTGCAAAAAAAATCTTGAAGCAATGTTCCACATAATGAATGTCATGCTCTCTATCATCACTTATATAAAAATGATATTCCTTCTTGATGACCCGTGCTTCAAATGTGCTCTAAATACCATCCAAATCTAATGGTGCATGTCGATAACACACATGTACCATAATAGTAATTTTCTCTGAAAAATAGTACTCTGACTGAGTTGCCTTTGATGAACAAAAGAATAATTTTCTGCAAAATCAACAACTGATACAATAGTTCCAAGTGGGAAATTGTCTCTCAGTGTTTGAAATAGTTGTGCTTGCCACTTTGCAAAAAAAACATGATGAATGTAGGGTTGGATCAATTTTTTAAATTTTTCTATAAATACTCCAATATTTATCTCCTCTTCAACATATTCTAACCTTTTGGATTCTTTCCCAATTTTTTTTTTCATTCTTTACATATTTGCAACTCTTGCAATTTACCATCTTTGTTACATCAATATTTTCATTTTTCAAAGGAAAAAGAGACAAATCGACACATGTTTGGCATATTCCTTTTATGCAATTTATTTGTCCAGCTACATCATCTCTTTTGTCACATAAAATGGATGAGATGAACTCACTTCGTCTAGTAGAAGGAGCCTTTTCAAAACCATAAGTGTCTTCTACAAACTTTCAGAAAACCTGATAGTGGAGATCAGATTCAATATGATAATGACAACAAATTTCAAACACTTTGTTTGTCTTGATATAATATGGCTTCAATCTTTCAAAAAAATTTTGTCCAATCTTTATATTAGGGTTTGAACTACAAAATGACACATACATTTCATGTTGTGTTGTTTCCAACCAATGTTTCGTATGATATTCATATTGATTAGTTGAAATTCTATGTCTGATAACATCTCTAGTGTTTGATGAAGGCTGTGTATTATCATTCCAAAATTATGTGACCAAATTTTTTGTTCCTTCATCAATCCTATCAAAACGAGGAGCTCTACACATGATTGCCCAATTGCCTTCCAAGGTGCTATCATCCAAAAATATTCTCCTATTAACATATCATGATATTGTTTTCCTATTCAAACCAAAGTGAGATGAAGCTGAAGATATCTATCTTTTTCATCCCATAGTGTTACCTAAAATGGATGTCAACATAACTTTTCTTGTAATGGACTTATCTATAGTTCGAGATCGCTTCCCTAGTTGGTTCAAAGCTTTCTTAAGATTTTCAATCATATCAGTTTGCATGTCAACAACTTTTCTCTTCTTTGATGATGTGCCTATACCCAATAATTTTAATGCCCCTTCCAACTTCTTGTTTATAAGTATAAGTGAAAGCAATTGAGCTTGTTCAAGTATTTCAAAATTATCAAATTTACTCAATATTTCTCTTGCTATCATTTTCATTGATCTCTTCTTAGGAAGACTTAAGCATTGAACATTAGCAAGTGATCTCAAATTGTCCACATCCATTGTAAGTAAATGATCTAAGTTTTTATAATTAATATTTTTCTTTACAGTTTGAGCTAAATTTAAAATTTCATCCATACCAGTAGGAGCACATGATGTTGACCCTTCTCCAACATCAATTGTTTGAGCTTCTGTAGGGAGTAATCCCAGTCCTTCTTCAATGTGCAATTCTTCGACTTGATTTGACCCTCCTACTTCAACTTGTCTTTTAGCTTCTTTAGTTTATGATAATATGTCAATGCAGCTTCACAATTTCTTTGTTCAGTACCAGGTGAACTTTTTCTAGAAGATTTACTTTGCCTTCCCTTCTTGTTCCCCATTTCTTCGAGCTCAAAAAATGTCTTCCACAAGATCGTCAACAAAAGTTATGCCTTTGAAAAAATAGAAATATCAATCCTCCAAAAAGTGTCTTCAATAATAGAAAATGTGAATTTATTAATTGCAATTCGATATAAAAAAAAAAAAAATGTTTTACTTTTATACCATTGTAAATTTTATTTACAAAATCATTTTACATGCCGACTTCACTCGAAGTATATAGCTTCGTGCGAAGTACCCAAGATAAAATTCCTACATGCTAGGATTTTCACTTGAGAGGCTTCGTGCGAGGGGTCTTGACATGAAGCCCCTCAAGTGTCTTCGTTCGAAGGGGGTCTTCGCATGAAGACCCCAAAACTGAAATTTTGCTTTCAGGAAACAACAAATCTTCAAAAAAATGGTCTTCCAGGGTCTGAAACAAGGACTAAACAAGATAATTTTTTCAAACAGACAATGTCAAATGATGCTATTCAAAACAAGCTTTCTAATGAATATAGTTTTAATATATATTGAGTTCATTATCACTTTTAAATATTACTTTAACTAAACATAGGTTGTTTGGTCCTTCAACAACTTGTCTCTTCAAGACTTCGAGAAAAATAGTAAATGATAAAAAAATTTTTATAAAAAATATGTAGGAAAAGTGCATTTGTGTTACCTTTGTATGAAAAAAAGAAAAAATAAATTTTGACATACAGAGATCAAGTTAGAGCGATCCAAGTAACCTTATGTCTAAATTACAGTTACAGTCACTTTAAAACTTAATAAACTATGAAATATTGATCCAAAATGAATAAAACCAATTGCATCCATTAGATATTGAAGCTAAAAATATAATCTCGAAAGAATTACATTGTTATCATATTTTTTTTTTAAAATTATCATGATCCAAGTGATAGTAACTTCTTAAAAACATAGTTTTTTCACGCAAACCACTTTTAGAAGGAGAAGGAAAAATGAATTTAAATGATTTTTTTAAAATATATATATATATATTTAGAGTCTAGAAAGAAAATTTTAAAAGACTCTAGTTTACATCATCTTCAAATTCCTAATAGTTTTGCGGCAACAGATGTTCGAAAGTGAAGTTTTTTCTCAGGATGTTGAACTCTGTGTCAAAGTTGGCCAAAAAGTGGGACTCACTATTATGGGACCACCCTTATGAATAGTTGATAATGGTAGAAATTTATTAATTTGGAAGCTATAAATTCCTCTTGTTTTTGAAAGAAATGAAGTTTGCTAGTGGTGTAATATTTTTTATACTAAAATTATCTGAGAAATCTATAAATTTTGGTTCCTTATTTTAATTTACAGTTTGTCGAAAGCTTAAAATTACTTGTTTATAGCTACGCATCATCCTAAGATTTTTTTTTATAGATTATCATTCATTTAGTTTATCAATATTGTAATATTCAGAAGGGCACAACTGTCTAGAGTAAATATTTCCAGTATGCATGATTAGATTTGGGATTGTTCTTAGCAGTGGTTGAAAGCCAGGATGCACACATCTATTATTCTACTTGACATAAATAGGACAAATTACTGACCACCTATGCACAACTAAATTGATTGTGGATCAAGTGACACCTGGGCCTGAGAGAAATATGATAAACCTTTCAACATGTGAGACTGAATCATGTTGCATTGGAGTAATTTGCAATGGTATTGATTCTGTGATACATGAGAGCTCTGAGAAGAATTGGAATGCAATTATTTCTGGTGGACCTTCTGATGAACCATTGTTGAGGCACTCCATTTTTTCTATGGAATTAGACATATGCTGAAACATGTTGGTTCACTTACCTTCTGATGTTTTTGACAGAAATTGGCTTGACTCCAAGGTGAGTTTCTTTGTGTTTCATCCAATTGATAATGTGGCTTATCCATGAAATTGTAAGGTATTCTCTTTTATTTTTAAGTAGATATTCACACATAAATGTTACTTGCAAGTGATATGCCAATTATTCTCTTTGTTGTTTGCTAGATCTAAAATTATCAAGACTTCCAGTCCTAATAGGATAATGAGATTAATATAACACAAGGGCATTGACTCTCAACTTTTGAAATAAAACCTAGTTTACTAAGGTCTATTAGAAGAAAAGTTGTCTTATCTAGACAATTTTGAGGGCATAGGGCACTCTTACTTAGCCAATTAGTTCAAAAAATTGTCAGCGGTATATGTTGCTTCTATTGGAAAACTTGTCTCCTAAGTCACAAAGTTCGAATTCGAGTTCGCCAACAATAAAATTGACATGAAGTTTGGCAAGGGTAAGAAATTTGAAAAAAAAATCGACATTAAATTTGCCTTATATAAATATGTTAAATTTAAAATAAAACAATATTATATTAGACATAATATATTTGTCAACTTTAATTTAACTATTTAGTTTTTAGTACATTTGTTAAATATTTATCAACAATTAATTTAGAAGTCCAAATTGAATATTTTAAAATATGGCAATTTAATTTATTAAATATTAATATTAAAAATAGAACTAATACATCATTAACTTTGCTAGATTAAAAAAACCTTCAGAAAATAGAATAGATAAATGTTAAATTTTTTATAACAATTTAATACAAATATAATAATAATATTTGACATTGTCAAACTCGACATATATCATTGGCGACTGCTTGGACAGTGTTTCGCTCTCGAGCCAAAGACAACATTCCCCTCTCAGTGGCCGCTTAATCTCGATCACACAGAAACCTAAAACACGACTAGGAAACTATTTGCACTCCAAAACTGTTGTCACAATTCATATAAAATGAATTAAAAAACACTCCCTTTTTACTCAGAACTCATCATGCCTTCTAATTCTATTCTACTACAAATTCACAGTGTTTTTTAGATGAAAGATAAATCAAAAATTTGGAAAACGCTTTTTGAAAACCGTAAAAAATGCTTTACAAAATTATATTGTAATAAAAACAAATCCAACTTTTTTCCATACAAATCCAAAGGCAAATTCTAATGAATTTCATATAAAAGTTTGAAGTTTGCCAAAATTCGAATTTCATCGTTGAAATTCAGCGAATCATGTGACATAGCTTGTCACTGTACATGGCCATTGCCCTTTTGTCCATGCTTCTGTTTAATCAATGCGCTAGTTGTAACTGCCAATAATTTCTTGGAGAAAGGTATTGGATTCCATGAAACTTTTGTAAACTGTCATTAAAGGCCAGATCCAAATATTTTAAGGGTTGAAACTTTTCTGGACATTTATAATTTTATTCCCTTTTCCATAATGTATTTGATAAGAAGTGTTTTTGGATTGAACTTATCAAAAAAAATTATAGATCTCTTAATTTCCGTGCTCACTACACTTATTTATTACAAACATTTCTATTGTAGGTGTGTAATGGTAATCTATCTTATTTTTATGGTGTGTGATAAAAGAAGGGTTTTGAATTGAACTTATGAGAAATTTTTTTTTATAGATCTGTTGATGTGCATGTGCACTGCATTTATTTATTACAAACATTAGGTAAGAAACAATTATCTATTCTAGATATGTAATGGTAATCTATGTAATTGTAATGATGAAATCAATTTTTTTACAAGTTCAATCCAAAAACCCTTCTTTTGGCCACATATCTATGTCATTCCCCATTTAGCTTTGTAAACCTTGATGAGAACCTCTTAATGCATTAACATTTTGACAAGTTGCATTTTCTTGTACTAAGTTTGGTTGATGGTCCTATACTTACCGATCTTTATTTCACTCTCAATTTACACTTATTTCTATAAATTCACTATCTATTCATCCCTATTTCATCCCTATTAGCACATATTCCATACATTTTCTTGTAATGTCCCTTTCAAGAATTTTAGTAAAATAACATATTTACAATACTAGCAACAACATTCACTGACTAATAGAAACATAATGCCACCCAAACTATATCAACAATAGTAATTAATTAAACACTAACAACATACATAAACATACCAAATTGAATCACAACTCTTATATTGATATCACCATTGGGACTATTTTTACAGTCGTTACAACAACACATCACAATAATAAAAATGTTCACAATGTCTGACAAAATTTTCATACACCCCTTGAAGCTCCAATACACTCACTAAGTGAGAATGCCCTCAGCGAACCAAAGAGTTTTTATCCTCTAATTCCAGTGATCAATGGGGTTTTGTCCACTGATCGGAGTCTCATATGGGTTTTAATTCACAGAAGATTGAACATAAGGCGCCTAGAAATGCATAACATCCATGATCCTTACAACTACAAAGCTTCTCAGTTTTATGTGATATCCATTCAAGGACTAAATTAGTCAGCTAGGTTCCAAGATAGTGCCAGATTCAGGACCTTGAACTTCACTATTGCTTACATTCTACAATGCTTTTTCCCATCCAATGTTGAATTATTTTGGATTCATGTTTTTTCTAGAACAATTATTTACATACCTTAGATTTGGATTACTAAGGGATGTTGGTGATTATTTAATGGGAATTAATTAGAAAGTATGTTTTCTTCATTCAATCACATGGTTCTTTCTAGTGAATGGTCTCTATTTGGAGGTCCTACTAGTTAGGATATGGGTTTTTTTTGTAACTGTGAAACTTTATTTAGTGTTTTCAAGCCTGGTAGGATTCTTTGTATACCACAAATTTCATTATGTCTATTGCTAAATTAAATATGTTTGCTTACAGAGATGCTGCTATTGTTATGCTCTCAGGATAGGTGGTACATGCAGTTGTAACTATTTTTGTTGGGGAACTGGTATGCTAAGTAGTTTTGTTGACATATGATGTGATTGATATTTTTTACTAGTTGCAAATATAACATGTCCATCTCTGCTTCAATAATTTCTATCATATCAACAATAATATTCTACTCTTATGGAATTAAACCTAAGCTTCATGGAATATGCTCTACATATTCAAAATGTCAGTTTTGTTTCTTAAATATGCCCTTTCGTTTCTATTTTAATTGTTTCATTTCCTTCTTCATCATGTACTTTCTCTTGCAAAATTGTTGTTGTGATACATTTGTCAAATTGCAAGTGTTCATGAACTAAAATATAAGTGGAAAGCATTTTTCCTAACTCAAATATTTTATTTTGTTACTAAATAGGTGATGTTGATCATTGAATAACTTATATTCTTGTCCTATTCAAAAACTTACTAAAGGCTTTAATTGGGTTATAAAGCCATTAGAAAAACTTATAGTTTAGAACAAGCAAATGAAGAATTTCTATATATTAATCGTGTAAGTAAAAAGAGGAATGTATAATATGTTGCATTTGAAATCAACCAAAAAATTTAAACAATGATTATTCTAACAATGAAAAATCTTCCATTATTTTGTAAAAGTTTTGTAGTACTAACAATTTTATAATTATTGATGACAAGAAAACATACTAGAGTAGAAAAAAGTTAATAAGATATTTTAATTAGAAATATCATTTTCCTGAAAAAAAAAAAGATGACCTGGATAAAAAATCTATTATAGAAGTTGAAATAAATGCGTAAAATGAGAAACTGTAACTTGAAAAATTCAATTCAACTTTGCAACATAAGAAGCAAGTTGACTAACTAGAAAAAGGGCAATACGAGCCATACTAATAATGTGCTAAGCTAAATATATGATTTCTTCTAGCACTATCGGTTTTATCTAAAAATGGAAGTGTGTTAATCTGAATGAAAATTAGTTGCTTGGATTGAAGGTTACATAAAGTAGATGCCAAGGTTATGAATGTGCTAGGCATCTCCAATTCAGTCAAAGTCGAAAAACTAACAGAAACAATATTAAAAATAAACAGTTATACAATTTAATATACAAGTGGTACTGTTATGAATCAGTGACATATCTAGTTTTGTTTAAATATTGAATTAACCTAGAATTTGTTAGGACCATAAGGTATTGTTTTCTTATCTTTTTCTTAGCATCACTTTGTTGTTATTTTAAGTGTGGGGCGATTTCCTTGCTAGTGTTACTTGCAGACCAGTGTCTGGAATAAATGGACAAAATTGACATCATTATGCGTCACAAGTGTCTGGAATAAAATCACGTATCTTATATCCTTTGCCAGAGCTAATTACTTGATTACTTATAATCAGATGGCTATCCTTTTGGCTTCTCTCTTTCACCAGAAAAGTATACAGTATGTCACTTAATGTTGCTTTAAATAGGAAATATTTTCTACTAAAAGATTCATTGAGGAAATAACCTTATATATCACCATGCTGTTATTCATTGTTAATGCTATTTGTTTCAATTTTATTTGAATGTAAGTTATTTGACTCTTTCAGAAGTTGCCGAAGGACTAAATGAAAATATGGTAGTCTTCTTTGGGATGGTTTATGTTATGCTTACAAATGGCTACAAGTTTTAGATCGATAGGTTTGGTCATTTTAAACTGTGGCATAGTGGTGGATCAGTTCTTGTTGCTGTTTCTTTTTCTTTTGTCTTTGGGGGTTACTTGGTATGCACGATCCTTGGGACGTATTCACTTACAGTAAGCACAATCAGATATAGTATCTTTGCTGAAATCTTCAATGTTGGATGGGCAGCCACTCAAGTCTCTCACATGTAATTAACTTTGTCATTCTTAATAGGATTGGAAATGGTGTTGTATATTCATATTTAAACTTCAATGTCTGCCAGCTTGTTTTTACAACAAGATGATAATTTTCATTGATCTTTGCAATGTTTTTGTATGGAATTTTATTTGACATTGTCAATGCTTATTATGTTTTTTTTGCTAACTAATATACATTTTATTGTTTCTTAGGGCAATGGTGAACTGTATTACAACAAATTCTACTAGTAGAGTTGTACTGACAAGTTGTCGTAATACTTTCACCATGGTATGTCTATTTTCTTTCACTTGGTTTTTGATAGTAAATCTCAAAGATTAGGACTTTTTCTTCCCGACAAGGATGGTCTAATTCCCTCAGGATTTGTTTTAGGACTTCACCTTCTTAACTAGGATGGTCTAATTCCCTCAGGATTTGTTTTATTCTATAGACTCTTGCATGTTTTTTTTTTTTTTCAAAATCTTGTTGTTGGTGAATATAGGTTGCAAACCTTTCACTATATGCAATTCCATTTAGTGTATTCAAAATTATCTCAGGCAATGATCCTATTGACAATGGAAAATAGGTGCAATATTATTTACCATATTGCATCTAATAGTACTGTACCAAAGATGATAATGGTTTTTCACCTTAATAGTTTTTACAATTAATTTTTGTTTCTTACATTGGACAGTACCACTAGATTGCAGTTGTGTCAATTATTATTGGAAGCTACTTCGTAATCATTTTTCATCTAGATGTCTGTTGTGAGGTTTTCATAACACCACCCCATCATAGATGCGGACCCCCTTTTTTCGGGCAGGCCTTAGCAATTTCCTATTTTTGAGAGTTTGGATCTAACACTTGGGAATTATTTGGATGCCTTAGCAAGTTTTGGGGAGATCCAGATGTTTTAAAATGACGATTCTGCACCTTGGATGTTTAGAGGTGCCTGAGAGTGTTTAGCTTGTTTTCACCTTGCATGGAACTTTAGTTTTCTTAAGTAGTTGATTTTGTCTCTAGGCCAAATAAAATTCAAGTGAGAATATTTTATTTCGATTGTTAGAACAATATCTGGCAGGACAAATTTGTAGATTTTGGAACTTGGATGAAATTTGAAAATTGGTATAATTATATAGCTTGAACATTTTCAAAATGAAATTGTGGATTTGAATATTTTGGAAAAATCTTGTAAATTTTTTATGGTGAAAGCAAAATTTTAAATGAAATAAATTTCTTTTGGGGGCTAAATTGCCAAATGATTTTGAATTGCAAAGTGAAAATTAAATTGCCAAGTGGGATTTTTGAAATTTTAGATGGAGAAGGGGAATTAATGGAATTGGAAATTATTTGAATTATGATTGACTTGTAATTTTTGAAGTTGAGATGGAGTTGTTGTGATTAAATGGGTTAAAATTGATTTTTTCTTTGGAAATTTCAAACTTACAGCTGGTAGCCCCCTTTCATTTTGAAATTTTCTTGGCATTGGGCCTAATGAATTAAATTTTTCTATCTCCCAAGGCTGTCCCCTTTATTCCCAGCCCACTTATGATTTTATTTATGCATTGAAAATTGGCAATTTGAAATAAATTTAATTTATCCTTGGGTTGTGATTTTTATTTCATTTAATTTGGGGTTGAAATGACATTTAATTTATTTTTGTTTTCCCTCCAATGCAAGTCGGCCCTATTTGAGGAGGCATAAATTGGTATAAGAGGAGGACCTCCCTCCTCATTTCCTCATTCATTCATTGCTTTGTCTTTGCTGCGAAAATCTAGAAGAGGTACAAAATTCTCCAAGGCAGTGAAATATTCCAAGGGCTACAATTTTTAAGAAGGCTGTGATCTTAGAAGAGGTTGTGAAAATTATCAAGGGGCTGCAAGTCTGGTGTTGGGTGCGAAAGTCAAAGAGAGCTAGTGAATTTGGAGAAGGAGCTATCATTTTTTTTAGAAGAGGCTGTGATTTCCCAAGGGCTACAATTTTTTGAGAGGCTGTGATTTTTGGTGGTGTGATCTTATTTTTTGGAAAAGGAGAGATTGTTGGTGTAGAGGAGGATCTTCAAGTTTTTGGGAGAAGGCTGGTCTAAAAGGAAGAATTTTCCTTGTTCTTGCTTGGTTTACTTCCCCATTTCTTCTTGCACTACTCATCCACCACTTCATCATTCCATCTATAGGGTTTAAAGAAGGGAGATATAAGTGTAGTTTCATTCATAGGATTTGAAGAGGCAAAAATAAGTGGTAGTCCCACCCCTAGGATTGAAGAAGGGAGATATAAGTGTAGTTTCATTCATAGGATTCAAAGAGGCAAAAATAAGTGGTAGTTGCATCCCTATAAATGAAGAGGCTGATATAAGTGTAGTTTGATAGGAATTGAAGAGACAAAAATAAGTGGTAGTTCCATCCCTAGGATTGAAGAGGCAGAGATAAGTGTAGTTCATCTCACATTGTAGAAAGAATAGGCAGAAATAAGGGTTAGGATGGTGGATGCTATTACAAGCAAAAACCATAGGGGAATACATACCAAGAAAGGCAAGGAAGACATGATGCCCAAGACCACCTTCTTCTCAAAATTGAAGCAAGTGGGTGACACCAACATTGCCAACAGTAAACAGTCAAGAGCAATAAGAGGAGTTTGGAGGTTGAGAAAGGTAAAGAACATCAGGAGCCTCCAGCAGTGAAACAAAGTACAACACCATCAAGAGGGCTCTATTAGTTGAGGAAGGAAGCCAAGTGCCTATGGTTGTTGGTGATGCTTTACTAGTCGAACTAAATCTAGATTTGGGGAGATGCACTGCACCACCATGGTTGAGGCAGATGCTTATGCCAAGGGGTGGGGTTTTGGCCATCTGAATAGTTGAAGACATTCAAGGGTTAGCAAGGTAGTAGGTAGGATTGAAGTCCAGGAGTATGAGATAGTAGAGCATGATATGAGAAGGAGAGTAAGAAGACACTACAAGAAGAAAAGAACATGATGAACACAACTAAGCTCAGTTTGAGGCACATACCTTGCCCTCCCATGGAGGAAGTCAACAACATGTTAGTCAAGTTCATTGTCTTGGCTAAGAAGATGAAAGAAAAGGGTAGAATTTTATTATAAGATCATCTGATGTAAGCCCAAGTTGAAATTTTTTCCTTTCTTCTTGTGTAGGATTAGTGTCTGATTCTGATTAGCTACCATTTTGGTGCCTTTTCATTGGTTGCCACTTTTCCTTTTTTTTCATTGGTCCATTGATGAGGTGGTGTCTTCTCATTGGCTGATGGGGTGGCAACCCTAGTTAGGGTTTCTGGGATTTAATCTGGATCATTGGTTTTGCCTCTTAATCTCTACCATTGGTTGTATTTTTGAGCCTCTAGATAAGGCCTTTTGTTCTCATTTATAAGGAGAGTTATGTTGGAGAATTGCTACCAAAATACTATCAAAATTATTCTCTATTCATTGTTCTGACTTGCATGGCAGATATACATGATCATTTTGGTGTGTTTGCATGGTTCTTTACATCTCTCAATTAAAATAGGATTTCATTTCAAATTTGTTAAGGTAAGAAAAGAAGTAGATGGCTAGTTGTATGGTGATGTTAGTGAATGTTTGATAGGGATCTATATACTAGGCCACTAGCATCCTAGTGGCTTGTTAGGAAGCCTTGTGTATTATTCTAGTCTAATTCCCCTTGAATCATTGCATAAATGGAGGTAGCATTGCTGGCAAGATTTCATTAGATTTGATCCCCGTCCATTTACTAATCTTTCCATTCCACAGGAGCAGTAGTAAAGCAGCAAGTAGTTTACTAGTTGACTTTTTTGAGAGCAAAGTTGGAAGTGATATAAATTGAATAAAGTCATTTGAGTATACATTGCGAAGCTAGATTTCATCACCATCATGGCAAGAATTTGACATCCATGAGTGAAAAATGTAAGCTTGCCTACGTGATTAACCAACAAATCACATTAATATAACTGATTTAGTATCCACAAGTGTAAGGAACCTTGGATTTTTCTCATTTTCTTCATGAGTATTTACTTTTCAAGAGAGGGTTGAGTGTTTGGTATTTCCAAATCAAGTATTCAATTGCTATATGTTGTTTAGTGGTACAAAATTGACATCAACATTATTTGGCACTAGAAGGAGGGTTGAACAATGTTCATTCATGGACTATCAACAACAATGAGCTTTCATGTCATATT
Organism: Chamaecyparis obtusa; assembly: GCA_027943335.1. NCBI lineage: Eukaryota > Viridiplantae > Streptophyta > Pinopsida > Cupressales > Cupressaceae > Chamaecyparis > Chamaecyparis obtusa. The sequence continues at coordinate 1,390,461 of BSBK01002799.1, read as the reverse complement.
TGAGATCTGGGAGATCTCTTCAAAAGTTCAAAAAATCCAAAAAATAAAAAATTGGAAAATAAAAAAATGGAAAAGACTTATCAATGGATGGGTAGTGGTGTCATGGTCAAGGCATTCATCTAGTTGACATTGTCCAATTTTGGGATGCCTTGAATGCATAATTGTATCAAAAAAATTCATCTAAATATGCATCAGCTCGCAAGTGTAGGATTCCTGGGACAACCACACATGATGAGCTTAATTTTTTAACATTTTTGTCAAGAGTGGAGTTGGTATTACAAAGGAAGATGTCTTTTGGGGATATCCTCAAACCAATTTCATTTGCCAAATCAGATGATAGAGTTAACATGTTTGTGAATAATTTCAAGGAAATGATCAAGAAGAAACTAACTGAGGAGGAACTATACGTGGAAGTGTTGGAGAACATATTTGTCTTCCTCTTCTAAAATAAAATCAATAAATACTCTATGCCTCTGAAGAAAAAAAAACCATCAACAGTTGGATAAGCATCAAAGATTGCTTCCCTCTAAATTTTAAAGGTTCAGCTTCCTTGTTAGATATTCAATGAATTATCAACATAAAAGTAAATGCATACACTTTTAACCCAAAAGTGTAGAAGGGTTTCTCAAATACTCTTAGGTATTGAGGTGATCTCAAGAATAATTAGACAATAGATTCAAACTACAAAGAAACAAAGATCTACACATCTTCTTTTGAAATAAAGGTGCTTAGTAAATAAAATAACTAAAGGGAGATAACTAGAAAGAATCTAGAAATGACTAAACATAAATAATATGTGCACAGATGAAATGTACCAGCTCTCAAAGTAACTGATACATTACTAATTTCAATTCAAAGATTTAAATCAAACCATGCATTTATATATTTATATATGATCACATCAAAGTCTAATCAAAATAAGTCACGAACTATTTCTTTAACAGCAAAACTTAAAAGACCACTAAAACTATCTATTAAGGAAAACTATCTACTTTTTTATCAGTAATTTCTAACCCTTAAATAGTTCAATGCTCCAGCATTTATAGTTTTAAGTCTGAGAGAACCTCTAGAAAAACCTCACCTCTCGGACACATAGCAGAAAATAGTTAACATAACAAGTTGCACATTTAGGATAAAGTTTTAAGACACGTTCATAGAACAGAAAAATCTAGAAAATTGCCTAGAACTATGCCATCTTCACTCATAGATCCTTTGACATGGCATTCTTAACCAACTTCCAAGTTCTGAAAGCATTCACTAGATCTTGCGCCGGCTGTAAGTGCAAGTTCTTTAACCCCATTAACTTTGCCTGAATTGCATTCTTTTCCCATTTTAGTTCTTGGATTATTTGTAACTATTTAGGTAGTTGTCCTCTGTTGAACAACAACATGGATTCCACGTTGGCAATCTTGGTTAAGTCTTGAACCGTTGGCTCTTCACTCTCCTTTAAATCTCACATAGTATCAACGAAGGATTTAACTATAGCATCAACATCTCTACTACCTTCATCAATCTGTAGGATACCTAATGGGCTCACTATTTTTATGTCTTTCAAGGGATTAGCATGCATGTCCTTTAACTCTTCTTCTATTGCCTGAGCTTGTAAAATTAAGGTTTTGAATAATGACCCTTTCCAATGAAGATTTTGCTTTAGAATGAATAGCATACAGGGATCAACAAGCTTCATATATTATCTGCCAAGAATTGAGTTACCCCATAGGTTTCTATCTCCCGTATCTGAGTACAGATCATTGTACATTTTTATTCTTCCAATTCCCAAATAGGAATCAGAGTTTTCACTTTGCCAAGGAAAGCCTCACCATCCATACAAGTGGATACAAATTCCTGTATGAAGGTGCAGCCCTCATCAGTGATGCCATCTATCCAAGCTTTCATAACTTCTATTAGGGATTTACCCTTTTGCATCTGCTTTAGTAGCTTCTTTGTTTCAGCTGAGTTAGGGTAAAATATTTGTGGGGATTGACAAAGTGGAAATGTTCCAACATCAATAAGGGAAGGAATGAACTCAACCATAGTGAAAAAAAGTTGTTTCAATTCATGCTTCTCTCTTTCATCCTTTTGTGACTAGTTCAACATATGATCAGTCGAGAACTTGAAGATATGGTCCTTTGAGTCCCTAGTCAAAACCCCAAGTTCCATTTTCGTAACCTCAAAGTCTTCTGCTTCAAGTGTAGAGACTCCTCCTTTAGGCTTGAAGGTAACTATTTCTGCTGTTACCTTTCTGGTAGAGGGATCAGTAGAAAGTCCTGCATCACTTTTCATCCTTTTATCTTTAGGAGTTCAAATAGCATACTTGGTGATGATTTCTTTCATAGGTAGTGAAACTGGCTTGTAACTCTTCCTCTTATTTACTGAATCCATTACCCAAGGATGAATCAGCTTAGAAACCATCTGGTTGTAAGGTGTTTTAGTAAGTGTGTTCTCAGCTTGAAGATTCTTTGAATCATTGCTAGGTATCTCCTGACCTTTGTCCTTTTGCTCTGGTGAAAAAGAGATTTCCTCATCATTGATTTTAATATTAGTGTAATCAGATGTAGGAGATGCCATCTAAGAGCAACTTTCTGATCTCATCCTAGCTCTTATTCTAATTGTTGTAGTATGTCCACTGAATGCTACCTTTTTCCTAGGAGATGAGATCTTACCTGTATTAGGAACTAAAGGAGACATATTAGGCAAGCCATGGTTCATATCTATTGAAATAGAGTCTGTATTTCTCTTTTTAGGAGGGAGGTTCTTTGTTCTTTTCTGCTTTTTCTTTGTCAGCCAAGCTTTTGTAATTTTGAAAATAGTTCTAGCCCTTAGTTTTATATCATCATCTTCTTTTCGTGCCTAATCTATAGCCACGAGATTCTCTATTCTTGAAATATCAACCTCTAAGACTGTGATTTTAGAATTATCCTCCTCTATCCCACTTGTATCAAATTTTAATTGTAGCAACTCAATCTATGGAACTAGGAGTCTTGAACAATCCCTTTTCATTATTGCCTTTTCATCACTGAGGTCTTCCCATAAATCTTCAAGGTGTGAACTAGGTTGTGGATCAATGCTTAGACTTAGAACCTATTTAGCAAAGCCTTTACTATCAAAAACCCTTCTTGGTTCATAGAACTGCATATGAAAACTCACCAAATTTCTACCTATCACCGAGGCATCCACCATGCTATTGCAAATGAAGGTTCCTAACTTAATTGGAAACATCGAAGCCCATTTATCTTTTGGCAGACTATTCTTAATCACTACGAACAATTGCCTACAGACCTCGGCTAACACAAAGCAATCAAAAGAGCATCTAGGGAGCCTGATAGGTTCCTCATCAAACCCTCCAATCCGAATATAAGTGAAATGTGGAAATTGAACATAAAAACTCCCATAAGTTTTGACTAGCTTCTGGGCTTTCAATGACATTCTTTGATTTGAGTCTCCCACTAATTGTTGAAATAGTTTCCCAAGAAAGACATCATGGACTCATTTATAATCTCCCAAAACCCTATCTTTTCTCAACAAAGGAAAGTACTTAGGAATAATTAAATCTTCATTCCATGGGGTATGTGGAATTGCTCCCAAATCTTGTGTGCATGCAAGACAATAAATCAAATAAGAGGACATGAAGAACTCTTTCTTAATTGCTTGAGCCTACTTTAGTTGATCTCTTAAGGAGCTGGCAATGATTTTTGCCCAATCCAGGTGTTGTCTCCCTTCCAAAATTATTTTTATGAAGTGAAACATCCATTCTTCAAAAAGGAGAACCCACTCTGAACCTTTTACCTGGTGAAGTAAAATCATCACATCATGAATAGGTGGCTTCATATGGTCTTTGGTGAGAATTTTTGGCAACCAAGATCCTCCTTTGTGATTAGTTTGGGTCCATTTCTAGGCCATATAGCTATGGTTTTTATCTATATTTTCTTGGAACTGAGCCAAAGACTAGGTCAGGGTAAAGCTAGCAAAGGACTCTCCTTGGAGTTTGAAAATAGACATCATGGTTTCCCTATTCATGGGTAACAAAGTTTGGCCCTTAGAATTTAGTATACATTTTGACTTGATATCATATCTACTGATACACTATTGAATTAGCTCTGGACTAATGACTGATAGGGGGAAAGCCACAGCTTCAAGCAATCCGCTTGAAAGAATTTCAAGACTATACTCTTCCACAACATAGTCCATAAGGTGAACAATCATTTCTCCTACCTCAATCCCTAAAAGGTGTATGTCTGTGATGATTGGGGCATGACACTCCATGTTCTTGTAATTCCAAAGAAATGCATGCTAGACTTCATCATTTCTACCATAAAGATTGAACAAAACAACCCCCCTTTCTTCAACAAATATCAATAAACAGGAACAGGAAAATAATGAGAGCTTTCAATGGCTACCTACTTTCTAAAGAATCAATTAAAACTAGTTTCTTCTTCCATATCTGAGACTCTAGGAGATTATGACAAGAAAGAGAAAGCTTACAGAGATATTTATATTTTGAAAGATTATGTCATGAATGATCGACTTAATGAGCATTACTCAGGAGCATTAATTTGGAATTATGTGAGTAATAATGACTTGGTAGTGAGATGTCCTTGAAATACACATTCTTTATAATCATCATTAATCTTTCCATAATAAATATCTCCCACTCATGTTAGATATTTCCTTAATCACAACCCAAAACTTCACTTTAGGCTTTCCCCGTGGCTCCTGTCAAATCAAGACTGTCCACATTGATAAATTAACCATTACTTCAATGTCGGCTTACATCATCTGTCCCATCAGCTACCACTTCACTTATCAATATACCTCCTAAATTTCCTTGAACCTCTTTGAACTACATTGAACCAGAGTTCAAAGGACTTCAAAGTGGTTCACTGCAAAAAGGTGATGTAGACTGGGGTCCACTTGCATAAACCAATCATTAGAAAGAAAAAATTTATTGAACTGCTTCAAACTACTTTGAACTAGAGTTGAAAGAGGTTCTAAGTGGTTCATAGGTAGCATAAGCTTTGGGAAAGACTCAACTAGGGAAAGCTGACATTTGAAGGAACAATCTCAGAGGCTTTATCTTGAGGATTAGATGGATCAACAAACTATGAGAACTATTGAGGAAAATTCAATAGGGAAATGACACCAGACCAAACTTTAAATAAATGAATAAATGAGGGTCAAAGACACTTTTAACATGGTGACTCTAACTAAACCTAACAATGGCTCTATCTGGGGACTGCATATTGCCAAATGTACAGAGAACTTTGAAAAACTAGTTTTGTTGAAAAGACAACCTAAAGGGAAAGAAAATTGAACACAATGACACACCAAAAAGGAAAGTGGGGGAAAACTACCTATATGTACAAGGGTGCTGACTGGTTATACTATTAAAGCTTGTATAACTTGAGGTCCCACCCATTGTAAGTAAAAGGTAGATTCACACCATCTGGGTAGGACAACCAGAAAGCATTTGAACCAAGAGCTTTAGAAATGATGAAGGGACCTTTCCACAAAGACTCAAATTTCCTATGAGACCCTTTGGGTGCCCGTCTTTTATCCCATAATAGCACTTCATCACCCTTCATAAAATTACAAGGCCACGCTCACATGTCAAAAATATGTTTTACTTTAAGCGGATGCCTTGTAATATGATCTTTCAAATCATCTCTTTCTTCTTCCAGTCTACTCAAATGCATGACATGTTTCTCCAGGGGGTCTTTAAAGTATTGATCTTCGATGACAACTTGGAGCTTAGCTGTGGAAAGTTCTAGAGGCAAAGATACATAAACTCCTATTCCATACACTAGTTCAAAGGAAACCATCCCAATTGCTCGCTTCAAAGTAGTTTGATCTACCCATAAAGCTTCATACATCTTCTTATGCTATTCACGGGGATTGTCATCCATTAATTTTTTAATTATTTCCACCAAGTTCATATTACTAGATTCCGCTTGACCGTTCCCTTATAGGAAATAATTAGAAGAGTGAGCTAAAGATATGCCATGTTCATAACAAAAAGCCGAGATCTCTTTAGAAGAAAAATACGTAGCATTATTTGCGACTATCTTAATTGGTACACCAAACCTAACAAAAATGTAATTTAAAAGAAACTCACACACAACCTATGAGTTTTCTTTTTTAGTGGGGACTGCTTCCACCCACTTGGTAAAATAATTGGTGGTTGTGAGAATGTAAACATGCCCAGTGCTAGATGGGGGATTCAAAGGTCCCCCAAAGTCTATTCCCCATTGCTTGAAAGGTTCAACAACAATCACAGGTTTAAGGAGCAAGGCGGCAAGATGGGGTCTCCCAGTGAAAAGTTGACATTTTTCACAATTGCAGACATACTGGTATGCATCCTTGAACATTCTAGGCTAGTTAAAGTGATTCCTAAGAATCTTAAATGACGTCATGGTTGAGGAGTAGTGTCCTCCACAAGCTTCATCATGAAATGCCTTCAATAACTCTTTTTTCTACTCAGCATCTACATACCTAAGGAAGGTTCCATCTGTGCCCCTCTTATATAGAATACCCTGAGATATCACATATTTACTTGCCTTCAATTGTTAATGTTTTAGGATCATTGCAAATGTAATAACACTATCTCATTGTATATGTTTTTCAAATGCAACAATCTCTTGCATTTATATTGAGAATGAGCCAAGAAGAGACATATCCCTTCATGGGACATGTCTATTCATTATTATATAGTTAATATAATGATAATAATGATTATATATATATATATATATATATATATATATATATATATATATATATATATATATATATATATATATTATCAATTTAACTTTTTAGTTATTATGAGAATAATTATAATCTAACTTTATATATACATATATCAATATACATATCCCTTCATGGGACATGTCTATTCATTATTATATAGTTAATATAATGATAATAATGATTATATAGTATATATATATATATATATATATATATATATATATATATATATATATATAATATCTCTTGAGTATTATATTAATTTCTCTAATATTTACATCATATTAATAATATATATTTTATCAATTTACCTTTTTAGTTATTATGAGAATAATTATAATCTAACTTTATATATACATATATCAATATATATATTAATATCAATTATTATTATATATATATATATATATATATAATAAATCATTTTTCATAATAATCATATAGTCAATATTATTTATCTGACCGATGCTACAAATATCAACACTCCCTCTTAGCTAGGGAGGATAAATCAATCCATGTCAACACTTATGACACTTGGCAACATCAATCATATGATGTAAGAAATAAAGGGATCATCCTCAAGATGTAGTCAATAGAAACATAGTCTCAATATGTGGATTGCCTCCATCAGCGATTTGATCCACAAGCTCTTGTGTGGATTGCCTCCATCGGTGATTCTATCCACAAACTCATGAGCTTTAGTGTGGATTGCCTCCATCGATAATTCTATCCACAAGCTCTCATGTGAATTCCCTCGATCAACGATTCTATTCACAAACTCACAAGCTTTGGTGTGGATTGCCTCCATCGGTGATTCTATCCATAACCTCTCGTGTGAATTGCCTCCATTGGCGATTCTATTCACAAACTCATGAGCTTTGGTGTAGATTGCCTCCATTGGCAATTCTATCCACAAGCTCTCGTGTGAATTGCCTCCATTGGTGATTCTATTCACAAACTCACAAGCTTTGGTGTGGATTGCCTCCATTGGTGATTCTATCCAAAAGTTCTATCAATTATGACCGGTTTCATCCATCACAAGATGTCTATCACAATAGAAGGTCAAGTTATTGTAAGATCGTCACCTCACAATAACTTTTACAAATACAAGTGATAATCATTTGGAAGTTGTCACTTCCTCATGATTTACATAGGGGGTAGGGCCATTAAAAACATTCATAATTCATAAGTATAATTATTAATTATATCAGTTTACCTCATAAATGTTTCACCTTCAATAGTGAACTCCCTCTCAATCAATATGCTCAAGATTGTCACAAGTTGATTTAATCACATCCTCTATGTGCTCCCTCTAAAGCTCAAGTTCTTCTATCAACCTCTTCTCCTCTTTTTAAATATTAGACTCTCTTTGCATCTAGTCTCAATCATCAATTTGTTTGCAAGCATCAAGTTATTTCTCCCTTGAATGAAATTATCTTGTGCTTTTGTCCTGAAGGTATGTTAGAGAGAGAGATTACAAATAGCTCACTAAACTATATTATCTCAAAGAAATATTAATGATAAAAGCATACAATATTTTCTATCCCAATGTTATAGTATGATTTAATAACTACATAAAAAATTTATGAACATTAATCAACATGGAATACTCATCTCTTGATTAATGTAATGATCCTTTTTTTATTTGCACTATAAAAAAATGTTTGTAGCTTTTAATCAAAGAACTCTCTTTGTTCAGAAATCTACATAGACCTATACACATTCGGTCATAACTTTTGAACCTGACATTTTCTTTCCAATCCCTCCGATGAGATTCTTCTAAATTTGTTTATTACCAACATATCTCAAATTCAGCAAAATCCAACAGTGCATTTGTGAGATATGGTCCTCGTACTGAGATTGTAATTTTCTAAGACAGTCACACATTCACCATTAAAAAACTACTCTATTACATTTGCAACTTGGCTCTGATGCCATGTTAATGTTTTAGGATCACTGCAAATGTAATAACACTATCTCATTGTATATGTTTTTCAAAAGCAACAATCTCTTGCATTTATATAGAGAATGAGCCAAGAAGAGACATGTCCCTTCATGGGACATGTCTATTCATTATTATGTAATTAATATAATGATATACATATACATATACATATACATATATATATACATATACATATATATATATATATACATATATATATATATATATATATATTATATATATATATAATATATATATATATATATATATATATATATATATATATATATATATATATATATGTATATATATATATATATATCTATATATATATATATATATATATATATATATATATATATATATATATATGTATATATATATATATATATATATATATATATATATATATATATATACATATATAGATATATATATAGATATACATATATATATACATATATATATATATATATATATATATATATATATATATATATATCTTGAGTATTATATTAATTTTTCTAATATTTACATAATAATAATAATAATATATATTTTATCAATTTAACTTTTTAGTTATTATGAGAATAATTATAATCTAACTTTATATATACATATATATCAATATATATATATATATATAGATATATATATCTATATATATATATATATATATATATAGATATATAGATATATATATATATCTATATATCTATATATATATATATATATATATATATATATATATATATATCATTTCTCATAATATGCCAAGGATATGCCAAGGATTCAAAATGATATGCTCAATGATACTAATAGGGAAAGGAAGATGAAAGAGAAAAAATGGAGGATAAGGTTTTATGTAAAGCGAGTGAGGTTGGAAGATAGGAGGAATAGGCAAATGAGGAAAAAGGATATAAGGTAGAATGATAATGAATGGAAGGATTTTGAAAGGGTAGATGGAAAGGAAGGAAAGATCAACATCAACACACACCTTGAAGGGTGGTGAGAGGATGGAGGAAATGTGAATGAAGGAATACGTGCAGGAATATGGTGAATGGATAGCAGAGGTTGTGGTTTAGGCGCATGGAATGGAAGAATGTTTTTGGAAGAAGATGAAGTGGAAGGCTTTGGAAGCTTGAATGTCAACTTCACTTTTTGTTCATCATCAGACTCTTTCAAGAGAGACTTTGGAATCCATATAGTCATAGGATTTTTATTTCTTTTTGATGATTTAGAAAGAATATCTTCAATTATGGATTTTGGAACCCATACTTGTCTTGTAGTTTTCTTCTTAGATATCTCTTTTGACTTTATACCTCCATGTCGATTAGAAGAGACATGGTGATCTTATTTTTTTGATAGAATCTTGTATTGCTTCTTTTTCTTGTATTGAGCATTCGAGTTACTTCCAAAACACTTGGGACTTGTGGAAGAAGGAGGATATGACTGGTTTAGATGGGTGAGTGGATGAAAAGGATTAAATGGTATGCATCTATGTTGATCTTGAGGAAAGATAGGAGATGGAGGGACATAAGGACCCAAGATGGATGATGAATTAGGAGAGTTAGGAGGGGAAAGTGAAGGGACATAAGGGCCCAAGATGGAAGGAAGATGTGAAGCCCTTAGTATTGGTGGAGGAGGTCCGAGGATGGACATGGAAGATACAAAAGGATAATCAATAAGTTTATCAACATCTATATGAAAACCAAGGACATCGACATCTTTAGATTAAGCATTAGGATTTGCAATAGGATCATGAACATCTTGAATAGGAGAAACTTCTTTGATAGGATTGTCCAAAGCTTCAAAAGACTTAGGAAGAGTAGAAAGTGGAAGCGAACATGGAGTGGTAGAACAAGAAGATGGAAGGCTTTGATCTTGACAAGGAGCTTTGGATAGCATAAGCATATAATTTTTCTCTTGATTTTCAATAGGCTTAACATTAGAAGTAACAACACTATTTTTAATAACCTTAATGGAAGTATCATCTTTGGAAAGTGCAAGTGTAGTATGGTTATTATGATTGTCAATAAGCTCAATGGTGTAAGTAGTAGCTTGATCTTGCTTAGGAGAAGACTTAAGACATGGTGGAATGAATGAGAAAGGGCATGGAGGATCAAAAGAACCATGAAACAGATAAGAGACATCATGAAAAGGATTGGATGACATGGAGGGTTCTTGATCTTGATCTTTCTTTATGTTCTTTTCTTTATCATTTTTAGAGTCCTCTTGACATGGAGCCACTTCTAATGACAAGGAAGCATGTTGGAATTATAGGGAATACTTTGGAAGAGATGGTGAAGGACTAGTTGAAGTAGGCATTATAGTGTATAAAGGCTTAGGCTCTTTAGGTGTAGCAGTATTGAAAGTATTTGTAGCCAAGTGAAGGTTATCTTAAGTTTCTTTAAGAGGTAGCCCTTGAGGATAACTATAGGGAACTTGATGAAAAGTATTAGGATTTTTTTTGGATGAAGGATCTATGAAAGATTTGAAAGACTTGAAAGCTTTAGGAAATGTATGGGTATTAGAGGAAGTAGGGGATGGAAGGAAACCATCACAAGACAAAGGTCCATCATTAACATAATCTTGCTCGAGAGTTTAATCTTTATTTTCAACATGAGATTTCTTAGAGGAGAGATTTTTATAGGGTTTATGTTTATAATCAGTGCAGTAAGCTTTCTCTTCCTCAAGTGAAGTAGATGTATCATCTAGGTATTGTTCACAAAAATCATCAAAGTCTCTTTCAAATTCAGAATCATATGGATCACCATCACGATCTATCAAATGTGATGACCCATTTTTAGAAAGCACAAGCACACAACTAGGATCACTCTTCGGAATAGAGGTGTCATAGATATCACTACATTGTTCATCATCATGGTCATAAAAGATGGGCATATCACTCTTCATAGAAGAGGTATCACAAGGGCTATCATATTTCTCATTATGGTATGTCATGAGAAGAGAAGTAAGACTCTTGGGAGAAGTAGAAGAGGAATGAGATTGTGAAGAATAGGAAAGTGAAGACCTAGTGGAGAAAGAAGACTTGGATGATAAGGAATGAAAATAATGTCTAGAAGAGTCATGGTAAGACTTGGAAGATGAGGAAGGATGAGAAAACTTAGAAGATGAAAAATGTTTGGAAGAAGGAGGTTGTGACAGGATCATGCGTATGATCCCAGCAAAGGCACCTGGTTCAGTCAATTTTTCTTTTATTTTTGTCTTAAGTTTATCACCTATGCAATATGTAGAAGGACTATTGGAGGAATAAAGCTCTTCGAATTAAGCAATGAGTTTGAGATCATCTATTCTTCAGAGAGGGTCTATTTAAATTCATGGTTCTAGAAGAGGAGGAATCAAGCATGGAAGTGATAGAAAAGATGAATAGAAGAAGGAAGACTAGATAATAAAAGGAAAAGAATCAAGAAGACGTGAAGAGTTTAGGAAGAAGAGGAAGAAGTTTGAAGGAAGAAGAGAAAGGATGGAAATGGGAGACTAGGAAGACATGGGAGATGTGGAAGAAAGAAGACCAAGAGCCATTTTGTGCAACTTGATACCATTTAAGTTTATTTGGATGTTGAGCAACATGTCATAGCATTTTTGGTAGAGATCTTTGAAGTTTTTATGACTCGAGAACTCATTTATTTTCTTAATGTGACCAACTAGATGCATTAATAGATTTTTATCATTGATCAAGCACATAAGATAGTAATTAAGGAGTTCAAGAAAATAATGTCTTCAAACAATGAGCAAGGGACAAAGCAACCTTGCACATGAACAAGAATAGTGACTTAGTATGCTACTCCTTAAAGATTCTACTTGTGTATATTTTCAAAATATTTTGCAACCACACACATAGTACTAAAAAATAAAAATTCGGTTGCACTATGGTTCTTAGTAATGGTTTGACTCTATAAATTTTGCAATTTCAAGAGGGAGAACTCCAATCCAAGTGCACTAGGGTTTTGACACATTTTGAGAATTTAATTAATCTAATATGCTGAGGAGATCAGATAGCCCAACAAGAAATTACACCCATGGAGATTTCTTCCACAAGGACATTTATATAGCAGTTGTTGCTACCATGATGAAAATGGCTATTACCACTTGAGATTCCATCCACATGGTTTACCCAATAAAGGGAGTGTCCACTACTATTAACCCTCTCTAAAAAGGTGACTCACAAATAGGACCACATGGAGACTTGGTCTAGATTCAAGGATTTGAGTTTCTGATGCTACCCAAAAAGGGAATAGAGAAAAAATTGTATACTCAAAATGTGCACTTCTCTAAGTCTTTGGTTCCAAGAGAATCCATGAAATGGAAGCCTTGAGAAAATGAATTAGAGCTCCCTAGGCATGGAGTGCAAGGGTGTTTAGAGGGCTCTTAGCTAGAGCTATTAATCATATAATCTTGCTAGTAAACCATACAATGAGAGATTCAAAGAGACAAGGGAAAGAATGCCAATATCTTTAAGAATCACAAATGAAAGATGCAATGGAAGCTATGCTAATATGAGAATGCAAGTAAGATATGAAAGTGAGATTGTTACAAAAACCATTACTAATTAAGCTATGTGAGCTAAGCTAGAGCATAAAAGAAACAAAACTAGGAATGCAATGAAACTAATCTATAATGCAAATAATGAAGACTAGAATGCAACAAGCTCTCCAAAGCTCCAAAGTCACCAAGAAAACCTGTAGCACAAAATTAGCATCAAGAGTGGGATCCTATGATTGAGAAAAGAGTTCTCCTTTTAAAGATAAATGGACCATGGAGATCAAGAGGCAAAAGATTTGATCAAGGGTGGAGTTTGAAAGTGGGATCAATCCTTGTGCACAAATGTCCTCCAATGAGAAATAAGTGTTGACTTTTGTGCCCCATGTGAGACAAAAAGACCTTTTCTTCTGTTTATAAAATAGGAATAATTTTTTATTTGTGCAACTTAGGATAAGAGGTAAGTGGGGGTTTTTTATTTAATAAAAGAGGAGGGAATTCCTTTTAATTAAATAAAGAGTTAGGATAAAATGGTTAATCCATAGAACATAATTGAATTAATGATAGAATTAGGATTTTATCAAGGAAATTGGTTTAAATTAAAAATATTGCAAAGCATTGATTTATGAATTTGATAAATTGAAGAATGGGGCCCAAAGTCTAGGTGACCATTTTAGGGTGCATACACACTGCAGTTTTAGGTATGTAAACTGTACAATGGGAATGAAGTATATAATACCTAAACTATTTTACCACTTTTACTATGGAAAATACATGTTTTTCCATCTGGGAATACTTGAGCTTGTGTCTTTTCAGAGGCATTCTCATAAAGGCTATGGGTGCTTCCTATCCTTTTTCATCCTTTTGCATTAGAATACCTGATAGAGTGTGCTCGAAGGCATAACAATAAATAGTAAAGTCCTTTTTGAAATTGAGACTCCTTAACATAGGGGCTTGATATATTGCATCTTTAATATCATTGAAGGCTTTATGTCCATTCTCACTCCACTTAAAAGGAACTTTCTCACTCATCATATCAACCATATACCTAGTGATATTTGAAAATTCAAGAATGAACGCACGGAGAAAATTCACCTGGCCAGAAGGACTTCAATCAACTCCTTCTTGATGGTAGGATGAGCTATTGGATTTCCTTAACCCACTTAGGGTCAATTTGGACACCATTCTTTGAAACAATATGACCCAGTAATTTACCTTCCTTCACAAAGAACATTGATTTCTTGGGGTTCAAAGAGATCTCACAACTTCTACATCTTAGGAGCACCATTTCGAGATCCTTCAAATGTTAACTCCTCTTCTTTGAAAAGACGGTAAGATCATCTAAGTAAACCACTATAATTTTGTTCTAGAGATCCTCGAAAGAAGAATTCATTTCCCTCTAGAAAGTTGCACCCGCATTAATCAGCCCAAACAACATACGACTATAGGCATAAGTTCCCCATGGAGTGATAAAAGCCATCTTGTGTTTGTCATTTTCTGCCACACTGATTTGGTTGTACTCAAAATAGCCATCTAGCAGAGACATGACCTTAGACCCTAATACAACTTGAAGAACATGTTCCATCACAAGTAATGCATAGTTGTCCTTCAAACTTGCCTTGTTTAGGTTACGAAAATCAACATAGATCCTGATCTCGGCATTCTTTTTTCTCATAGGAACTATATTGGCAATCCAAGTTGAATGATAAATGGGATAGACAATTCTAGCCTGGAGAATTTTTTCCACTTCCTTCAATATGGCTTCAGATACTTTTAGATTATAGTTCCTTAACTTTTGATGAAATGGGATAACACCATGCTTCAAAGGGATTTGATGTTCAAATAGGCCTCCCCTAAAATTCTTTAGGTCTTCATACACCCAAGTGAAGACATCTCTGTATTCCATACGTAACCTCTTCAAGTCCTCTTTTTTAGATGAAGTACATGTCTGACCAATAGAAATCCATTTCGGATTACCCTAATCTCCAATATCAATTTTGTCATACTCTGTGGAATTATGCACATTAGATACCTGCTCTTTAATAGTACTATCATATTTTCTATTGAACAAATGTTCTAGGGAGATGAGGCCTTTAGGAATTTTATTTCCTTTCAGCTGAATCACTCCATCACTGCATGCAACATCTTGGTAAACTTCTTTGCACTCACTATTAGATCCTTCAAAATATATATCAGAAAAACCTACGACACATTCTATAAAATCTCTAAGCTGGAAGTCATTATCAAAGACTTGCCAAAATTCCACATTATCATGTATCCTTGGCTTGTAGATCATCTCGATTTGATACTTTTGAGTTTTAAAGTCATGTTGAGGAAACAATAATGAAGCTGATACCACTAAGGCATCTACTCTGGTGTTTTGATTTCTAGGTATAAATTCTATGGAGAAAGCATCAAAGAAATCAAGCTCATCCCATACCAACTTCCTGTAGTGTTTTAACCTTTCATTCTTAATAGAGAATTGTCCTCTCACCTACTTCACGATTAGCTCAGCATCACCCTTTACAACCAATTTCTTAACTCCCCTCAATTTTTCCTCTTCTAATCCTAGCAATAAAGCTTCATATTCTACAGTATTGTTAGTAATTTTGAAATCTAATTTGAAAGAAAGAGGAATACATTCTTCATTAGGAGGGAAAAGAACTACCCTTGTGCTTGAACCTAAATTGGAGTAGCTACCATCAAACTCCATCTTCCTTAAGAGAAGAAGCTTCACCATCCTTTTAAAGATCGGCTAAAATGACATAGTTACCAAAGTGACATTCCTTGTATAGGATTTGAGCTTTTGGATTATTTGAGGGTACCACAGTATATTTATTTTTAGGCTCGCATTCTAGTTTTACTTTCTTCTTTCCAACTGGGATTAAGGCTTCTGACCAATCCATCTTAATGTCTCCTCCTAAATCTTTGCAAAAGGTTCTACTGAGCAGCATACGATAGTTAGCTGGAATTTCTGCCACCAGGATAGTCAACTTAAGATGTTTATCAGGGTACGCAACAAGAATGACTTGGGCAACTTTAACTTGACCCATTAATGGTACTTGCTTCCCATCCATAGAATAATAGTGGCCAAAGGTCTTAGTTAAGGTGAGACCTAGAGCTTTTGTGACTGGGGCAGGCATGATGTTATCTGATGCACCAAAATTGATAATGCAATTACTAAGTTTCTAGCCATTCAACAGTAAAGAGATAAAGAAGGGATTAGGATTTTTTCTTCTATTTTTCTTTTAGTTGAATTAAAAAAGGGACAATCTTTTGGTGTCTATGGAGTGTCTTGGGGCTTAAAGACAAGGAGTTCCTCAACTTTGGTCATCTTACCTATGAGAGGTTTATCTAATTAAGGGCTTGAACTTGACTCTCCTTTAACATATTTTACCAGTTTATCCAGCTCCTTTGGATTCATTTTGAGGTATTCGATGGGGGAAATGGAGATTTTGGTTATTTTATAGAATTTGACAAAGTCAAAAGGAGAGGGAGGAATTGGATTACCCCTTGGTAAGATCTTTACCATTGGACTCTTTGTATTTGTAGGAACCTCACCACTTCCAACATCTTTTCCTTTGGGGTAGGTATTAGCAGTACTAGCACCATGAGTGAACTTCTGTGTTCTTTGATTTCTTGTTAGGATAGCATAAGATGGATCTTGTAGAGTTGCAAAAACACTTTGGCCACTATCAGAACCTGGTTCATACTCCAGATAAAAAGAACTGGATAAACTAATATTAGGTGAGTCTTTCTCTTCCTGCAACTCTTCTATACCAATGGTGTCCTTTGTTGCATTTATTTGAAGACATCTTAACCAATCAGGACAATTTTCTCCATCATGATCAGTTGTTAGATGAAATGAACACATCATTTCCTTTGGAGTAGATTGAATCTATAATCTGGGTTGTGAGCTCGAAAAGAAAGGCATTTTTCTAGGAGGTTGATTATACTGTCTTTGGCTAACATCCTGATAAGGGGATTGGTATGGGGAACTGGCCTTATTCTGATATCTCTTGAGCATAGCCATATCATTCATCAACCTCTACATCAAAGGATCTATTTTTGTAGAAGATGAGGAGCTTCTTGAGGTTCAAACTTCTCTCTTCCATTTACCAACCGTTATAAATGTATCTTCGAGCTGAATAGCCCATGTATGTTCAGCAACTAAATCAGCCACTCCATATTTTAATAGGTGAAAACTTATATCAGGTGGGAAAACATTCAAGAAGGAGATCTTATTCTCATCACTTGGCACATAATTTGATGGTATCTTTTGAAAGATTTTGTTATACGTAGCCACAAATTCCCACATAGGTTCATGAATTTATTTCTTGAGTTGGCTAATTTGGAGCAATAACAAAATCTCATTATTAGGAGTTATAAATCTTTTTTCAAAAGAAAATCTCATGTCATTCCAATTAGTTATTGAACCATTGGGTAAATGGTTTAACCAATTAGCTGTAGTGTCAACTAAAGTTCTAACAAAAAGCCTAACTACTACTTCTTCAGTAGGAACACTAATAACACCACAAGTAGTATGGAAAGCACTGAGATGATCATTAATAGTTATCTTTCCATCTCCACTAAATTTAGGCAAGACTTGGTTAGCACCTTTAGGAAGATCTCCAGGGGTTAGCTCCTAAATTTAGTGGGCCAATATTCTAACCCCAGGGTTGATTAGTAGCCATGGTGGGTAACTAGAATTTCAAAGGCTGGATATTGAGAATAGTAGGTACCACAGTACCTAGGGATACAATAGCTTGGAAAGTTAGTGGAACAACTAGGCTAGGTGGAGGTGAAGAAGGTCTCCTAAAGGTTTGAGTTTTCTTCTTCTTGGGGGTATTAAGATCAGGTGTAAAACTAAGATTTCTCAAAGCTTCAAAGTATTTATCAACCAATCCCCTACTCCTATCACCTCTATTGTATCTTTTTTTTGTTAGTTTCAATATTTATTTATGACCTTAATTTCTTGCAGGGGTGTGTGCAAGTCTATTTACTATAACTACTTCTCAGGAAATAGGTACACCCCTCAGGCATTCAACTATTTCTTCTTCCTTTTCGAGTGCCTCTTGAACTTGATGAAATTGCTGATTACTACACGTAAACCTCCACACTACTATGGAAAAGCTTGAAATTAGGTCTTGCTATGTGTCTTCAAATCCTAGATTAGGTTGAAGCACCAAAAACACATCATTGTGTGGAAACACCATTTTGTAGCATTATAACAATGGAGAACCTAGTGTTTTATACTAGACTCTCCCCAGTAGAGTCGCCAAAAATCTATTGGCAAATACATTTATCTTCCTCTTCTAAAATTAAAATTAGTAAATACTCTATGCCTCTGAAGACAAACAATTCATCAATAGTTGGGTAAGCATAAGAGATTGCTTCCCTCTGAATTTTAAAGGTTCAACTTCCTTGTCAGATATTCAATTAATTATCAACATAAAAGTAAATGCATACACTTTTAACCTGAAAGTGTAGAAGGGTCACTCAAAAACTCTTAGGTATTGAGGTGATCTAAAGAATAATCAGGCAATAGACTCAAACTATGAAGAAACAAAGATCTACTAATCTTCTTTTGAAACAAAGGTGCATAGTAAATAAAATAACTGAAGGGAGATAACTAGAAAGAATCCAAAAATGACTAAACATAAATAATATGTGCATAGATGAAATGTACCAACTCTCAAAGTAACTGATACATTACTGATTTCAATTCAAAGATTCAAATCAAACTATGCATTTATATATTTATATCTGTTCGGATCAAAGTCTAATCAAAATAAGTCACAAACTATTTCTTTAACAACAAAAATTAAAAGACCACTAAAACTATCTATTAAGGGAAACTATCTACTTTTCTATCAATAATTTCTAACCCTTAAATAGTTTAATGCTCCAGCATTTATAGTTTTAAGTCTGAGAGAGCCTCCAGAAAAACCTAGCCTCTCAGACACATAACACAAAACAGTTAACATAACAAGTTGCACATTTAGGCTAAAGTTTTAAGACATATGTCCATAGAATAGAAAAAGATAGAAAATCTCTTGGAACTACACCATCTTTGCTCATGAATCCTCTGATGTGGTAGTCTTGACTAGCTTCCAAGTTCTGAAAGCATTCACTAGTTCCTACACTGGCTATAAGTGCAAGTTCTTTAACCCCATTAACTTTTCCCGAACTACATTCTTTTCCCATTTTAGTTCCTAGATTATTTGTACCTATTTAGGAAGTTTTCCTCTGTTCAACACCAACATGGATTCCACGTTGGCGATCTTGGTTAAGTCTTGAACTATTAGATCTTCACTCCCCTTCAAAGCTCTCATAGTATCAATGAAGGCTTTAATTATAGCATCAACATCTCTAGTACCTTCATCAATCTATAGGATACCTGACAGGCTCACTATTTTGATGTCTTTCAAGGCATTAGCATGCATTTCCTTTACCTCTTTTTCTATTTCTTGAGCTTGTGAATTTGAAGTTTTGAATAATGAACCTTTCCAGCTAAGATTTTTCTTTAGAATGAATAACATAAAGGGATCAATGAGCTTCATAGGATTCTCTACCAGGAATTGGGTTACCCCATAGGTTTCTATCTCTTGTATCTAAGTATAGATCACTGCACATTTTTCTTCTTCAAATTCCCAAGTAGGAATCAGAGTTTGAACTTCTCCAAGTAAAGCCTCACCTTCCATACAAGTGGATACAAATTCCCATATGAAGGTGCAACCCTCATTAGTGATGCCATCTATCTAGGCTTTCATAAATTCTATTAGGGCTTTACCCTACTACATCTGCTTCACCAGCTTCTTTCTTTCAGCTGAGTTAGGGTCGAAACTTTGCGGGGAATGAGTAAGTGGAAATGCTCCAACATTAGTAAGGGAAGGAATGAACTCAGCCATAATGAAAACAAGTTGTTTCAATTCATGCTTTTCTCTTCTATCCTTTTGTGACTGGTTCAATGTATGATCATTCGAGAACTTGAAGATATGTTCCTTTGAGTCCCTAGTCAAAACCCCAGGTTCCATTTTTGTAACCTCAAAGTCTTTTGCTTCAGGTTCACAGGCTCCTTCTTTAGGCTTGAAGGTCATTATTTTTGTTGTTACCTTTACTGTAGAGGGATCATTAGAAAGTCTTGCATCACTTTTCATCCTTTTAGCTTTAGGAGTTCAAATAGCATACTTGGTGATGATTTCTTTCACAGGAAGTGAAACTAGCTTGTAACTCTTCCTCTTATTTACTGAATCTATTAGTAAGGGAAGAATTGGATTAGAAACCATCTGGTTGTCAGGTGTTTTAGTAGGTTTGTTCTCATCTTGGTGATTTGTTGAATCATTGGTAGGTATCTCTTGACCTTTGTCTTGTTGCTCTGGTGAAAAAGAGATTTCCTC
The DNA here is from genome assembly GCA_027943335.1 of Chamaecyparis obtusa. NCBI lineage: Eukaryota > Viridiplantae > Streptophyta > Pinopsida > Cupressales > Cupressaceae > Chamaecyparis > Chamaecyparis obtusa. The sequence continues at coordinate 1,369,866 of BSBK01002799.1, read as the reverse complement.
ATCATTGATTTAAATATCAATGTAATTGGATGTAGGAGGTGCCATCTGAGAGTGACTTTTTGATCTCTTTCTGGCTCTTGTTCTAATTGTTGTAGGATGTCCACTGAATGCTTCCTTTTTCCTAGGAGATGAGATCTTACCTACATTAGGAACCAAAGGAGACACATTAGGCAAGCCATAGTTCATATTTATTGAAATAGAGTCTACATTTCCCTTTTTAGGAGGGGGGTTCTTTGTTCTTTTCTAATTTTTCTTTGTTAGCCAAGCTTCTATGATTCTAAAAACAATTGTAGCCCTCAGTTTTATATCATCATCTTCTTTTCATGCCCAATCTATATCCAGGGGATTCTTTGCTCTTGAAATATCGACCTATGAGACTATGATTTTAGAATCATCCTCCTCTATCCCACTTGTATCAAATTTTAATTGCAACAACTAAATTTGTGGAACTAGGAGTCTTGAACAATCCCTTTTCATTACTACCTTTTCATCACTGAGGTCTTCCCATAAATCTTCAAGGTGTGAACTAGGTGATGGATGAATGCTTAGACTTAGAACCTGTTTAGCAAAGCCTTTACTATCAAATACCCTTCTTGGTTCATAGAATTGTATATGAAAACTCACCAAATTGCTAGCTATCACCGAGGCATCCACCATGCTATTACAAATGAAGGTTCCTAACTTAATTGGAAACATCGAAGCCCATTTATCTTTTGGCAGACTATTCTTAATCACTACGAAGAATTGCCTACAGACCTCAACTAACACGAAGCAATCAAAATAGAATCTAGGGAGATTGATAGGTTCCTCATCAAACCCTCCAATCCAAATATAAGTGAAATGTGGAAATTGAACATAAAAACTCCCATAAGTTTTGAGTAGCTTTTGGGCTTTCAATGACATTCTTTGATTTGAGTCTCCCACTAATTGTTGAAATGGTTTCCCAAGAAAGACATCATGGACTCATCTGTAATCTCCCAAAAACCTATCTAGAAAAGCCTTTACTATCAAAACCCCTTCTTGGATCATAGAACTACATATGAAAACTTTCCAAATTTCTACCTATGACTAGGGCATCCACCATGCTATTGCAAACCAAGGTTCCTAATTTAATTGGAAACCTCGAAGCCCATTTATCTTCTGGCAGACTATTCTTAATCATTATGAATAATGCCTACATACCTCAGCTAACACAAAGCAATCAAAAGAAAATCTAGGGAGCCTGATAGGTTCCTCATCAAACCCTCCAATCTAAATTTAAGTGAAATGTGGAAATTGAACATAAAAACTCCCATATGTTTGGACTAGCTTCTAGGTTTTCAATGACATTCTTTGATTTGAGTCTCCCACTAGCTATTGACATAGTTTCCCAAGAAAGACATCATGGACTCATTTGTAATCTCCCAAAACCCTATCTTTTCTCAATGAAGGATAGTACTCAGGAACAATTAAATCTTCATTCCATGGGGTATGTGGAATCGCTCCCAAATCTTGTGTGCATGCAAGACAATAAATCAAATAAGAGGACATGAAGAGCTCTTTCTTAATTTCTTGAGCTTGCTTTAGTTGATCTCTTAAGGATCTGGCAATGATTTCTACCCAATCTAAGTATTGTCTCCTATCCAAAATTATATCTATGAAGTGAAACATCCATTCTTCAAAAAGGAGAACTTGTCCTAAACCCTTTACTTAGTGAAGTAAAACCATCACATCATGAATAGGTGGCTTTATATGGTCTTTGGTAAGAATTTTTGGCTACGGAGATCCTCCTTTGTAATTAGTTTGGGTCCATTTCTGGGCCATATGACTATAATTTTTATCTATATTTTCCTAGAACTGAGCCAAAGACTGGGTTGTGGTAAAGCTAGCGAAGGACTCTTATAGGATTTTTAAAATGGACATCATGGTTTCCCTATTCATGGGTAAAAAATTTTGGCCCTCAGCATTCAGTATACATTTGTGTTGGAGATTTGGCAGCGGGGTAGTACTGACTATATGTTTTTCATTGATGACAACATATGGAAAGTAGCATGCATGAAAGTCTTCTAAAGTAAGCTTTTAGTATATGATGCATGGACATGATATCAGCATGATATCATGGGCATAGAGGTTAACTGTTAGTACAGATAGTTATATAACAACTTGTGTCAGCTGTGTTCCTAACAGAGTAACAAGTAGTGTTCTATATATGGTTGTCCGTATAGTTATCATGGAGCCTTGCACACTTGGATATATGTTGAATACATGTTAGTGATGTTAAGTTCATGGACACATGATCTGATGATGAACACAAGTAAAGTTATGTAGTCATTATTCACAAGTAGCAGTTTCTTGTGTTTGTTCAGCAAAGCCAACAAAGATTTCATTGGTTTCAGAGTTTCACCTATCTTTAGGTTATGCACCATTGGATTTAAGCTTAGAGATGATTTATTGATTTTCAATTAAGAGTGCATGAGTTAATTCATCTTATGGAGAAAGATCCAGTTGCTTTGGTATAGCCGATAGTGTGTAGCGTGCATCTACATTTATCTTATTGAGACATGTCCCAGAATGTGTTGCATGCATAATTGAGTTGATAGAATGTTTGTTGGAGTTTATTATGGTTTCCCTATTATGATTTCAAGGTGGATCTAATAGGCTGACTTTATTATATCATTTAGAGGAAAGATATTTATAGGTAGTCATGTGTGATTTCTTAAGTGTGGTTCATGGTTGATTAAGTAGAGCAGAGTAGAGTGTGTGAGTTGTAGAACTATCATAAGAAGGTCTATGTGACCAAGTAGAGTATTTGTGCTATACATTGGAACTGATCCATATAGTAGGTCAAAGTGTAGTTCACCAAGATCCAAATATAGTGCGTATCTATTATTTAGAAGGTTGTAACCTTCACCCCTTTGAGCAGTGAGCTCTCAGACAGTGTGTCCTCTCCCCTAATAGGGACAATTGTAAAAGACTCCTAACAGGGTCTGACCCTTAACCAAGTCTACTATACTTCATATATTGTAAAGCTACTCCTAACAGGGTAAAGGATCTTCTAGTAAGGATCATTATACACTAGTACATAATATTAGTGGGTATCAAGTCCCACCAGGGTTTTTACCTATTTGGGTTTCCCCGTAACCAAAATATTGGTGTTGTGTTCATGTGTTCTTTCATTGTGTTTATGCTTTATATTTAAGTATACTTAATTGGATAAATAATTCAATCTTGTAGATAACTGATTCACCCCCCCTCCTCTCAGTTATCTCTTGGGACTATTCCTAATAATTGGTATCAGAGCCAAGTGCCTTAGAGAGAAAGTTTAATAGATTTAGGTTTATCAGATGGTATACTTTAGGAAAGAGAGTCCTAAGTTTGATGGAGAGAATTTTCTTGATTGGAAGAACAAGATGGTAACACATTTGCAGTGCATTGGTTTTGAATTTTTTAATGTAACTATCAAAGCAGCCAAGAACCCTATATTAGAAGACCTTGGATAGGATGATGCTACTAAAACACAAAAGGAATTGTTTCATTAGAATGCTATTGCTAAAGAAGCACTTATTAGTGCCCTATCTAATAGTGAGTTTTTAGAGATAAAGAAGGCAGACATTTCCCGTAAGATATGGAAGTACCTAGTAGACATATTTGAAGTAGACAAATAAGAAAAGGATGCATGTAGAAAAACTTGGAAGAAAAGATACAATGCATTAGAGATGCTGCCTGAAGAAAACATCAGAGCTTATAATCAAAGGATCAATGAAGTAGTTGCTAGAATCAGAAACAATGGAGGAGAGATCTCAAAGGAAGATATTATGGACAAGTTAATGACTACTCTCACTCCAGAATATAAAAACAAGATCAACATCCTTGATGAGACCATGCAACTTACAACCAATTTCAAGAGAGAGACCTTGATCAGCAAAATCTCAGCTTTGGAGATTTCAAGATTGAAGACCGAACCTAAAAGTGAGATAGCCTTCAAAGCAATAGTTCATGGTAAGAAATCTACAAACACTTCTAGTAATTTTGATGATGATGATGAAGAGAAAACTTTAGATTATTTTATTGCTATGATTGCTAAAAGAGAAAAGAAAGGAAAACATAAATATGAAGGTCAATTCCCCTTTAAGTGCTTTTCATGTAATAAGATAGGTCACTTTGCATCTAAGTGTCCTACTAGAGCTATAAAGTTCAAAAAGGATTACAAGCCCAAGAACTCTAAGGAATGTTCTTTGCTGGAGATGGAGTTTCAGATGAAGAATTAGGTGAAGAAGAAATTGGATTGATGGCTATTATAGAAAAAATGAATAATAAAATAGAAAATAAAGATTTGAAAGAGAAACAAGAGGTTGCATTGATTTCCCAAGCAGATATAAGGACATACTAGATTATAGACAGTGGTTGTTCACATCACATGACAAGTGATAAAGGCAAATTTGTTCATCTGGACAAATACAATGGAGGTATGGTCAGATTTGGAGACAACACTCCTAAACCAATAGTTGGTAGAGGAGCCATCACCTTGGATAGTAAGAACAATACTGATGATGTTCTCTATGTTGATGGTTTGAAATATAACATTATCATTATTGGATAGTTACTTCGAAAAGGATATCAGTCAGAGTTCAAAGATGAAAAAATGCATCATTAAAAACAAGGATGGTGTTATGATTGCATCGGGCTCAAAGACAAGAGGTAATGTTTTCCAATTCAATTCAGAAGCAAGTTGTTTTGTTGCTAAACTTGATGACAGTTGGTTGTGGCATAAAATACTATCTCATATCAATTTTAATAACATAGTAAAGATAAGAAATGTTAAGTCAATAAGAGATCTACCTAGCATAGTAGGAAATGTGTAATGGGAAAGCATGTGAGGAATTCATTTAGAAGCAAGCACAATTCAGTAGAAAACAAGTTGGATCTGATTCATATAGACCTATGTGGTCTAACTCAGACAAGATCATACTATGGTGAAAGGTATTTCATTTTTTTTGTTGATGATTATACTAGGATGATGTGGGTTGTGTTCTTGGAAGATAAATTAGAAACATTTGATAAGTTCAAAATATTCAAAGCTAAGGTTGACAATGAATCTGGATTAAAGATAAAATGTTTGATATTAGATAGAGGAGGAGAATTAACCTCTGATAGATTTTATGAGTACTATGAAGAACATGGCATAAAGAGATAGTTAAGTGCACCTAGAACCCCTCAGTAGAAGGGAATTGTAGAGAGAAGGAATAGGATCATTCTGGATATAGCGTGCACCATCATGATAGAAGGAAAAGTTGCACACACCTATTGGAGAGATGCGGTCAATATAGTAGTCTACACCATCAATATAATTTAGTTAAGGCCTAGCACTAACAAAAAACCATATGAACTATGGTTTGGTAATGTTCCCATAGTAAAATACTTCAGAATTTTTGGAAGCAAGTGCTACATCAAGAGAGATGAAGTAGTAGGCAAGTTTGATGCAAGAAGTGATGAAGGTATTTTCCTTGGTTACTCTACTAAAAGTAAAGCTTATAGATGTTTCAATTTAAGATTGAAAAATATCATTGAAAGTGCTCATGTTAAGATTGATGAAAATTTTATGATTCAAGAAACTTATCATGATTACTCACCCATGATTGAAGAAGAACCCAGACCCTCTTCTAGTGAGATAGTTATTGAAGAAATGTTTGATAGCATTGATGTGTTATTCAATGATCCTAAGACAAGTGAAGAAGAAAATCCTAAGGTTGATGATTCTACAATAGTTAAAGCTCCAAAGTTTACTTCTATAAACCATTCCAAGAAAGACATCATTGGAGATCCGAGTGGCAAAGTCTTAATAAGATCACAAGCAAAGAACTCAGCTAGTAATGATGATGTATGTTTACTATCTTAGATTGAACCTTTAAGTGTTGAAGATGCTTGTAATGATTCAAATTGCCATGATGCTATGAAAGAAGAACTTGATCAGATTATTAAGAATGAAACTTGGGAATAGGTCCCAAGACCTAGTGATAAGAATGTGATTGGAACAAAATAGATATTCAGAAATAAGATGAATTAAGATGGTCCAATAGTAAGAAACAAAGAAAAATTAGTATGTAAAGGATATGCACAAAGAGAAGGCATTGATTATTCAAACACATTTTCACCTGGGAGAAGATTAGAAACTATTAAGTTATTTCTAGCTTATGCTACAGTTAAAAACTTCAAAGTTTATCAGATGGATGTCAAGTTAGCATTCCTGAATGGAGATTTGAAATAATAAGTATACATTGAGTAGCTTGAAGGATTCACCTTATTAGATAGACCTGATATGGTATGTAGACTAAACAAAGCCCTCTATGGACTTAAGAAAGCCCCTAGAGCATGGTATGAGAGACTAGATGGATACTTTAAAAAGATTGGATTCAAGAAAGGAGTAGTAGATTGTAATCTATTCATAAGAGAGACATCTGAAGGTTTGTTACTTGTAGCTATATTTTTTGATGACATTATCTTTGGAGGTAATGAAAAAATTATTTCTGAATTTGCTAAGGAAATACAGAATGAATTTGAGATGAGTATGATTGGTCCTATCAAGTACTTTTTAGGATTGAATGTGTAGTAGACAGAGAAAGGTATATTCATTAATAAGTCCAAGTATGTGAAAGAAATATTAAAGAAATTCAAGATGGATAATTGCAAGCTAGTAGGGACACCTATGATCATTGGATGCAAGCTTACAAAAGAAGATGACTCACCAATAGTTGATATAACATTGTACAAGTCTATGATTGGAAAACTAATTTATCTTACTCATACTAGACCTGATATTTCCAATGCAATTGGAATAGTTGGAATAATTTTAGTAAAGCCTAAGAAAAGTCACCTCATGGCAGTAAAAAGGATATTTAGATATTTACAAGGCACTATAGACTATGGTATATGGTATTCTAATTCAGAAAATGTTGAGCTTCATGTGTACACTGATGTAGATTGGGCAGGATGTGTTGATGACAAAAAGAGTACATCAGGAGGAGCAATGTTTCTTGGTGATAGACTTGTCACCTAGACAAGCAAGAAACAAAATTGTATTTCTTAGTGAATATCAAAAGCAGAGTATGTTGTAGCAGCCTTGAATTGTTCTACAATTGTGTGTATCAAGAAGATGATAAAAGATTTTGGAATTCAGATTGATTATCCTATTGTTATTCACTATAATAACACTATCACTATCAATATGTCAAAGAACCCTGTGATGCATGCAAAGAAAAAACACATTGAGATCAAGTATCACTTCCTAATAGAGAAAGTGGAAGAGAAAGAAGTCAAGCTAGACTATGTGAGTACTAAAGATCAGTTGGTAGACATATTCACAAAGCCCTTGCCTAAGGACACTTTTGACTATCTCAGGGAGAATTTGGATGTAATTCCCTTCCCTGATTGTGCTTAGAAGAAAGAAGGAAATGCATTAGTCCTCAGGGACTGATGGAAGGTTGACTACTCTACCTTAGGAGTAATATACAGAGTCATGAAAAATAGGAGTAATATACTTAGGGGGAGTTTTGAAGAGGAAATAGAGAATGTTATAAAAAAAATGTTCATTTAGGTTGGTGGTGGTTTTTCATTCCACATGTTGCCAACAATGCCAAAGGGGGAGATTGTTGGAGATTTGCTAGTAGGCCAGTACTGACTGTATGTGTGTCATTGATGACAACATATGGAAAGTAGCATGTGTGAAAGTCTTATGAAGTAAGCTTTTAGTATATGATGCATAGACATGATATCAACATGATATCATGGGCGCAGAGGTTAACTATTAGTATAGATAGTTATATAATAGCTTGTGTCAACAGTGTTCCTAACAGAGTAACAAGCAGTGTTATGTGTATGGTTGTTCGTACAGTTATCATGGAGCCTTGCACACTTGGATATATGTTGAAGATATGTTAGTGATGTTAAGTTCATGGACACATTATCTGATGATGAACACAAGTAGAGTTATGTAGTCGCTATTCACCAGTAGCAGTTTCATGTGTTTGTTCAATAGAGCCAACAAAGATTTCATTGGTTCCAGAGTTGCACCTATCTTTAGGATATGCACCATTGGATTTAAGCTTAGAGATGAGTTATTGATGTTTGGTTAAGAGCACATGAGTTAATTCATCTTGTGGAGAAAGATCTAGTTGTTTTGGTAGAGCCAACAGTGTGTAGTGTGTGTCTACATTTATCTTATTGAGATAGGTCCCAGAATGTGTTGCATGCATAATAGAGCTGAAAAAATGTTTTTTGGAGTTTATTATGGTTTCCCTATTATGATTTCAAGGTGGTTCTAATAGGCCAATTTGATTATATCATTTAGAGGAAAGATATTTATAGTCAGTCATTTGTGATTGCTTAAGTGTGGTTCATGGTTGATTAAGTAGAGCAAAGCAGAGTGTGTGAGCTGTAGAACCATTAGAAGAAGGTCTATGTGACCAAGTAGAGTATTTTTTCTTTACATTGGGATTGATCTAGATATCAGGTCAAAGTGGAGTTCACCAAGATCTAGATATAGTGTGTATCTGTTATTCATAAGGTTGTAGCCTTCACCCCATTGAGCAGCGAGCTCTCAGATAGTGTGTCCTCTCCCCTAATAGGGACAACTGTAAAAGACTCCTAATCGGGTAAAGGATCTTCTAGCAAGAATCATTATACACTAGTACATAATATTAGTGGGTATCAAGTCCCACTGGGGTTTTTACCTATTTGGGTTTCCCCATAACCAAAATATTGGTGTTGTGTTCATGTGTTCTTTCATTATGTTTATGCTTTATATTTAAGTATACTTAATTGGATAAAGAATTGAATCTTGTAGATAACTGATTCACCCCCCCCCCCCCCCCCAAGTTATCTCTTGGGACTATTCCTAACAATTTTGACTTGATATCATATCTACGGATACACTATTGAATTAGCTCTAGACTAATGACTGACAGGGAGAAAGCCACAGCTTCAAGCAATCTGCTCAAAAGAATTTCATGACTATACTCTTCTGCAGCACGGTTGGTAAGGTGAACAGTCATTTATCATACCTCAATCCCTAAAAGGTTTATGTCTATGATGATTGGGGAATGACACTCCATCTACTTGTAATTCCAAAAGAAATGCATGCTAGACTTCATCTTTTCTACTAGAAAGACTGAACAAAACAACCCCCCTTTCTACAACAACTATCAAGAAAAAATAATAGGAAAATAAAGAGAGCTTTCAGTGGCTACCTGCTTTTCAAAGACTCAAGAAAAACTAGTTTCTTCTTCCATAGCCAAGACTCCACGAGATTATGATAGAAAAGAGAAAGCTTAGAAAGATATTTTATTTTTGAAAGATTATGTTGTGAAGGATCAAATTTATGAGCATTAATCATGAGAATTAATTTGGAATGATGTGAGTAATAATGACTTGGTAGTGAGACATCCTTGAAATCTACATTCTTTATAATCATCATTAATCTTTCCATAAGAAATATCTCCCACTCATGTTAGAGATTTCCTTAATCATAACCCAAAACTTCACTTCAAGCTTGCCCTGTGGCTCCTGTCGAATCAAGACTATCCAGATTGATAACTTAACCATTACTTCACCATCAACTTACATCATATGTCCCTTCAATTTTCGCTTCACTTATCAATCTACCTGATAATTTTCCTTGAACCTCTTTGAACTACTGTGAACTAGAGTTCAAAGGGTTCAAAGTGGTTCACTACAAAAAGGTGACATAGATCGGGGTCCACCTACATAAACCAATTGTTAGAAAGAAATTTTTTATTAAACTGCTTTGAACTACTTTGAAGTGGAGTTCAAAGAGGTTCAAAGTGGTTCATAGGTACCATAGGCTTTGGGAAATACTCAACTAAGGAAAGATGACATTTTAAGGAACAATCTCAGAGGTTTATCTTGATGATTAGATGGCTCAACAAACTATGCAGACTGTTGAGGAAAATTCAATAGGGAGATGACACCAGACCAGACTTTAAATAAATGAACAAATGCAAGTCAAAGACACTTTTAACATGGCAACTCTAACTATCTCTAATAGGAAGGTATGTTGCTCTCTGGTTAGTGTAGACTACACAATGTGAGACATTTAGAATATACTTATTAACCATGTCAGGATATCATAAAGCATACCAAGTAAGAGATGGGATGGTTTGACTGTGAGAAACTGAATACAAACAAAATTTGGAGTGCATACCTTGAACAAATGAGCTTGGCATCAAAGGATGGAAACAAAGATTGCATTCATTACTTAAGTTGTAAACCAAAAGATGAGCATATTGTATCCTCATCTTCTAAAGAAGAAAGAAACTTGCAAGAGGATGGCGTGGTTGAACCTAGTGACCAAGACATTCATGTGGAAGATGAGCCTTCACACTTTCCTCCTCAAGAGGAAGAAGTTGACAAGAAAATTAAGGAAGCAATTGAATTCATCTAAAGAAGAGGAAGCATATCAGACAAAGATCCACACCTTGAGGAGCTAGAAGAAGATCATATCAAATTTAAAGAGGTGATCCTTGGTGAGCTTTCCCTCATGCTACAAGGTCAAATTCTTGAGGATGAGTTGGAAGAAATCTCTAGCACCCTTCATGAAGGAAGCAATCAAGTGGACAAGTTAAACAAGGAATTGCAAGTTACTACAAGTGAATCAAGATATGAGGAGAAGTTTGATAAAGCATTCCATGACATCATTACCACCATATTCTTTGGGGGGATGCTTACAGATCTTATAAAATAAATACAAAAGAATTCATTGCCAAAGGCATCCCAAGATAGACAAGTTGTTACAAGTGGCATAATTCTCCATCAACTCTGACATCTAGAGGCTTTTTTTCTTGGGATTGATGAACTTATGAAGATATTTGAGGACCTCCCTATCAGTTTTGAAGATTCCAAGGGTGATGAGATTCTGCATGATGAATCACAAGATGTTCCTAAAGAGAAATCTACATGCAGCTCCATGGAAGAAGAAAGTGAAGAACAATTTGGGTTGATCCTATTGTTGGATGTAGCATTTGATCAACTTGAGGAGATATTTGAGGGAGGACTGATCATGGAATCCTTGATTTTTGAAGATGCACTTAGCAATGTTCATAAAGATGCATGGTTCATGTGGTATAGGGGAAAACCACCTAAGGCAGTATTCCAAGGCCTTGATTTCATGATTGATCCTACCTTGATCACTCATGAGTTCAATGTTGATGTTAGGAGAGTGGTCTATCACCAAATTCAAACTCTTGAGGCTGTGGTGAATTTACAGGTTCTATTTGAATTTGAATCACACCGGGTTGTTTCTTTCCCTGCTCTTAGTGTTCAAAATTTTTATTTTGATTATCTAAATTATGGAGAGAAAACTTGTTTATGGATTGATCATGGTCCTAATGAATTTCCTCGATTGTTTATCTTACATGATAATTCTTTGAGTTTGAGTTTGAGGTGACTAAATTTTTTTCAGAGTACAAGGATGAGCCTACAAGATTGAGAACTATCACCCAAGCCTTGTTCCTTTTGAACATCTTGAGAAACCATATTAGATCGAGTTTATATACTGGTCCAGTCAGTGTTGTCCCTTTGGAGTCTTGTGAATAGTTAGAGTAGGTCTATCTTGAGCCATTTGGTTCAAGAGAGTTAGAGTAGTCTTCCCTTTTTTGTCAGTCAATTTAGTTGTCTTAGGGAGCCCGAATAGTAGTTTTCCTTGAGTGATTTGACTTGAGATTTTTTTGGGTGGTTTAGTTGGTTAGGGGATCAGTTTAGAGGGGTCCAAAGTTGTGAGAAAGGTGATGATCATACAAATGCACTCTGGTGTTCCCTCGGTGATTTTTTTTAGTTTATTTTTTGGGTATATCTTTGTGAGGATTCCCTTGAATTGGAGATTGGATTCCTAATAGATTTATCCTATGAAAAGGATTTGTCCTAAATTTGGATTGATTTATGATTGTGTTTTGGAGTACCCAAGTCTTTTGATTACAACATTTTTACTCACGCTTAATTATTCTGGGTTCTTTGGTAGTTTCAAACTAAAGTTGGATTTATCGAAAGTCATATGCCTACTCCAATGCCACTGTGGTCTTACAAATCCTCTACAGGATTCATTTCCTACAAGCCAAACAAAAGATTGACAAGTGAGAAAGAAAAGAAATATCATGAGAAAAGAGAAAAATAAAAAAGTGAAATATCCAATAAAAAATGAAAACTAGATTTGGCTCAAGGGTGTGGAAGAATTTCTACTGGTGCTATAAAAATAATCACTAAAGGTAGAATCATGTTTGTGGTTCCACAACGATAACCTCATCGGGGCTATGGACACCTGACTAGGAGCGAGGCTCTATCTAGGATGCTTTTTGAGTAAGGATATTAAAATAGCTAAGTTCAATAGATCTAAGAGGCTTTCTAAGATTCTTAGCAAGAGGGAATGAATCACTTGCACACACATGGGTAATCAAGGATGGGCTCTTAGCTCAATTCATGGTTTCTTCCATTAATTTGAGTGCATTTCCTAGTTGTAGGGTAGGTGAAAATGGAGTTGGTCAAATAATTTTGGTTCCAAATGAGTTTTATCCTTGAAATGTTTAGGAACGTTTTCTTTGGGTTGATGCTAGATGTTGTGAGGTTTTCACAACACCTCCCCATCATAGATGAGGACCCCCTTTTTTTGGGCAAGCCTTGGCAATTTCCAAGTTTTAGGAGTTTGGATGTAACGCTTGGGAATTATTTGGATGCCTTAGCAAGTTTTGGGGGATCTAGAGGTTTTGAAATGACGATTATGCACCTTGGATGTTTAGAGGTGCTTGGGAGGGTTTAGCTTATTTTCACCTTGCATAGAACTTTGGTTTTCTTAAGTAGTTGATTTTGTCTCTAGGCCAAATGAAATTCAAGTGAGAATATTTTATTTCGATTGTTAGAACAATATCTGGCAGGACAAATTTATGGATTTTGGAACTTGGATGAAATTTGAAAATTGGTATAATTATATAGCTTGAAAATTTTCAAAATGAAATTGTGGATTTAAATATTTTTTGAAAATCTTGTAAATTTTGTATGGTGAAAACATAATTTTAAATGAAATTAATTGCTTTTTGGGGCTAAATTGCCAAATGATTTTGAATTGCAAAATGAAAATTAAATTGCCAAGTGGGATTTTCAAAATTTTAGATGCAGAAGGGCAATAAATGGATTTGGAAATTATTTGAATTACGATTGGCTTGCAATTTTTGAAGTTGGGATGGAGTTATTGTGATTAAATGGGTTAAAATTGATTTTTTCTTTGGAAATTTCAAACTTATAGATTGCAACCCCCTTTCATTTCAAAATTTACTTGGCATTGGGCCTAATGAATTAATTTTTTCCATCTCCCAAGGATGGCCCCTTTATTCCTAGCCCACTTGTGATTTTATTTATGCATTGAAATTGGAAATTTGAAATAAATTTAATTTATCCTTGGGCTATGATTTTTATTTCATTTAATTTAGGATTGAAATGGCATTTTATTTATTTTTGTTTTCCCTGCAATGCAGGTTGACCCTATTTGAGGAGGAAAAAATTGGTATAAGAGGAGGACCTCCCTCCTCATTTCCTCATTCATTCATTGCTTTATCTTGGCTACGAAAATATGGAAGAGGTAAAATTCTCCAAGGAAGAAAAATATTCCAAGGGCTGTGATTTTTGAAGAAGGCCGTGATCTTAGAAGAGGCTGTGAAAATTATTAAGGGGCTATAAGTCTGGTCTTGGGTGTGAAATTCAAAGAGAGCCAATTAATTTGGAGAAGGAGCTATGATTTTTTTTAGAAGAGGCTGTGATTTCCCAAGGGCTGCAATTTTTTGAGAGGCTACAATTTTTGGTGGTGTGATCTTGTTTGTTGGAAAAGGAGAGATTGTTGGTGTAGAGGAGGATCTTCAAGTTTGTGGGAGAAGGCTGGTCTAAAAGGCATATTTTCCCTTGTTCTTACTTGGTTTACTTCCCCATTTCTTCTTGCACTACTCATCTACCACTTCATCAATCCAGCCATAGGATTTAAAGAAGGGAGATATAAGTGTAGTTTTATTCATAGGATTTGAAGAGGCAGAAATAAGCGGTAGTCCCACCCCTAAGATTGAAGGAGGGAGATATAAGTACAGTTTCATTCATAGGATTCAAAGAGGCAGAAATAAGTGGTAGTTCCATCACTAGAAATGAAGAGGTAGATATAAGTGTAGTTTGATAAAAATTGAAGAGGCAGAAATAAGTGGTAGTTCGATCCCTGGGATTGAAGATTCAGAGATAAGTGTAGTCCATCTCACATTGTAGAAAGAAGAGGTGGAAATAAGGGTTAGGATGGTAGATGTGTTAGAAATAGGGAATAGTAAGAGGGGGGGTGAATCAGTATTCTATAAACTTTTACTTTTGCCCAATTATGGATATAAAAAATTATCTGAACACATGCATAACATAAGAAGCTAAACAACATGCATAGCAATAAAACTAAAGAACTCATAACATATTATTTGTTGTCAAGGAAACACTTGTCAAGGGAAAACCCTGGTGGGGATGGTACCCACAAATATCTACTAATCAAAAGTATCATGTTAAGGATGTTGACCTTGTTAGGAGTCTATTACAGGCATATAGTGTCTCAGTCCTAATTAAGGGACTATAGGCCTTGTTAGAAGCCTCAACCCTATTAGGAGTTGGTAGTACAAAATGTGATTACTAAATGAGCCCACTGCCCAAACAAGTAATGTACAATATACACTGATTACAAAAGAAGGTTAAGATACATGACCTTATACTACTTGCATCAATATCTTTTTGCTACTCTTTCGCTATTGCTATTACATATGGATCATATATCTTGCTTTTATATCACTTCATGATTACATTTCATTTATACAAGTTATTAGGATTAATAACTTTCCAGTCGGCTATCATATTACAAATAAATTTATCCAAGGGTTAACATCTAGGATGTCATCCCTCTATATTATTAAGTCATTATTTTGATAAATAAAATAATCTGTTAACTCTTTATCAATTCTATCTTCATATTTTGTCATGTCGGCTTGACACCATCTTTAGTAAAACTATCATAACTTCTTTCGTACATGGCGTATTGACTTGCACTCTGATATGAGTTGTCAATAGTCATCATAGAGTCTATGTTCAAGTGTGCAAACACTAAGCTTACTCCAATCATCATTGCAAACAAAAACTATCTCCACGCTAACTGGTAAAAACACTATCTCATACTTAGACAATTTCACATTGCGCTCTGACATACTAGCTCTCTGACCTGTACGATCTTCATGTAGATCATATGTTTCCATAATGACAACATCTATGTAACCAACTCATCCAAATCACCAACAATCTCCCCCTTTGTCATTGGTGGCAACGTACGAGAAAATTGGCTAAGTCTACAGCTTCAAAATCTCAAAATTGTGGCCATCATATAAGATATATACTATCCTTATAACTCCAAAAAAAACTTATCTCTAATATAGTACTCCCCCTAAGAGTATCAATCCTTATCAATTTCTTATCAAATTTCTGCTATATATCTCTCCCCCTTTAACAACAATGACAAAATAAAGGTAAGGAGGGTTACAAAACTATATTAAAAAAAGATTATACCTTAGTTCAATATTGCAAAGCCAGTAGGATTGCAACACAATCTGCAAAATCAACCTTTATAGCCTCGAACTCCTTCTCCCATGATTTCTTAATAGAATCTACCACACTGAGTAGTGTGCACAATCCATAAGATGCTATCTCACATGCTTGGAGATTCTCAAAGTTAAACTTTTGAAAAGATGTCTTAGCTGAAAGACATTCTTCCAATTGCCCTTAAATAATACTTAACTTCATAGAAGTGTGCTCTCTTAAAAGAGTGAATCTTTTCATTTTCCTATCTTTTTCATCTTGCAAAATTCTGATTTCATCATAGATCTTTCGAATTTTCTTCTCAACATCAAATACCTTCACATTGGGGCTTGAAAGAAAGTTAGTTTCATTCTGAATTTCTGCTTCCTTCATCTTCATCTTCTGATCTTCTTTTTCTGTCAAGGTCTTTGATTTTGTACACTAGATGTACAAATATTTTCCTCATTCCAAATTCTTCCTCGAGTCCTTTATATAGATATCAAGATTGTTGATATCATTCCTGATATTTTGGCTAATGTTAAAAAGCATTTTGGCCTCATAGGCTGCTTGAGCTTTCACTTTTGCTATATCAGTTAAATTTGTGAATTCACTGTCAAAAGTGTTCATTACTTTCTTTGCTTTCTCCAGAGGGTTAGCTTATGCAATTTGTGTAGTTACAACTCCTTGTAACTTCTCAGTAATTTCCTTCAAGCATCCTTCAAGACTTTTTACTTTCTTGTTCTTCCCAATGATCTTGTTCAAGGATGTGATCAATTCCATATGATCATCATCATCTACTTCATTTCCCAAATTCTCAATCATAGATCCAATCTGATTCTTCTTTCTAGTCTCAGGAGTAAGATTGATATCTTCTTTAGTGGGAATAGGTACCTATTTCTCTGTCACTGAGGGTTCTACTACTATGGTCTCTTTTTTCACTTCTCCTTTGGTAGTCTCCTACTCTTCAAAAGCCAAATTGTCAACAATGTTTTCTAGATTCTTGAATACATTATCATTAGTATCCAAGGTGATCTTCGTTCCTTCTACATTCATGACTTCATCTTCAATGTTTATGGCTAGTGGAGAGGGAATGTCCTCTTGTTCTATTTCACCTGCTTGCTCTGCTGCAACTAATGGTTCTCCAACATTTTTTGACATAACCTTGATGATCACTTGCTTTGTTTCTATATTAACTTCTTCATATCTGCCTCCCATAATATGAATGGTTCTCTTCTTGGTTCTCAAATGGGTGCTTAAAGCTTTCATGATCTGACTAAAGTGTGCTTCATCTTTTACAACACAAAGCTTTCTTACAAGATTTTCTCTAATAGATACGTCTTCCTCTGATGCTCTCTTCTTCCTATTCACAAGTTTATTGTACAAATCATCAAGTATCTTACCCTGAATTATATCAAACTTCTTATTTGACAAAATCATATGCTTTACCATTGCATTTTCTAGATTTAATCTCTCTACATAATTATAGAGTTCATAATAGTTATTCATTCTTGTAAAGTCTCCATCCTGAATGATCTACTCATTAAGCTTCTCAACTTTAGGTTTCCAAGTTTTCTTCTTAATAGAAGTGCCATCATCTTTGATTTCTGTAATTTTCCTTGGAACTAGTTGCACTAATGTTTTATGTCTCTTACCTGGTCCAGTAGCACTCTCTTTTACTCTTTTGCTAGGTGTGGAGGAAGTGGATCTAGTGGATATCCTTGCTTCTTGATCCTTCTCAATTTCTTCCACTTTCACCTTAACTTGTGTTTCTTCTTGCTGTGATGTAATTGATGATAAAGGTGGAACAGAAAAAACTTCATTTTTTCCAATATCTTTGATTGCTGCTACTGTTTGCTTTGCTATCAAGAAAATTCTAAAAGATACAGGGATGACAGAGCTCTGATACCAATTGTTAGAAATAGGGAATACTGAGAGTGGGGGGTGAATCAGTATTCTACAAACTTTTACTTTTACCCAATTATGGATATAATAGATTATCTTAGCACATGCATAGCATAAGAAGCTAAACAACATGCATAGCAATAAAACTAAAGAACTCATAACACATTATTTATTCTCGAGGAAACCCTGGCCAAGGGAAAACCCCAGTGGGGATGGTACCCAAAAAGATCCACTAATCAAAAGTATCATGTTAAGGATGTTGACCCTATTAAGAGTCTATTACATGCATATAGTGTCTCAGTCCTGATTAAGGGACTATAGGCCTTGTTAGAAGCCTCAACCTTATTAGGAGTTGGTAGTACAAAATGTGATTACTAGATGAGCCCACTGCCCAAACAAGTAATGTACAATATACACTAATTACAAAAGAAGGTTAAGGTACATAACCTTATACTACTTGCATCAATATCTTTTCGTTGCTCTTTCACTATCACTATTACATATGCATCATAAATCTCGCTTTTATATCACTTCTTGATTACATTACATTTATACAAGTTATTAGGATTAATAACTTTCCAGTCAACTATCATATTACAAATGAATTTATCCAAGGGTTAACATCTAGGATGTTATCCCTTTATATTGTTAAGTCATTATTTTGATAAATAAAATAATCCCTTAACTCTTTATCAATTTTGTCTTCATATTATGTCCTATCGGCTTGACACTATCTTTAGTAAAACTATCATAACTTCTTCTGTACATGCTGTATTGACTTGCACTCTGAGATGAGTCTTCAATAGTCATCATAGATTCTATGTTCAAGTGCGCACACACTAAAATTACTCCAATCATCATTGCAAAAAAAAACTATCCCCAGGCTTACTGGTAAAAACTTTGTCTCGTACTTAGACAATTTCACAATGTGCTCTAACATACTAGCTCTCTAACTTGTGAGATCTTCATGTAGATCATATGTTTCCATAATGACAACATCTATGTAACCAACTTAGCCAAATTGCCAATAGGATGCGAGTACAAGAAAAACCCAAAGGGGAATACATACCAAGAAAGACAGGATGCCAAAGACCGCCTATTCTCAAAATTGAAGCAAGTGGGTGACACCAACATTGCCAACAAAAAGAAATTGAGAGAAAGAAGAGGAGTTTGGAGGTTGAGAAAGGTAAAGAACATCAAGAGCCTCCAACAACAAGAAAAAGTACAGTGCCATCAAGAGGGCTCTATCAATTGCGAAAGGAAGCCAAGCGCCTATGGCTGTTGGTGATGCTTTACTAGTTGAACCGAATCCAGATTTGGGGAGATGCACTGCACCACCATGGTTGAGGTAGATGCTTATGCCAAGGGGTGAGGTTGTGGCCATCTGAATGGTTGAAGACATTCAAGGGATAGCAAGGTAGTAGGTAGGATTGAAGTCCAGGAGTATGAGATAGTAGAGCATGATATGAGGAGAGTGAGAAGACACTGCAAGCAGCAAAGAACATGATGAACACAACTAAGCTTAGGATGAGGCACATACCTTTCCCTCCCATGGAGGAAGTCAGAAACATGTTAGTCAAGTTCATTGTCTTGGCTAAGAAGATGAAAGAAAAGGGTAGAATTGTATTAGAAGATCATTTGATGTAAGCCCAAGTGGCAAATTTCTCCTTTCTTCTTGGGTAGGATAGGTGTTTGATTCTGATTGGCTACCATTTTGGTGCCTTTTCATTGGTTGCCACTTTTCCTTTTTTTTTATTGGTCCATTGAGGAGGTGGTGTCTTCTCATTGGCCGATGGGGTGGAAACCCTAGTTAGGATTTCTGAGATTTAATCTGGGTCATTGGTTTTACCTCTTAATCTCTACCTCTTTTTTCTTTTTCTTTTCTTCAATTTTCTTGGAGAGAACTTATAGTGTACTTTGTAAAACCCAAAAATGGCTACATTTGTAGACAATATATGAAAATTAAAATAATTAAAATGGCTAATGTAGAATTGTACATGTGGGATATCAGCTAGCTACAAAAATAATTTTTAGAATGCTCTGATTCAAAAGATCTATAAAAGATAATGATTTGTTGTACACAATGGGTTTTCCTTGTGTTATTTTTGGTGACAATATCTACAGATATAAAATCTTGTTTCAGTCATGTATTTATTTTGTAGATCAAGACATACTTAATGATGTTTCAATTTTTTATGTTTCATCCAGACTCATCTTGCTTTCTATCTTATAGACGATCTTCAGATAGTGCAGTCTTCTAAGGCAGTGGTAAATTGACTAAAAGTATTTTCTTTCAACATAAAGTATTGTGCATCTCTTGTAGAATAATGATCTACGTACTAAATTCTAGTTTTCCTTTTCTAGAATATGATGATTTTCTGGTTGTCATTATGTTATTTCTAGGTACCTGCTAAATTTATGTCTGGAGATTTATGGTGTCTATTATTTATGTCTACAGCTTTATGGTGTCTACCAATTTTTTCTATGCTTTTTTGCGTCAGGAATTACAATGGACTAGCTATCGTCTTAAAGCTTTTTTCACTGTTGGGGCACTTTTATGGATATTTTATGGGTCTGTATTATATCTTCTTCCAAGAAATATGTGGAGCTACATTTATTTCATATCAATGGTCATTGGTGTTGGAAATGATTTGGTGATGGTATGTTCATGGATATTTCTAGCTACAGCCTCTTTGAATCTAAATTGTTTTCTTAATTAGCCAAAGTAGCTGGATATACGACATAGGTACAGGATGGATACCATACCCACAAGTGCCCAAATTTTCTTTTTTGGTATAAACCTAAGGTACCCTGGGTTTCCAGGACAACGGGATGGGGAAACGGGTTTCTGAGATGATTTTTTCCTCTAGAGCAAGGGAAAACAATATAAAAAATATGGAAATTTTAAAATATATAGGGAAATTTTAAATATTCATATGAAAACATGGATAAAACATGCTTTTATACATTTTAGAACCTTAACATATATCATTTGTGTTAAATAATTTAAATTGAGAGCTCACATGAGAGTGGAAGTCAAATAAATTATCAAATCTCAAAACATTATTTAAATTAATTTTATAGGACAACTAGGGGATGAGATCCTGAAAGTCTCTAAATTTTTGGGACATCCCCATTTCCTGGGTAGGTCAAATTATGTTGGAAACGTATCTCTAGGTAATAATAGTACTATAAAAAACCCACACCAAATGGGGAAGACAAATGAAATGTTTGTCTATTTATGCAAGTCATTTTTTGAGGTTATCTAACTTAGCTTCCAATGCAACTCCACAGTTATTTTGCATATAGAAAATTGTAAAATCAACCTATAATTATGTATGTAGCAATTTTTGTCTATATAGATTTTAAAGTAATGAAAAACACCTCTAATAACTTAGAAAATTGTATTAAATGTATGTTATTTATGAAGGTCATATCCAATCGTATCTATATTGGGGGTCTTCATAAATAGCCATATCTGTATCCAATACCATATCCATACGTCCCCACATCTGTATCCATGTCCATGAAGCTTTGATGTTTTCTGTTTCAATGTGCTGGGATGAGACAAAAGGCTCAAAGACTTATGAAAATCATAAGAACATTCATCCATCATCATGATGCACATAAGAAAATATAGAGATGAGAAGGAAAAATTACTATATTTTATTGATATCAGGTGTTCTAAGTTCTAACAACAGCACATGCCTAGAATGCTTCTAAATTTCATAAAATTAAACATTTCGGTGGTGTTCTCACTCTGAAACTGAGTTTGAGATACAAAACTCACCTATATCTAGAAATAACTAAACTATTTTGATTAATTAACATTCGTGCACACATTTTCAAATTATCCAGTCGTAAATTATTGTGCTCATTATATGGTGGGAATTATGATACATCATACAACAAAAAATTAGAGTGGAGGGGAGTTTGAACTTGATTGTCTAACTCAGCAAGAATGAATTGGAACCTCATATATAAAGTTGAACAAGCCTCTTCACTAACTTCTCCCAATGTCTTTTCTCCAAGAATAAGCCCCTCCCATCCACCCTTGAAGGTAGAAATGAGAGGTAGACAAAGGACCATACTTGGATGGATCATTTATTACACACTTCTGAAATATGGTGACCTAAACCTATCATCAAATAGCCTTATCTATTTTAGCCTCCAAAGAAATTTTCCCTTGAATCTTTACTACGTCTCCATTCCTGGTTCATGTTGAGTCACTTAAAATTTTTATCTAGGGAGTTGCTAATGAAGCACATGTACATGTACAAACACATTGATGCAGAAGCATGCTAGGCTAAGTTGCTGAATCGGGAATGGGTACATGGGTATGAAATGTTGGTATGACATAAATGTTTTTGAGGGCTTGGATACATTTTTAGTACGTTCATACAAATATGTATATATATATATATATATATGTGTGTATGTATGTATATATATATATATATATATATATATATATATATATATATATATATATATATATATATATATATATATATATGTATGTATGTATGTATGTATGTATGTATGTATGTATGTATGTATGTATGTATGTAGCTAAAGAAAAGAATTAAGTTTAGAATGTCATATACCAATACATATGCTAAACAAAACCATTACAAATTTCAAATTTTGAAACATATCATTGTAATTTAAATTCAGGTTTCTGTATAAAAAACATAAAGCTAGAATCTCATGATAGATTAGTTTAGAGTTCACGAATCAACAGTCTAGGTCTTAAAATTATCTAAAAGGTCAAACTAGAATCACTAAATATTTCAGCATTTAAAAACACAAATCCCAGATATGTATCCACAGGACATTAATTTCAGAATCTAATTCCAGTACGTATCGTACCCCAAATTGCCTGGAAAAACCCATGATTCAACAACTTAGATGCTGGGGTTACTGCAATCCTGCACCACCCAAAAGGAATGTGATTTATAAGTATAGGTGGGAATAGCAAGGGAGTCTTATTTTATCAAAGGTCATGCTGAGCACTAAGGAAGGCTTTCGAGGAAACCATAAGAAAGACAAGATAGTTTCGCAAAAATGTGGATTATATGAAAGGAAAAAAAATCACAACAGTGTTTTCTTTTGAAGTAAATCATTATGTATAAGCCCTTTAGTTAATGGGGAAAGTTGCTTGAGACAACTCTACAGTTGCTGCAAAATAAATATTTTCAATAGTATACAGTTGCAGAAGTCTGTTGACTTGCAGTAGTTACATAATTTTTGGAAGGATATCTGTAACAATTTCATAGTTACCATGGTAGCTATAGGACTTGCGCAAACTTTCTCGAACTTGGTGTGTCCCAAGGCAAGTGTGCGTGCTTGAGTCCTAGGGACTTTGGCTTTCGAAAGTTTCAGCCTTCTGATCATAAATGCAAAATTGACTACAAAATGGCATTTGTTTGTAAAACACAACTTGAAAATTTTAAAATGTGACCAAACGTGACTAGTTTTTGCATGCCTTATTTTGTCTGTATTCAAATACAAATTACATTCCTTATGTTATTTTCTATTTCGATGAATATCATAGGTTTTTCATATTTCAATTATTCTACCTACTTTATTTCTGTCATAACCCAAATTTTGAAAATATTTGTCACCGTATTTTTCTAAAAATCTTTTGTAAATAATACGTGACATCTCAACTTTAACATCCCGTAATTTGCTCCTAAAATGTAGAAACTGTGAGAGTGGTCATTAATTCAGATATCTTCCACTTCTCGCATTGATTATGGACTTTAACCTCTTCTCTATTTTCTAGCCTCTCCGGTGTATCTTCCAGGCTTTTTCTTGATAATACTTATCTTTTTATTCTTGATGGGGGATGGCCCTATTTTTGGAGGTTGGAAACGTAAGATAGGAGGAAAAACTCAGAGAGTGCGCGTGCTCTTTGCAACCGAACCAAGAACACCAGGTTATCTTCTTCCTGTTTATTTTGGGTGCAATGCTGAACAATTTTAGCTCTGATGTGCTTGCTAAAAACTGTCTATTCCTTCTAAAGCTATGAGTATTGTAGATATGTCTGTGTTAAAATGATTGGTTTCCTCATATTAAAATTTATATTGTTTTGAGATTACAACTGCTGGTATTTTAAAGACCAGAGGATTGTTTTTCTTTTCTGCGTTAAATCCTATTCCTTTTATACTTCATCCTTACCAATTTTCTAATAATAAAAATGAGATTACATCTTAAGCGGATGAGCTAATCATCTCACATAGTTTCTTCCATAGGCTCGTCATCGTCTATTTCTTCAATTCTCATTTTCTTGACAGCCTGAGATGCATCAGATTTGACTACATTAGTAGGAATTTCTATTAAGATATCTGATTTTAACCCAGTGACTGGATTTACTAGTTCTCCATTTCTCTCCACACAGTAGGATAACCCTGACTTCCCAGGCATTGCATCTATGAATACAGTATAGTTTTCATCAATTTCTCCACTGATGAGCATTTGAGACAAATGAGTCACAACTTTCTTTTCCAGCCAACGTCTCAAGGGTCTAGCACCATAGACAGGATCGCAGGCTTCTTCAAGGACAAGGTCTAAAGCTGCATCAGTGACTCCCAAAGCAACTTCTCTCTCTGCAAACCTTATTGCTACATCTTTCATCTGCAATCTGGCAACTTTTCTCAGCTCCTCATTTTTAAGAGGATCAAAAACAACTATTTCATCAAGCCTATTTAACAGCTTTGGCCTGAAGTGTTTTCTCACTTCTTGCAATACTTTCTCTCGGGCAACTTCCATGGATGTGCGTCCAGAGAGTCCTGCAAGAAAGTACTCTTCTCCAAGGTTGGATGTCATGATGATGACGGTGTTGGAGAAGTTAACTGTCCGACCATGTCCTTCAGTCAATCTACCATCATCAAGCATCTGAAGCAAAGTGTTGAATACAAATACATGTGCCTAAAAAAAAATATCGAATTGGTTGCTTTGGATTCTCTGTAGCTTTAGGATTTCTGCACTGTTCACTCTGTACATTTTTTTTAATCTTTGGGAAAACAAGAAAACTCGCCCCATTACCAAGATGATGAGATTAGACATATATTTGTCAAGTTATATGCTTAATTTTAGCACATCTGCAATTGGGTTTTGATGGATATGGATTAGTTCAGAGATGAACCAGTAGAAAAGCTTCTGCGGTGAAAGTCTATTTTTCTTTTACATACAGATGTGTGTGAGGTGGGCAGGTGTCCTCGCCATCCCTTCTCTGTCATTTCTACAGTAGGATAATTTGTCATTATCCAAAATGTCAAATCTTAGTTCCATTACAAATAATGAGCGGTATATAAAAGTTACTGCAGATTGAAAACTTGTCTGATATGTGGCATTCAATGTGAATCTGGATATCGTAGCAGTGTTTAGATGCTTATCTTTAAGGACTAGGTGGTGAAGACAAGGTGTGAAAATCACCTTCAAATGTCCCTCCATGCATGGGAATTGGAGATTTAGATCATACTTTTCTTGGATTGACTTCACTTTAATGTTATTGTCACATTTCAAAATGCATTTAGGATTCTTTCGACATTTTTGTTTAGGATTTTTGTCTTCCCAATAAGAAGATTTTGTATAAATTTCAAAAGAATTTTATATCGTTGTTCGCTAGTTTGCCTTGTAAAACCATCAAATAGAAAATGAAATATCCAGCAAATGAGTAGCAATGCCACAACATTTCAACCAAATTGAAATCTAAGTCATGGAGCCAACTGTGTTAATATTAAATATTACCATTATCAATCAGCATTGTGTGTCTTTAATATAAAAGAAGGGCTATCAACACCATTGGATGATGATGGTGGGTGCTTGTGCTATAAGGCTACTATTAACTATAATTTGCTTGTAATACTTGTTTATCCATTATAGTAATGTCATTAACCGATGGTCTTTCTTTTGGATTAGCAAGGAATGTGCTTGCCAAATAAATGTGTGATTCTTTGGCTTTACTTTGTATGTATTTAGGACATAGTCATACTAGATGCTTTATGAGTTTTGATAATTCTCTGACATAGGAAATTAACTGCATAGTTGTACTTCTTGAGATAACCACTGACTGTCCTAAATGAGTGGAATTTGAGAGTTGAAATGTTTTATATTATTGGTAAATGATGTTGATTAATCCTTTGATGTATAATCATACTTCAACATTATGATGTTATTGACATGTTTGGATAGTTAAGGGAATAATTTTACTTATGTTTTGTATGTATGTGGAATACACCCATGAAGCATATTGCACTATGCATTAAGTAAGAATCTTGCTCATCATTATCCATTTTGTGAATGGAATCAGTTTTATTTAGAAATGATTTTTGGAAGTGCATGATATGGTTTTTGTAATTTGAATATGGATGTATCTTGTCACACAATTCCATTACTTCAGTCAGTTTTACTTTCTTAGACTATTTCTAGCTGGGCTGGGTATCTTTCATGTCAGGGAAGATTCCGGGGAAGCATAACTACTTCGTGGTAGGGTGGAAACGCACTCCTACAATATTCTCGCCCTCTTGTTTTCATGTGTAGTAGGTTTCTGGAGCTCTTGTCAGGAAAGTCTTCTTTCATAGCATGTTATGGTTCTTTATATTGACCATTAGTCTATTGTATTTATATTTTCTCTCTCATGATAGTCAGTCGATGACTGATATTTTTATTTGACAAGTTAGTCGAATTTAGCTAATATCTTTAATGTTTTATGACATGTGATGTATTGGGGTGTTTTCGACAGTTGGTCGACACTCTTCTTTATTATGGACTCATGTGTCACATAATCTGTTCGACAGTTTTTGGGTCGAAACTTATTTTCTTTCTTTGAATTTAAGAAAAATCATTTATTTTTGTCATCTTGTACATTCAAAATTTGACTTAGTTGATCGACTCTTTTGTCTTGTGGACATTTCCGATGTGGCACAAGTTGTTGAGAGTTCAGCCTTTACAATTTCTCTCACAATTATCATTTGAGATTGTATCTACTCTTCATCAGTGTATGCTGTTGTGTGTGAGTGATTTACACCTTCATGAAATTACAAGATTAACTAAGAACAACAAGAATTAGAGCAAAATAATCTAACAAATGCACAATTAATCTATCAACATCTCATGGATCTCTAAAATAAAGTGGTAAATGAGGCTCTCAGCTATGATCCTCACTAGTGACACTCTAAAGATGAGAATTAAGCTATATGATATACAAATTTAGATCTATTCTATCAAATTCTAGCTCTATTTGATGAACAATCTACTATGATCAAAGCAATTTAAGCTAATTAGCAATGACAAATGATAAGTGAGTGATATGGATGCAAATTGACAGAGCTTTGCTGCAATTCAAAGATATGGAGTGGATTAATAATGCCTCAAAATGCCTTCTATTTATAAGATTTTCCCAAGGGTAGGGGGTAGAGTGAGATAACCATGGTTATGCTTGGGTAAGGTCAATTGGCTTTGCTTTGTCTCTAAATTGGGGGACAAACATTTAAATGGTTTCAAAAGGCTGGACCATTTCAACAAAAGTGAGTGATTTGTGTCCATTTTGTCTCCTTTTTTGCTTTGTTGAGGGAAATTATGATTTATTAATTAATTAAAGTAATTAAATTTAGCCATGAAGGGTAAGAGGTTCATTTTAATTTTTCATTTCAACAACTATGTCGTTAATTGAATTTAATCAATTTCTTAGTGTTTTTCCCCTTTTCAAGCTTTATTTAATCATTTAATCATTTAATTGAATTTTCCTTTGATTTGAATTGCCTTTGTTCCATTTATTGATTTTTCGTGCTATTTTGATGATTTGTTGCACCTTTTGATCAATTTAAGCTTTTGCCAATTTTTCATGTCTACAAATGCCCCTCTTTGAGTCGATGTGCGAAGAACACCGATTCAAAGATTCCCTTAGTATGATGATCTGATTCAGGTCCTGGTTTTGATATGCCTCTGATCGTTCTGATTGATGTACTTCCTGATGATGATGATGTGCCTTTGATGATGGTGCTGATATGATTCTGATGCCTCTGATATGATACTGATCTGATATGGGTCCTGGTTTGATGATAGGTCCTGGGTTCACTGATAAAGGTCTTGGGTTAATTGATAAAGGTCCTGGGTTGATTGATTGCTGATATGTTGATAGATTTGATATGATGACAGATTTGATATGAAACTGATATGCAATTGATTTGCCTCCTGATATGAAACTGATATGATACTGCTATGATATGATACTGATATCTTGATATGATATGCCCCACTGATAAATGTTTTTGATGTGATGCCCATTTGATACTCTGATGCCCCCTCAGAAATAAAACATATTGAGTCCTTGATTTAAAATATTTTTAAGTAGTTGGAATATGTTTTGATTTCTGATACCATTTGAAAGAAATAATCAAGTTTGATTCATGCCCCGATTAATGAAAATGTCCTATAATAGGTTCAAAGTGCATTTTTTAAGTGTTTATGAGGACCAATTTCACCTTCAATAGGGTAAAACCCCTCATTTTACTATTCATTTGCACCGTTCCTTCTTGAGATTGGAGCTCTGATTTTAGCCTTTTGGAGACGATGGTGGTCCCACATCGCGAGCATCGGTTTGAGAGAGCGCGCCGGTTCAGTCGGAGAGCGACCGATGGTCCTCCGGTATGTCATTCAAATTTTTCTCATGTCTTTAAAGTTGCATTTATGACCTTATTTAATGCTTTTAAAAATTTTAATTCTGCGTTCGTGAAAAGAAATGTCACCTCCGTGCATTTTAATATCGCTTGAAAATTTAAAATGTCGCCTGCAGTAAATTTGATGTCGCCTTCCTTATGTTTTCTCACGCATTTAGAAAATCTTGTATCGCCTAAGGATAATTTAATGTCGCTTAGGGTTTAATCATTTTAATCAGGTGTCGCATGATAATAAGATGTCGCCTGTGGAAAATCTTATACCGCCTCCGTGAAATTAAGTCACGCGGATGAATAAAAGCACGCGTATGAATAAAGAAATGTCACCTCTGGTAAAAGAAATGACGCCAGAAAGAAAAGTCGCGTAAGTAAAAAAAAAATTTGTTTATTTGAGACTTTTCTAGGACGTATGATTGCTCGATTGCATCAACTTGATTGATATCGATCACGTCAATGAATTCAATTGAATGTTTAGTTAGGGTATTCCCTTTGTTTGATTTCAACAATGAATTAGGACATAGGTAACTATAATATCGAAGAATAAGGTTAATCAATCTTCATCACGGATGATAGATCATGGATCTAAATGTCCATTCATTTTATGCTCAAATGCTTAGAGACATAAAACTAGGATCGTCCTTCCTCAATGCTTAGAGTTAGGATTGGTAAGTCTGATAGGTATATTTAAATTGATGACTATGATTGATTGTTTGATTTCCTGATAGTAAGTTACTCATGTGATTCCCTTGTTTTGATTAAATAGGAGGATGTCCCTATGCTGTACCTTCGGACTGTACCACACTGGGTGATGGAGC
The DNA here is from genome assembly GCA_027943335.1 of Chamaecyparis obtusa. Taxonomy (NCBI): domain Eukaryota; kingdom Viridiplantae; phylum Streptophyta; class Pinopsida; order Cupressales; family Cupressaceae; genus Chamaecyparis; species Chamaecyparis obtusa. The sequence continues at coordinate 1,340,855 of BSBK01002799.1, read as the reverse complement.
TTAGGACACAATTGACTGACACCGAGAGGCGAGTGATTAGGCGCTGCGGTTTACTATGTGTACTAGAGCTTCCTCGGTTCCAGATGAACCGAGCTTTGATTACCGCTGTCACAGAGCGTTGGCACTCTGAGACAAACACATTTTGGTTACCACAGGGCGAGATGACTATTACACCTGAGGATGTTTACAGATTGCTACGGATCCTGACTCATAGAGAGATAGTATATTATGATGCAGTCTATGACGGGACATATTGTCGATGAGTATTCGGAGATCCGTCTATTGGTGATGATTGTATCTTATGGCCTCAGTTTGCCTCATTTCCTATTTTACCAGCATTATTAGGTGCTATCATTGGTGGTGTTTTATTACCTGATCGGCGAGGTCGCGGATTTTCAGTGGGATGGGGCAGGATTATTGAGGATTTGCTACATCATCCTCGACGCTTTGACTGGGGATCTTGTGTGCTGGCACAGCTTTATCATGATCTTCATGAGGTGGTTTATAGGAGATCAGCCTCATTATCTGCTGGGATTCATATTTTATAGTTGTGGATATGGGAGCACTTACCAGTCAGTCATCCTATATCAGATCGAGATCATCCTCCAGGATATCCTTTTGCCTGGCAATATACTGGTATGGTGACACAGCATCACTTGGGTCACTTGGAGTATTGGCGACGACAGATTGATGACATGGATGAGGTCTATTGGAGACCATATGTTGAGGTCGAGGATTGGAGAGAGGATAGCTTGGAGTTACCATATATGTTTGCTCCTTGATGGATGATCGGCAGGATCGACTCTGTTCTTGAGAGATTCTTGGCAGGGAGAGTACTACGACAGTTTGGGCAGATTCAGCCTATGCCTCAGGGATCTGCAGTATATGCTCATTCTAGTGCAGAGCGTGCTACTTGGGGTCACCTGACTTCATATGATGACGCTATAGAGTAGATATCATTACTGGGTTATATGGATTGGGACATGAGGTTACACATCAGAGATGCCGGAGTCACGCAGGAGTATCTAGCTTGGTTGATGGAGCATCTGATGCCTCGATTTACAGACCCTGCAGAGCCAGTGCCTGGGTGAGATGATGATGGTGATGATGTTGGTGGTGGGAGGAGACACAAAGGTAGACCCCGAGGTAGGGCAGTGATTAGGCTCAGAGGACGAGTGAGAGATGCACAGGTACAGGCACCACCTCCTCCTCCTCGTCCTGCAGTAGCACAGAGACAGAGGATAGATCATCAGGATCATGTGAGGGCTGCTAGATAGGATCCAGGTATAGGATAGGATACGGGAGTAGGATTACAGCAGGCTACCATGGATGGTCAGGATACAGGTGCACAGCAGATGCCAGCAGCTTTTTCCCGTGATCGAGGAAAAGCTCCTATAGATACAGGTGATCCTCAGAGTACCTATGAGGTTGGAGAGAGTTCTAGTACTACCCAGCTACGAGCAGATGTGGGAGCATTATGGATAGAGGTGTCATAGATGTCGTCTATGATTCAGTAGTTGGTATCAGGTTTGGCTCCTTGGTTCCTCTCCTTGTTGCTATGGTTGGTCAGACACCTCCTCAGCAGCCTCCATCACAGCCTCCTCCACAGCCTCCTCCAGGACCTCCTCCCAGTGGTGATGAGAGATGAGCTATGAGTGCTCTTATTGATCATTTATGTATTGATGCTGAGATACTTGATATTGTACCATAGTCTTGTGACCTTGGTGTCACCTTTCCATTTGTACTTTGACACTTATTTGACATTGATGCCCCTGTTGATGGGCGATTATAGAGTTAATTTTTATGACATCATTGTTATACTTGATATATTGAGTTATGAGTAGACGTGTGACATGAGGACATTTATGATCTTTCCTGCTTTTACTTGATGATATATGAGATTTCCTTTAGATGCTGCTATATGTGTTTATCTAATGCATTTGTTTTTGGATGGATATTGGCTATGGATGCAACGTATCTTATGTATGATATAGATAAATGGATGCATTTCTTCTTCATGTATGGATGCAGTTTTGATATGTTATTTCTCATGTATGCAATCTATATGTATGCACATGTAAATGATTATTTCCTTCTTTTCTTTGATAATATCTATGTAATGATTAATGATATGGAATGAATGCAAAAAGTATAATCTCATTTTTATTTTTTTTTATTGTAGAAAAGATGATGTTGAAATGATGTTGTCCTTGTTGATTTAACCCTGTTAATGATGTCATGTACCCCCTTTTTGATGCGAAAATAAAACCCTTGGGAAAAATGCACATGCAATTAATCTAACATGAGAATGCATTTAACCTTTTTATGAATGCAGCTAAGTGTCACTAGCTTTTAGCAAATAAATGCCTTGAGGATATATTTTCATCATTGAGCACTTGGGACTGGAAAGTCGATACAATCACCACTGCCCACTGACATGATGATATGAATATCGCTTTTTATTTACTGCTCATATGGTAACCTTCGTTTTGCTTTCCCATCGGTCTCATCGATACGACTATCACTGATTTCAAAAAAATCATGAGAGTACGAATACCGATTTTGTCGGATTCTATGTTGCAAGTGGATTTTGTCATTTAGATATGAAGAATCTAAATATCCAAGGTATCCGGTTGCGTAAACAAACAAAGGTTAACTCATTGTTTTATAAGATAATCCTCGATGGTTCTTTGATGACCATGTCTTTAGATGAATTCTCATAAGGCAATGAATTTTCCTCCAAACAGTCACTTCATAGTCAAGAAAAATATCATGTCTCCATCATTGCCAATCTAGTCGAAACATCATTGATGAGCTAAAAAGACTTGATACAAATTGAATGAATGTAAGTAAACAGATTTTTAACCAACTTTTCAAAAGAATCTATCTAAGTGTTTTGCATTGTTTTCTGATCTTCAACAAAATATATTTCCAAGTGTTTGATCATGACATGATTTTTGATTTTTAATCTTGAATAATAAGTCAATTTAGGCTCAAGGATTTTGTTGTGGTAGTCAACTTCTTCGTTATCAATCAAAGGTTTACAAAAATCTGATCTCTCTTCTGAAAATGTTGATCCCTTTCTGCTTGTGACTGAATGTTGTTCATATGAATCCTTTTTGAGGTACCCACTTTCCAATCCGTTTATGCTGCCCCCAAGTATTTGATGTATCAATTTTGACAACTTTAGGCAATGCAAAGGATGGTGCTACAAACTGTTATTATGACTATGTACAAATGACGGATGCAATGAAGGTTTAGACAAATGGGATGATGAGATGCATTATATACACATGTGGCTAGGAAGGAAATGACTTAAGGGAACCAAAAGTGCTTGTTACCAAGTTTTCACTTTTGGGTATTCTCTTTTTTTTGCTACCGAGGCGCCTATTTGCTAGGTTTTCAGCAAGGCACTTTTTCTCTTTTTTCATTTTTTCTTTATATTTTTCTTTTTTTTTTTTTTTTTGTATTTTTTATTTTTTCTTTTTTTTGTATTTTTCATTATCACCTTGGCGCCTATTTGCTAGGTTTTCACCAAGAGATAGTTTTTCAAATGTTTTTGCTTTCTTCAGGCTCAATTTTCCACTATTTTTGATCTTTCTTCTTTTCCAATGTTTTTTTGGATTTTCCATTTTCAAATGTTTTTGATATTTTCAAGATCCCTTTTCAACTATGTACAATAATTATGATGCTCTCTCATCTAATACTCTTTATACTCTTTCATCTATTTTAGGTGTAGAATCTCTTCAAATGAATACTATTTATGGGTTCTTGTAATTCTTCACCATTACAATCTGATAACTTATATGTTCCAGTTCCAAAGGATGACACTATCACAAATGGGCCTATCCAATTAGCTTCCCACTTTCCTTTCTTTTCCCATTCAACTTGATTTTTGGGATTTTCTCTTAGTACCAAGTCTCCTACTTGAAAAGTTCTTGGTTTGATGTGTTTGTTGTAATTGTGTGCAATCCTGTTTTGATAAACTTTTAAATGCTCATAAGCTTGAGTCTGATGTTCCTCTAACAATTCCAATTGTTGTAGTCTGGCAATCCTATAATCCTCATCAGTGATCAATCCTCTTAATGAAACCCGTAGAGATGGAATTTTGACTTCTAATGGTAGAACTGCTTCAGTTCCATAGAATAAAGAGAATGGGGTGGCTCCTGTAGGTGTTCTGATACTAGTTCTGTAAGCCCATAGTGCGGGATTTATTTGCACGTGCCAATCTCTTCCTGATTTGTTAACTGATCTTTTTCATATTTTGAGGATATTTTTGTTTGTTGCTTCAGCTTGTCCATTGCCTTGTGGATAATAGATGGATGCTGAATGATGTGTAATGTGAAATGTCATGCAAAGTTCATCAATATCCTAATTTTTGAATTGTTTCCCATTGTCCGTGATAATGGCATGTGGAATACCATAGCGGCAAATTATGTGGTTCAAAATGAACATTGAAATTTGTTTGCCGGTTGCTGTTGTTAATGGAACTGCTTCCACCCATTTGGTGAAGTATTCTGTTGATGTGATGATATACTTGTGTCCGTTTGAAGATGGAGGATATATGATTCCAATCAAGTCAAAACCCCATTGATAAAAAGGCCATGGTGTAATGAATGGGTGTAATTCTTGAGCCGGTGCATGTATCATATTACCATGATATTGACATTTGCTGCATGTCTTCACAAATTGACAAGCATCCTTTTCTAATGTTGTCCAAAAGTACCCTAGACGAAGGATTTTCTTAGCTAGATTAAAACCGCTTGAGTGTGACCCGCAAATGCCTTCGTGGACCTCGCGTAAAGCTAACTTAGACTCTCCTTCCTCTAGACATCTAAGTAACGTCCCATCAAGACCCTTACGATACAATGTGTCTGAAAGGATTAGGTAACGGGCGGCTTGGCGTATGAAGTTACATTTTTGGGCATGAGTTTGGTCTATGGGGAGTACTTGGTCTTTAAGGTAAGTATAGATGGGTCCATACCAAGGAGAGTCATGTCCATGTAAAAGAGCAACAATTTGGGTGTCAGGAAGGTTAAATGCCGGTTTTACCAACTCTTCCTCCAAGAACTCATACTTCTCATTTTGATCTGGTTTTTGTAACAATGAAGCCAAGGTAGCCATGGCATCTGCTGCTCTATTCTTTTCTCTTGGAATCTGTTCAAATGTGATCAAAGCAAAGTACTTCTTCCATCCATCAATCAAGGTTTTATATTTCATCAATGTTATGTCTTTGGTATTGTATTCATTATTAACCTGATTGATTATGAGTTGGGAATCTCCATACACTTGTAATTTTGCAATACTCCATTCTAAAGCCATTTTGATGCCAATGACTAATGCCTCATATTCCGCTATGTTATTGGTGCATGGAAATAAGAGTTTATAAGACTTTGGAATGGTGTATCCTTGAGGAGTAACCAATAATATACCTGCTCCAGAACCTCCTTGTGTGTAAGATCCATCAAAATATAACTTCCATGTCTTTGCTTCTATGTTGACAATTTCTGCATCTGGAAATTCAATTTGCATGGTTTGTGTAGACTCCATTGGGTTATCTGCTAAGTGATCTGCTATCACTTGTCCTTTAATTGCTCTTCTATCAACATATTCAATGTCAAATTCACTTAGGATCATGACCCATTTTGCTATTCTACCTGTTAAGGCAGTTTTACTTAGTAAGTATTTGAGAGGATCAATCTTGGCAATTAATTTGATCTTATGCATCAACATATAATGTCTTAGTTTTTGAGATGCAAAAACCACTGCTAGACATGCTCTTTCCATGAATGAATAATTAAGTTCATATTTTATTAAGGTTCTACTAAGATAGTAGATTGCCCTTTCTTTTCCTTGCTCATCTTCTTGTGCCAACAATAAGCCTAGAGACCTTTCTGTGGCTGATATGTATAACAACGGTTCTTTACCTTTGATAGGTGACATAAGAATAGGTGGGTTTATCAAATAAGTCTTCAAAGTAGCAAAGGCCTTATCACATTCTTCATCCCACATAAATGTAGTGTCCTTGTGTAACAATCTGGTGAAGGAGTGACACTTTTCTGCTAATTGAGAGATAAATCTCCTTATTGATTGAATCTTTCCTTGTAGTGACCTCATTTGGCTAATATTTCTTGGAATCTCCATTTCTAAAATGGCTTGTACTTTTTTAGGATCAACTTCGATGCCTTTTGCTGACACTATATAACCCAATAACTTGCCGGATTGGACACCAAAGGCACACTTCTTTGGGTTTAGTCTAACTTTGAATTGTTCTAACCGAATGAATATTTTTATTAGGATTTGTAAATGCTCTTCTCTATTGTGGGATTTTGCTAGAATGTCATCCACATAATCTTCTAAAAAAGTATGCATCATGTCATGGAAAATAGTTGTCATGGCCCTTTGATATGTAGCTCCAGCATTTTTTAAACCGAAGGGCATGACATTCCAACAAAAAGTACCCCAAGGGCAAGTAAATGCTGTCTTTTCTTGGTCTTCGGGAGCAATCTTGATTTGGTTGTAGCCACTAAATCCATCCATTAATGAGTACATTGCGTGACCTGTTGTCAAATCCACTATGGTATCAATGTTTGGCAATGGGAAGTCATCTTTGGGACATGCAAGGTTTAAATCTCTGAAATCCGTACACACACAGATAGATTTATCATGCTTAGTAACTGGCACAATGTTAGAGATCCAATCAGCATATGCTATTATTCTTATGAATCCCACCTTTAACAATTTTTCCAATTCTGCCTTGACTAGAAGAGCCACATGTGGGTGCATTTTCCTTATTTTTTGCTTCATAGGTTTAACTCCGGGTCTAACATTCAGATGATGCATTATGAAATCAGGATCCAATCCAGGCATATCGGCATATGACCATGCAAAATTTACTTGTTGTTCTTGGAAGAATTTGATAAAGTCCTCTCTTTCAAGAGATGTAAGTGATGCAGCCAAGTGTACAACCTTTGGCTCTAGTTCTGTACCAATGTTAACTTTTTCTGTTGGTTCTATAAGAATAGATGACCGTTCTTCTTCATGTTCAGGCAAAGTGCCCAATCTCTCTTCTAATGGTGCCACAGTTGGGTTTTCACCAAAAGAAACATCTTTTATTTTCATTGTTTTTGGTTCTAATGGTGCCACAGTTGGGTTTTCACCAATAGAACTTTTCATTTTTTTATTTTTTTTCATTTTTTCATTTTTTTGACTAAGAGATTGGACCCTTGCTGTTGTCATCATGTCCGTATTGAGTTCGTTGGTGAAAGAGGGCTCAACCGCATTGAGGTATTGGTTTGTTGCTTGGTCATTTGGGAAGTAAAGTAAGTCATGTGGTTCAGTTTGATCCCAATCAATGAGGTCTGGATGTATCAAAATTAAGGAATTATTGGGTAAGATATCATCAATAGGATTTATGGACATGACTTCATTTGAGGGTTCATACATTGTATCATTTAGATCTATGATGTGAGCTTCCTCAAGATGATCCATGGAAGCAGGGTCAAAGTCCCCTTCGCTTGAATCCTCGTCGACCTCTACGGGAAACAATGTGGGAAAAGCCACAAGTGGGTTAAAACTAACGTTTGAATTTCCCTCCTCTGAAGGTGTCCAAAATGTTTCTATCCATGCTCCACTACTAGATGCTTGTTCTATATTAGGCCTTTGAATAGAAGATTCTTCATTAATTGGAGCATCTTGTTTTGGGATTTTTGCATAAGTATGTATAGCAATGACTTCTTTATCTTGACATGACTCATCTGATAAAGTATCCCATTCATAATCCCTAGAGTCATCACTATCTCCTTCGGATTCTAATGCATTTATTTGAGGATGAAAATCATGCATTGGACTTGAACTTTCTCCCTTATATTGAAAACCTACTCCGGATTTTTCATGACTTGCCCTCCAAACAGGTTCAATAGGTTCTAATAATCCTCTATTTCTTTGGCCTAGGGGTCCTCTTCCTTTGTATCCCATCTTTTGCATAATATCAAATCCTTTCCCATATTGTTCTGTTTGTATATTGACATGCTGAATTCTTTCCATGGGAGTGTCTAGGGTACCATCCTCATCATGATAAAGCCATTGGAGGACATCATCCTCTTCCTTATCCCATGTTGCTTTGCTATCTTCCCTCACAAAATAAGAATTATACTTATGTGGAAGATGTTCTTTTGAGGGTTTTCCATGTGATTTAGGAGACATGGGCATGTCAAATAGAGAAACTGAATATTCTCCTACCCCTTTTGAACTAATCTTGCATTGTTTGTCAAATTTGTTCATCATCTCACTCATGTATTGGTAATGATCTGCTTTAGCTTGTTCTTTTTCCTCTTTAGTAGGTTTGTAGATCACTGTTTCCAATTTAGGTGCCACATATGGACTTTCCATCACATTTGGACCCTCGTAGCTCACTTTTTCCTTGCCCTTAGTTGATGTAGTTGAGCTAGCTTGAAGAGGATTTTGTGCATCTTCATTGGTGATTCTTGGAACAACTCCTTCACGATTATGTGGAATGTATAATTCATGCAAGGGTTTGAGTGCATTACAATATTGAAATGGATTTGAGTCTCCTCCAACTGTGATTTCTTCACCCATGTATGGGAACTTGATGCATTGGTCGTATGTGGAGGGGACAGCTTGCATCTCATGAATCCAGGGTCTTCCCAATAAGATGTTATAGGTTAATTTCATGTCCAACACTTGACATTTGGTTTCCTTCTTAACTGGTCCCACTTGGATGGGCAACACAATCATGCCTTTAGAAGCTCTTTCAGCCTCATCATAAGCTTTTATGGTGATTTTCTTTGTAGGGTCAATGCAAGACTCAGATAGACCTAAGGATTTTACAAGACTCAATGTGCATATGTTAAGGCCAGCCCCTCCATCAATAAGGGCTCTTTTGACTCTATGCCTTTCGATCAAAACCTCTATATGTAATGGCAAATTTTGAGGATGAGTTATAGACATGTCATCTTGATCTGAAAATGAAAGACAATGAGGAGCCACAAGATGTCCTACCATATTTTGAAATTTTTCTTCCCCTAAGGTAGTAGAAACATGTGTCTCTTCCAAAGCTTTTTCCAAAATCTCTTTATGATTTGGTGACAACTTCAATAACTCTAAGATTGAGATTTGTGCTGGAGTACGTTGCAATTGGTCCACCAAACTATAAGGTCTTGCTGCTGTAGGAGGTTGTTTGACCACAATGTTGGATGGTGGGATATTGGTGTTTTGAGGGACTATCCCTTGTAAAGTCATTCTAAAATTCTGCCCTCTTGTAATGACATTTGTTGCTTCCTTTTGAGGCTGTTCATTAATGATGATAGCATTAACAATATGATCATATGATGGCGCAAAGTTGAGATTATTGGCACTTTGTTTCTTGCCATTTGATGACTCACCTTTATCATGTTTGTAAAAAGGTTGTTTGAAGGCCGTATGATCTTCATTATTTTGGGGTCCATCAACAGTGATTATGTTATTATATATCAAGTCTTGCACCACATTCTTTAATTGTAAACATTCATTTGTAGGGTGCCCCCGAATCCTATGATATTCACAATGATGCTTAGCATCCCACCAACCCGGCTTGTGGTCTGGTTCATAAGGCTTAATAGCGGGTAATGCAATAACATTGTTAGCTATGAGAGCCTTTAATGTAGTTTCAAGTGATTCTCCCAAGGGTGTAAAGTGTCTTGCAGGAGTGGGCTTCAAATACTTATCATACTTGCTGTTTTGATCCTTGTTTCCTTGATTATTCTTATTGGCATTGTTGTTGTTGTTGGAAGGTGCATTATATGCTTGATTAGCATTATTCACTTGATTTGGTGTCTTTGTAAGGGCAAATGGAATCACCTTCAAGTTGCTGGATTCCACTACACCATCATTAACAATACCTTTGTTGTTATTCTTTGCAGCATAACGGCTATTGTTGTTGTACCAACTTTTATTTGGATTGTTGTTATTGTTGGTATTGTTGTTGTTGGAGTTAGAGTTATTCTTATTTTCCTTGTGCAATTTCAACTCTCCACTCTTAATCAACACTTCTTCCATTGTGATTCCATTATCAATTAAATCTTGAAAGGTTTTGGGACATTGCATCCTTAGTCTATAATTCAGCTCGCTTCTTAAACCGTTAATAAAGATATCCATTTTTTCTTTCTCCGGTACACTTCTTGGATATCTAGCAAATGCAGTCCTCCATCTTTGCAAGAATGTGAGAAAGGCTTCTCCATCTTGTTGCTTCGTGTTACATAATGTTATCATGGTGACCTCATGTTTGATGTTATAAGAGTAATGAGTCACGAATTTAGATGCTAACTCTTCAAAGGATTTTATGCCGGATGGTAGTTTTGAAAACCAATCCATGGCTGTTCCTCCCAAGCTTCTTGGGAATAGTCTCATTAAATAGGTTGATTCATGCATGAATTCAAGACTCAATGCACAAAACCCCCGAAGATGATCATGTGGGTCAGATGTTCCTTCATACCTCTCATATTTAGGAAATGTTACATTAATGAGAAAAGGCACCATGACCAAACTCTTATCGAGTGGAAAAGGACATAATGTTTCAATAGAGAAAGGCTTAGGAGCCCCATTTTGTTTCAAATTGTCAATTTCCATTTGTAATGCCTTGAATTGTTTCCTCATTGCTTCCATAGGGTCTTCTATTTCCTTGGGCTTTAATTGTTCTATGTCAAAATCTTTAGGTAGCTTTACCCCCGTTTGTATTAAGTCCATGAAGTGTTTTTCTTTATCCATAAGCATGGTCTTTTTCATTAGTTCTATGAAATAAGGACATTGTCTTGCCTCTAATGCTCTTTCAATCGTGGCTTCTTCTGCAGTTGGGGGTAAGTTTGTATTATGAGGAGGAAATAAGTTGTTGCCTTGTGAATTTTCCTCTTGAAAATTAGGATCTCTTCCTCCATTATTAGAATTTCCTTGATTGTTGTTAAGATCCATACCCCCATTCATGTTGTTCCCTTGGTTGTTATTAGGATCTATGCCCCCATTCATGTTGTTCCCTTGGTTATTGGGATCGATATTTCCTAGGGTACCACTAAACATGTTGTTAATGTCCTTTGCCTTAGTGGGATTTTCAGTCACTCGTGAAGTAATGAAAGTGTTCTTTGGAAATGGGAGCTCTTCTCCATTGTAGGTCCCGTCTGTTTGTAATGCTTTCCTTATAGAGAGTGACCTTGTAATAACAGGCATGAACAAACTTTAAGGGTATGTTGACTTTCTTCTCTTGATAAGCTGTTTTTGGAATAAGGTAAAAGTTTTTGATCAATTTTAAATGGTTTAAAATTTTAATGGTGTTTTGATCAATAACTTTGGAATATCTTGTTTGAAAATAAAAACAATCTCAACACACACATCAATTGGGTACCATATCCCTAGAATGCTCTAATGTGTATATTTTTGAACGTTTTCACAGGTTTAACACAAGAATAGCTTCCACACAATCTACCTAGCACATAATTGGTTCGTAAACATGTCTCTAATAGGTAGTTTTGCTATTTTACCGTTATGTAGTAAGTTTTCCATTCAAAAGAGATCTTAGCTTTTCATCCCCCAACTATGTTAAAGGGGCTTCCCACATGCACAAAAGCACGATTTTGCGCAATCCGTTAGGACTACTAGAGGAAGTTCGAAAGAGCTAAAATTTTTTTGTCGTGTACCCCATTAAGGATACCCGCGTTTCATTTTATAGTGGGTCGGATTCTCGTGGCAAAAGCAAGTGTATCCCACTTTGGGCTGTCCCTCTCACCGGCCCTTCTAAGGCAATCTCGGGAGGCGAGCCCACTAAGTTTTAAACATATTCATTGAAAAGCATGAAAAGTGGATTTGGTAGAGCAAGTTTGGGAATTTGATTGACTCAAAGAGTGAAGAGCATATCCCTATTGCTTTTCCCTTATCCCAAACACTCACAATCAAATTTGGTTCTTTTTCAACCCCGTGACAAAGGGGTTCTTAGAATTGAAGTGTTTATTTTTTTTCCTTTATGATTAAACTATGTTTTGAACTTTGAAAATGCCACAATTTAAGGGAATGTGCAAGCTTGATGAGAAAAATACCTCAAACGATGCTAGCAAAGGCTAGGCGCATTTTTAAGTAGTAGATTTTTCATTTTCTCTCCAAATCCTTCTCTTACCTTAGCAAAATGTTCCCTCCACCAACAAGTTAGTCAGCACAATACAAACAAAGTGAGGGGAAACCAAAATCAAAGCTAAAAATGATATAATTGATTATGCTTTTGATTCTTTTTTTACCAAAATACTTGCAAAATTCTTACAAATTTAAGGACTAAATTCCCAATTCAATGAGACATATTTTCATTTGTAAGCATCTACAACAGCAATGTATTTAGCATGTAATTCTACTTCTTTCTCTAAATTATTGTTGAGAACAAAGGTAGAATGTACCCGGTTTTCTTTCCTTATCCTTTTAGAAATCAATTTCTCCTCTAAGTTGTGTCTTCTCTCTGGTTTTTGCACTTTTTTATGACAGACCATGCTCCTGAGACAAAAAAAATGACAGTGAAGTTAGCATACAGTCCTTATTTTGACAAAATAGAGAAAATACAGTCAGGCGACATTATCCAGACTATAGGCGAGATTAAATTTAATGAAGACGTGACTACTTTAACCGCGAGCGTCACCAAAAGGGGCTCAAGCGAGATTAAAATAGTCAAGTGCGATATTAAATTTTTCAAACGCGTGAAATCTTTAATACAGGCGACAACAGCAATTACTCTGATACAATATAAATGCTAAACCAGGCGACATTTCTTTTCGTAAAGGCGATATCTAATTTAATAAAGACGTAATTACTTTAACCACGAGCGTCACCAAAAAGGGGCTCAAGCGTGATTAAAGTAATTATGTGCGATATCAAATTAAATGAACGCGTGAATTATTTATCTCATGTGACAAATTAACTCAGAGAAGCAACATTTCATTAACTGAAAGCGACATTTAAAATATTCAAAGCGACAAATTAAAAGCGAAATGCAGAAAAATCCCTTTACACCAGGCGTAAACTAATTCCTTGGCCGCGGCTTTTAATTCTTTTTAGGTGACATCTAAATAGCCAAAGGCATCAGCTGCTTGTTCGTGAGGCGAGAATTTAATGTCTGCAGGCGTGATTTCTTTGTCCAGAAGCGCGATTCTACGGTCCTGGAAGCGTGAGCGTTCAGACTCCAGGCGACATCTAAATTACCGCGAGCGACATCTCTTTGCTGTAGGCATGATTTCTTTACTGGCAGGTGTGATTTCTTTCCTGTAACCTGCAAACAGTGAGCAAAATCATGCAATTCTAGCCTAAATTTTGCAAATAACATGAAAATTATGATAAATTTGAGGCCTAGTGCCCCACGGTGGGCGCCATTTGTGTGTGAGTGATTTACACCTTCATGAAATTACAAGATTAACTAAGAACAACAAGAATTAGAGAAAAATAATCTAACAAATGCACAATTAATCTATCAACATCTCATGAATCTCTAAAATAAAGTGGTAAATGAGGCTCTCAGCTATGATCCTCACTAGTGACACTCTAAAGATGAGAATTAAGCTATATGATATGCAAATTTAGATCTATTCTATCAAATTCTAGCTCTATTTGATGAACAATCTACTATGATCAAATCAATTTAAGCTAATTAGCAATGACAAATGATAAGTGAGTGATATGGATGCAAATTGATAGAGCTTTGCTGCAATTCAAAGATATGGAGTGGATTAATAATGCCTCAAAATGCCTTCTATTTATAAGATTTTTCCAAGGGTAGGGGGTAGAGTGAGATAACCATGGTTATGCTTGGGTAAGGTTAATTGGCTTTGCTTTGTCTCTAAATTGGGGGACAAACATTTAAATAGTTTCAAAAGGCTGGACCATTTCAACAAAAGTGAGTGATTTGTGTCTATTTTGTCTCCTTTTTTGCTTTGTTGAGGGAAATTATGATTTATTAATTAATTAAAGTAATTAAATTTAGCCATGAAGGGTAAGAGGTTCATTTTGATTTTTCATTTCAACAACTATGTCATTAATTGAATTTAATCAATTTCTTAGTGTTTTTCCCCTTTTCAAGCTTTATTTAATCATTTAATCATTTAATTGAATTTTCCTTTGATTTGAATTGCCTTTGTTCCATTTATTGATTTTTCGTGCTATTTTGATGATTTGTTGCACCTTTTGATCGATTTAAGCCTTTGCCAATTTTCCATGTCTACAGCTGTGAATAAATATAATAAATTGGCTTTGACTATAGGATACAAAGTTGACTCAAATTATGCAATAATAGTCTACTCGCATGTTAGGCACAAGCTGGAAAGGAACGTAACTGGAGCAAATAAAAAATGTTAAATGCATTGAATCCTTATATTTCCTGGTTTTTTTGTTTTTTGATTTACTGACTCTTTATTGAATCTGAGTGCGAAGTTCAAGTTTGACTAAAAAATCAGCTAAGCGAGTCCAAACTCCAAAGCCAAGTCTGAGTCTTGTAAGTATGGCCACGAAAAGTCTGTTACAGTAGTTAAACAATCTTTACAAAAATATATCTTTCAACAATTTCACAGACATTGCAGAAAGTCATTCACAAAAAGTTACAGTCAGTATTGAAGGGCCTTTGTAGTAATTACATAGATCATTTCCCTGAAGGAGATTCAACTTAACAGGCACTATAGCATGACATTTGTTGGTTGAAGAGATTGTTGGCAATGCCATAGTTGCATGGAGACCTGTGTTAGAATATTCTAGTAATTTCTACCAAGAACTTTGTGGTTTAAGATGGAATTTTCCAGAATAGTAGTTATTTAGTAGTTTCCGGAAATTTACACCTTCTAGAAGGGTTTCCAGAAATTTCTCAAATGCAAAGTCCAAAATATTAAGTGAATTAGATTATTCTAGAGGCCTCCAGCTGGATTAGGGATTAGGTAAAGTTTCTAATATTATATTTAGAATGTTTTAGAAATGTATGTCCAGTACGAGAAAATATTCTAGAGTTTTCTATGTAACTTCTAAGCCTTCTATAAAAAGGCATTTTTGTAATTATGTTTTATGAAAGCAATAAAAATGGTTTATGTGCTGTAGCACATTTATAATATCTGTGTATCTTCTAAATCTGTGTTTGTATTTTTGGTTTGAGGAGTGGATTCAATCCATCCTCCCCTACAACCTGTCCCTGACCCCTAGAGATACATCTTGGAGACTGATGCATCTCTAGTACCCTAGGCTTTTCTTGATATGTCTCCAATTATAGGAGACTTTCAACCATGGTCTCCTGAAGACTCCCACTGTCTCCCATGCAAAAGGTGCTGACTCCTACACAAATAAAACAAAAATCCCTAAAACATTAAACTTCAACGCCCCAGGAAGCTAGAAAATAAACACACCATAGAAGGGAAAATAGGAGCCAATATAGGGCAGGAGTTGCAAGTTAACAATACCACAAGTATTTTCCATTTAGCTATTTGTAGTACAATGCAAAACTCAAAAGATATTTATAATTTATATATCCTTCTTCTTGTCCTTTTAATTCCTTTATGTATATTTTGCGCTATACATAATGAGGGTGAATTCTATTAGATCCTTGTGAGTCGGGAATTCTCCTCTGATATTTATGTTCTTTCTTCATTCTTGTGTGTGTATATATATATATATATATATATATATATATATATATATATATATATATATATATATATATATATATATATATATATATATATATATATATATATAATCTATATCCATATTCTCATATATATTCTATATTCTCATTCTCATATATATAATCACATAGAATAGTAGAAGGATTTGTAGTATTGAAAGATTCAACTTGTTGGTTCAGGCTATTGCCTTCAAATTCCTTATACAATCTATATTCATATTTAGCTTTACAAATACACACCTATTTTCAGATTTTCTATAAATTACTAGAATATTTAAGAAAAAATTCATGCCTTTAAGTACCCCTCGTCTTTGTACAACCTTGGTAAATGCTTTTGTTGGAGATTTACCAACAGGCCAGTACTGACTATATGTTTTTCATCGATGACAACATATGGAAAATAGCATGCATGGAAGTCTTATGCAGTAAGCTTTCAGTATATGTAGTGTTAGTGCTCAGATCTACAGATGATTTATAATTCACAAACTCTTGCTAAAGCTCTAACTCCAATAGTCCCAATAGATGCATCTAACAAAAATGCAAGCACTAAGGTATTAAGGCTTCAAGCCTTCTTCACTTTGAGTATAAACTTGAGTGGGTTTACCTATATAAATGTGCCTTGGATTATGAATTAGCTCCTTCACTTCTATGCTATCTTCTTCTAGGATTATTTCAATAAAACATCACCACTCTTAGTGCTCCCCAGATTATCCTGATACATGATATTATGATAAAAACTATGAACAAAATAGCATAAGACAATGGCACAAGGACAATCATCCTACTTCTTTTCCAAGTTGAACTCAAGGAAGGATAACCTCTTTTAAGGGCTTCTTTAAAGCATTACAATAAACATCCATGAACTTGTCATAGAATGATTTCAAGTAGAAACTATGCAATAAAAGTAAAATTGATCAGTTGTTTGTATTTCTTGGTGATACAAATGTAAATATAGTTTAAACTGGTGCCTTATTTATTGGGCATCAGAGTCAAACCCTACATCCACTAAATCATACTAAAACAAGTACACTAAAACCAAAATGAGATGCTTGACATTTCACTCTTTCAATTCCCATATCTGTCATCAGATTCATATTTAGACAATTAATTCCCAGAGACCTCCCCTAAGATTTGTTCTTTCCTTGAAAGATACTTAAGCTCAACCCCTATATTTACCTAGTAAACAATGCATTGAAAAGCCTTGCAGTTAAATGCATAAGAAAATCAAAACATCCACATATGAAGACAACAAATGATAGGAAAGTAGTTCCAGTATTTTGTATTAGTGTTCAAAAAGTTTTAGTACGGTTTTTCAAACTTAGCAAAAAAATAAAGCTCTATATTCAGAACCTTCTTTACAAAATTGTATCCCCTTCAATTGAGAAAAAACTTTCTATCTATACCCACAACCATCTTGGAATCCTCAAAAGGATGCAACAAGCTTTGGATGGTTGCGAAAAGATCTTTCACTAAAAAAAAAGGTACAAACTGAAAGATATTTGATTATGACAA
Organism: Chamaecyparis obtusa; assembly: GCA_027943335.1. NCBI lineage: Eukaryota > Viridiplantae > Streptophyta > Pinopsida > Cupressales > Cupressaceae > Chamaecyparis > Chamaecyparis obtusa. The sequence continues at coordinate 1,323,667 of BSBK01002799.1, read as the reverse complement.
TAGAATGTAATTCTCAACTACTTAACAATTTTAGAGGTGGCACCTTCGTCTAAAGATATTTCAAAGCAGTTGCTAAATTGGTTGCATGAATGATGACCGCCATTATAGGATAACCTACATTATCCTCTATTTGAAACATGCTCTCCTTGAATTCTAGATCAGGTGCCATGTGCACTCTATTCTTCTTCCTCTTCTGTCATTTGGGCAACTGGCTTCTTCTTCTTCTTCTTTGTCAGTTTGTCCCATATTGCCACATCATCATCAAATGGCCAATTGTAAGCCTGCAACTCCTGTAGTGATTTAATCTATTGATCCCCAATGGAATCAATTATATTCTTAGCCTCTAGTGAAAATGTTATGCAATCACTTTCAATCTTAAATAAACTATCAATTATACTATTGCACCTTTCCAAATCTAAGGCATTGTCACTACCAAGGAAAACATCTTGTTTAATTATCAACTGATCCATTGATGTTTTCCATTCTTGTAAAATGATCACACTTCCACTATCATCATACATAGAAGGAAAGTATTTACTATAATTCCCATGAAACATAACCAACTTGGATGCTATTTGGTTAGATTTGCCTTTAAAGAAACTAAATATAGCACTTACCAAGCCAATCTTTTCATAAACTTCAGTTACTACCTTAGGAATGTCAGACCTGTATTCTTGTAAATCATCCAGCTTATCAAACAATGAGCTCCTTCCTGACCATGTACTATAGAGACGTGGCTCCAAAGTGATCAAAGATTCATTCACTTTTCCATTGGCCTGGTGTAATAGACTGACTGATTTATGGACTGACTCCATCCTTTCCTTTATCTTACCTTGCCTATATTGCACAATCTTTTCCACAGTGTCCAAAGATGCATCCAATCTTATCTTTTCCAAATCCTCAACAGGCTCATCAGGTACTTCTACATCAATCTGAAGAGGGGCCTCAATCTGCAATGGGAGGGGAGGAACTATCTTTGAGGCTTCTTCAAGCCTAACCTATAATTCTACCAACTCATCTTCCAATTGTTTCATCTTCATCATTTTTAGGTCTCTATCTTTGGCCACCATAATTGAACTCTCAAACAATTTTGAATACCTTTCAGATGACTAAGCTATTTTTGCTTCATTCAAATTAGCCCAATAAGTCACTGCCTTGGAAACATCAAGATTAGTTGTATTTTGCATAGTGCATATGATCTTATTCCCTTCCATCTGATCCTCTATACTCAATACAGATGGCTTCTGGGTCTTAGGGGAAAGAGACTACATTGCAACAACCTGGGATTTAGGGTCATAGACACTTCCTCTAATCATATCACCAATATGAACCTCATAGGATAGACTACCTTGTGGTTTCTTTCTTATCTGATCAATGATAAAAGCAGAGGTGAAATCCCATCCTAGAGTCAAAAGCATTCCACTTGGTTTAACCAGTTCTCAAGCTTCATCTATAGTTAAAGGATCAAGGCTAGGATCATAAGATGCTAGAGCCCTCAAAGTGTCTTCACTTGGTTCCATACCTTCAGGCAGAGCTTTCTTTACTTCTTCATGTTTCCTCCAAATAAGGAAACTCTTCAATTCATCACTCTTAATGAATTGGTCATCACTCAAAAACTCATCTTGATACACCTCTCTGATATCCTATCCTACCCATAGGGATTTCTCTTCACTTTCTTCATTAGTGGCCACCCTCTTGCTGGCTCTAATTGTTTTCCTCAATTTCTGATGGTAAGCCCTATCACCTGGTACAAGAGTAGATGCTCTATCAATCCCCTTTTTCTTCTTACTTTTCTTAGAAGGCTCTCCCTCCTCAAGTGTTTGTTTCTTCAATGGTGGCTCTAGAAGGTTCTCCACCTCTGGCCGGTCTTGAACAGGATCAACAACTTGTAAATCCCCAACTTTTGGTGGGTTATTTCCTTCTTGAGATTCATCAAAAAACTCCTCATAATCAAGGGATGAGTAATCCTTCCTTTTCTTTGGTTCCTTTTGATTAATTTTTTTCTCCAACTGATTTGCTAGAGTGTCATGCATCTCGATCATCTTGTCAATTCTTTTGAAATAAGGAAGGTCAGGGAAGAAACCCTCAAAAGGAATTTGGGCTGCCTTTGCCTGATTTGATAGATCTTTCAAATTAAAGAATTTATTCCATCTCCTAGTGACCTCATCCTTCTTGACAATATTTCTAATCACATCCTCTTCATCGAGGCCTTCATGTTCCTTAATGACACCAATATTAGGGATTAAGGTCAACCTTGCAGTCCTAATGAAGTCCTCAGGGTCCACATGTCTGTAGGCACCAGATACCATCTTGAATTGATTTAGCCAGGTAGTAATTTGTGGGAAGGTCCTCTTGCCAATCAAGAAATCACCAATTCTGAACTGCCTAGGCGTGAAAGTACCCTTTTTATGAGGGGCCAAAAGTTCTTTATCTGTCCACATCAACTACCAAATGAATTCCAAAGAGGCAACTCTTGGTGGCACAAGTTTTGGTAACAAATGTGGGGATTGGGGACAACCATAGACTCTTAAAATTGTAGAATTCTCCCCAAAGTAGAAGTCACCCCAATTATGGTTTCCCTCCAATTTGTTTTCAAACTGCTTAGGTCTTAGGAGATGAAGGATCCTTGGTGATAACCTTATAACATTGATGCCTAGCATCCTTCTAATGGGAAAAACAATGAAATTCTGAAAAACACAGAAGTCACCCTCATTTGAAGTAGAATTCCATTTCCTCACCCATAGTTGCACTAGATTATGCTGGCCTTCAAAAGTGAACCTTGGTTTCAACAGTTTCAAATCAAAGCTATTGATGTTGAAAAACAAAACTAAGTGCATCAACATAGAATAATGCATGAACTTGATGGGATTCTTACTTTCTTTGATAGATATCAACCCTTCATGCATTCTATCAATTATATACTAGATGTAATCATAATTTGTATTTACTAGGGGATTCTAGATATCTAAGATCATCATCAAAAGATCAGCTAGCAAGAATTCTGCATCCCCATCAATTCCCAAAACTCTACACAACCCATAGGAAGTCTGCTTCATGTAGTGATGGAGGGATTTAAATTGGTAAGGGGCATTCATGCTAGTAGGGAGGGGAGCTATATACTTATCTTGTTCTCAGATATGCCTCACCATCTGGTCCTTTACTAACCCTATATTATTCTTGTACCTCTCTCTTTCTTGGCTCAGGTCAATTTCAGTAGAGGAAGACGTATAAAAACCAAAGGATTTCATGAAAGAACCCCTATCAAGAGTAACCAAAGGTGATTGGTCCTCCTTCCTAATGGTTTTGGAGATAGGGTCATAACATTGAGCTAAAGAAACAATTAAATATACATCTAAGAACACATCAAGGACAACCAATTTCCCCAAACCCAAAGCCCAACCATTACAAACAGGAACATGCTTACCTCTATTTGCATAAAATAAATTGAAAATAGTATAACCTGAGCTATTTAATATGACAAGATCTCTGCAATGATGTAGAACATCTTCAAAGACATCATCGGGAGCTCTCTTGTTCTGGTTGGAACCAGTCAACAACTTCATGAACTCATCTGAATAATTTGGCTTGCTATTGTCTTCACCACCCTTGTCTTTGGCTTCACCACTGGAAGAAGTTATACTCGGCTCTGGTTGACTCATTTTTGCTGCACAATTACTCTCAACTCTGCAAACTTGATTTTCTTGGCACTCAAATATTGCTCCAGAAAACACAATTCTCTTCAACTGATGTCGAGCACATAAAACAATGATTCAACTTTTTTATTGATTCAAATCAGATGAGTATAGCTACCAAAATTGTTGCAAATTGATCCTTAATTACATTCGTATTCAATTTCACATATCACTAGTTTTCAAATTAGAGCTAGCCAATGTCGGGATGCTAATAGATACATTTAAAAATTCAAAAATAAGGCAAAAAGGCAATGGTTACAACTATGTACTTTAACACCCTATTTACATCATGAAACCCTCCTTTAAAACTAATTGGATGTCTAATTGCTTTCTCTCCAGCTCGATAGTGTACTTTATCCATGTAGCAATGGTCTCTAACTTTGTTTTATTATTTTCCACCAACTGAGCCCATTCAGTGATCCAGCGACTGAAGGTTCTCCTAATTGCTAAATGAAAAGTTAATCCTAGCTCTCATTCAAAAAACTAGTGATCAACAACTTTTCTCATTTGCGGAATGAATCTCTTAACTCAAGCTCTCTTCAGTGAACCAGCGAACAAGCTTAACATGCTTGGGAAACTAACCATAGTCATAATTCAAAGAATTAGCGACAGCGACTATCTCTTGTTCACTGAATATCCTAGTTAACTTCCAATTTATTCTGAGACTTGGTGACTGAAAGCTTCACTTATTCATTGAGAGGGAAACTTAACTACATGTTTAATGTGCAAACTAGTGAACACACTTTCTCTCTGAATTGCTAAATTCTTTCCTAACTGCCTGCATTAAACTATGACTTTGATTCAACCGTTGATCATAGACATAATCAACGATCCTTGTTAATTCCCTGAAACAATAAAACAATCACCTTTTGATTATGAGACTTAGCAAACAAAGGTTTCGCTGAATCTCCCAATACTTTAAACATTGACCATTCCATCATGCGATTAAGCGACTGAAGGTTTTTTAACTTCCCTGATCACCTATCTCGCCCATTCACCAAATATTTCTTGCTTTAACCAATCTTCTAAGAGAACTTGTGACTACTTTGTTCACCCATTTTCTAGAACATTAGGAACCCTGCCAACTTATTATGAGAATAAGTGAACAAAAGGGAAAACCATCTTTGCTAAATTCATCATGCCAAACTGTCAGAGCCACCAAACTTAGAGGACTTTGAAACTTATAGCACATTCGCTAGTTCATTGAATCATCTCATGTAGGACCCAAACATATTGAGATTAAATAATAACTGTCAATCTTCAAACAATCCACAGTGCTCACTAGATCACTAGATGACATAAGCCTTCACCACATGATTCTGAGAATGAGAGATCACCACCATGCTAGGTCACTCAGAGTTTACATGAAACCACTGAATATTAAACAAACAAGAGATAGCCTTTGTCACTGATTCGTGCAAAGGTTGAGATAACCGTTGGATGACTTGGAGACTTGGTGACTAAAGTGACATAATACATGGTTTTAACACATTCACGGGTTCACTAAATATCTTAGGCACATGACATAACAACTACATGATTCAATGAACACTTGACAGAAATGAGCATGTGCATTATCCAAACACTTAAGTGGCAAAAAAGTAACAAAGAAACATAAGAAACTAGGGCCAACTTAAGGGTTTATACCAATGAGCAAGATTTTCTTAAGGACAAGAGCTAGGGAAAGGGTTTTCAAACTTGGTTATAGAAATTTTAATGAGTTTTAAGAACCCTTGATCAGACAAAAACACTTGCAAGGAGATTAAACCAAAATTTAAACAACAACCTTAGAAAACTAAGAATATACCCAATAGTGGCTCTATCTGAGGATGCTTGAATGCAAGATCATAGCAAGAATTTATGAATCTTTGGGAGGAAAACCACAAAAACCCTAACCTAAAGCATGGAAAGAACACACAACAAAAACAAACACACCTATACATATATACACATCTACTGTGCTTGGAAAAGGAAAATAACTTAACTGAAGAAAAATTTCAGGAATTATCCATGCACTGGCAATTCCTATTCTCCACCATCCAAATTTTGCAAAAAATATGAATCCTTGCCATGAGTTTGATGAACAATAAAAGGTCCCATCCACAAAGACTCAAACTTTTTTGTGTTTCCCCTTGTCTTCAACTCTGGCATTCCATTTAAGAACCATGTCACCAGGCTGGAACTTTCTCACAGTTACTCTTTTATCAAAAAGATATTTTATTTTTTGTTGCAACTTCACATTTTCTTTTTGTCCTTCTCTTCTGATCTCATCCAATTCCACCAATTGAATCATTATGTCCTACAATGGATCACTAATTTCCATGCCTTCTTCTTGCATGAATTTGTAAATTGGTAAGAAGTTGTTTACTAGGAGCCTAGACTTTAAACCATATACCATTTCAAAAGGGGATTTCCCTATAGCACTTTTTTCAGCAATCCTATCAGCCCACAGTGCTAGTTTCAATTTTATATGCAAACTCCTTTTATTCTTTTCTAGAGTTTTCTTCAAAATTTGCAAGATACTCTTATTACTGGATTCTGCTTGCCCATTGGCTTGTGGATGGTAAGGAGATGAATAAGATAAAATGATTCCCATTTCTGAACAAAAAATCAGTGATCTCCTGAGATCTTAAACTCATGGCAATATCTACAACCAATTTGATGGGAACACCAAATCTAGTGATTACATTGTTCATCAAGAACTCAATTACAACAACACTAGTTGCCCTTTTAGTTGGAATTGCTTCAATCCATTTAGTAAAATAGTCAGTGGCTACCAGAATATGACTATGTCCCCCACTAGATTTTTTAAAAAATTCTCCAATAAAGTCCATACCCCACATTGCAAAAGCATCTTCTGCAACAACAGGGTTCAACAATAATGCACCTGAGAATTTCATTTTCTTAGAAAATATTTGACATGGCTCACACTTTCTAACAAAAGAATGAGCATCTTTAAATAATACAGGCCAATAATATCCTGCCCTCAAAATCTTGTGAGCTATGGACCAAGTAGAATGATGTCCTCCACACAATCCTAAGTGTATTTCTTTCAGTACCTTTTCTGATTGGTGTTTGTCTAGACAAAATAGTAGAATTCCATCATTATCCTTCCAATACAAATCACCTTGAATTAGTATATACCTTTGGGCTTGTAATCTTAGACTTCTCCTCTGATTATCATTCAAATCTTGTGGGCACTTAGCATTTTTGATAAAATAAATAACATCTTTGTACCATGATTGCATTTCAATACTAGTGATCATAGTCTCCTTGACATCAACACCATTCACCTATACTAGATCCATGTTCTCCTGGGTCATTAATTTTGCAAGTCCCAAACCTCTTAGCAATTTTGTAATGTGGAGCTCAATATCAAACTCTTGAATTCTGTTGATACACTTGCATCTCTTTCTTGTGACCTCACTTTGCACCAAGATATCTTTCACTATTGCATGAGGTACATATGCATTAACCTTTGCATAGATAAGATAGGGTCTAAAAGCTTTAATATCCTTTACTAGTGCATATGCCTACTTTTCCATTAACTCATAATTTAATTTAGCAGACTGTAAAGACTTACTAAAAAAGGCTATAGGATGTTCAAAACCTTCTTGATCCTTAAGGATGGCTGCAATTGTGTCAAAAGATGCAAAGGAGAATAGAGAAAATGGCTTTGAATAGCTAGGTGACACCAAAACAGGGGCTTCCTAGATTTCTTGTTTAATTTTCTCAAAGGCCTGCTAAGCCTCAGAATTCCAATTGAATTTTGCATCTTTTTTCAAAAGTCTGACTATAGGCTTCACCAACTCTACAAAATTAGCAATAAATCTCCTGACAAAATTAATCTGCCCTAAGAAAGATTGCACACCCTTTACATTTTTTGGTGGAAGGACCTTCTTGATTGCCTCTACTCTTTTAGGATCAATCCTAACTCCTTCTTTTGATACTATATGTCCAAGTAACTTCCCCTCTATCACAGTAAATTGACATTTTTTTGGATTTAAGGAAACACCAAATTCTAAGGCCTTGACAATGACCTTTTCCAAGTGACAAAAATGGTCCTTAGCCTTTTTAGAATAAGTAGTAAGATCATCTTGGTATACAATAATCAAGACATTGATTAGTTCCTTGAATGCAACATCCATTATTCTCTGAAAATTTTCTCCAGCATTTTTTAAACCAAAAGGCATGTGAATATATACATACGTTCCCCATGGGGTTGTAAATGTTGTTTTGAACTGCTTTGATTCTTTGACCAGCACTTGATTGTAACCTGAGAAACCATCCATCATTGATAAGAGCTCACAACCAATTACCCTATGCAACATGGCTTCCATATTAGTCAATCCATAATTATCTTTTAATGAAGCCACGTTCAAGTTCCTGAAATCAACACAAAGTCTTATGTCACCATTCTTTTTCCTCACTGGCACAAGATTGGAAACCCATGTAGAATGCCTAATTGGTTCAATGATGCTAGAATCTCTTAATTTTGTCAATTGAATCTACATCTTTGTAGCCAGCAGAGGGTTAATAGGCCTTTGTTTCTATCTAAATGGTTTAGTCTCTTCTTTTAGAGGGATCTCATGTTGAAATAGATCATCCCTATATGCCTTGAGATCATCATAAGACCAGGAAAATACATACTTGTATCTCTTCAAAAGTCTTATTAGATTTCCTTTGACCTCTCCGCTCAATTTTTTTCCAATGTACACCATTTGTGGGGAGGTTTTAGATCCTAAGTTTATTCCCTCTACATCCTCCATTTTAGTGTTAGACTTTTGAGATAGATAACCATCATTTATTTTGAACATTCCCTCCAGCTCCACTAACCCTTTAGGTATATGATTTGAGGGTAATTGTACTATCTCATTTCCCATGATACACTCTTTTCCCTCAACACACTACTGTACTTCATTGAAATCTATTTTCTGGCCATCATACTGATCAAGGCCCTGAAGAAATCTAAGGATATCACAATCATCCTCAAAAACTTGCCAATTATATACATTGTCAGGCACTGTAGGCCTACTTTTGACCTCTAGCATAGACACACCAGTGAGGGTAATATCATCAGTCTTAAGGGAAACATTAGCAAGAAAATCTACCATGATATTATTGGATCTTTCTACCCAAAGCAAATTGAAAGCATAAAAAAACTCTAGTTTGTTCCAGACAACATGTTTATACAATTTCAGTCTTTCATCCTTGGCAGCATACTGAGATCTTACTTGGGCTATAATTAATTGGGAGTCACCATGAACCTTTAAATATTTGATACCATGCTTTATGGCTACATCTAATCCCAATATTAAAGCCTTATACTTAGCAGTATTATCAGTACATTCAAAAGTCAACAAAAAGGAGTATTTAAATGTAATACTTGATGGGGAAATGAACACAACACCAGCTCCTGATCCTTCCTTGGAGCATCCACCATCAAAAAAAATTTCCAAAGCCCATCTTGCTACAATATTATCTCATCCACAATTGGCTCTATGTTCTTCATCTGAGGTACTATCTCTTCAATCATGAAATTATTCATGTCAATATCTACAAAGCAATTCAAATCTTCTGGTGCAACTTTCTCAACCATGACTAAGGAACGGGGCTCTCTATACAACTTTACCTTAGTCCCATTGACTGGGATAGTAGCATATCACAAATCTAATTGCAACTTTCCACCCACTACTACAACCCATTGTCTTGATAATAACATGCCATAATGGGGCTTTGTGTCAACAACAACCACACCCATTTTTTATGTGCCCTCTAGGAATACAACAATTTTTACTTCAATTTCAATCAGAATTCCTACAATAGGTACTACCCTATTGTCCATAGCATAGCACCTCCCATTAGAAGTGTCAACTTGTAGCCCTTATTATTTCATTACATGATAGGGCATTACAATTGTGGCAACACTAGAATCAATCATACAATTCTTTAGCAGAAAATTATCTACAATCAGTGTCACATAAAAGGGGTCAATGGAAGAAGGTTCCTATGTTACAATAGTTCTAACACATACATCAGAGATGTTATCAATTGAAATAGGCCCTTCTATTGAATTCCCCTTTTCTTGCATGGTAGGAGCTATCCCTTGTTCACTTATGAGAGATAGGGCTTCTATCTTGTGCTCCTCAATTTTCAACATTTCAAGCAAGGGAATTGAAACTTTCATTTGGGACAAGGCTTGTCTTATGTCAAAGGTAGGGGGATCAGTAGAAAAAATAGGGTAATCCTTAGGCCTACCAAATTTCCTTTTATTCTTGTTAGCAATAATTTCCAATCCTTTTTTCTTTTCAAATACAAGCCCTTCCTCATTATTTACAACATTAGGCTCTTGGGAGTCCTTATTTTGAGGGCTATTCTTAACAAATACTGACCTAGGGACTCCTTGATCAATTTCCACCTTTATGTTCCTTAAATTGTATGAGGATTTGGCTTGGGTTATAGCAACCATAGTCAAAGTTCCGATTTCTTCTTCACTGGGCTTTCTCCATTACTTCTTATCTGATCCTGATTCTACCGTATGAGCTTCACAATTATCATTATCAGACTCATCATGATCAGATTGAGTAAATATTTCTTGCTCATAATCTGAGAAAATCATTCTCTTATGATCAACATCAGGGCAAATATCTTCATCATCTAAGGGCACAAGGTCCCCCATCATTTCAGTAGTGAACATGTTAATAGTAGGCTTTTCAGATCCTTCATAATCTCCTGCATATGAATCATTGGCCTCCTCTCCCAAGGCCTGAGCCACAACACATTGGAATGGTGATTGAGGCATATTACAAGCCACACACCAAGGGGTATTTTCCACATTATGTGTTGTATTTTTCTTCAAGGGATCTAGTGTATCTCTTCCCTTTTGGGGCTCATTATTGTTAGGAACAAGCCTCCCATCTTTCTAATTTGTCTTATAAGGCATATCTCTTAAGTTAGGGATTCTATCCTGGCTCTGATAAGGTGGTCTAGTATCTTGAAAATTTCTACCACCCTTGTCAAACTTTGTTGGGAAGTCTTTGTTAATACCAGCCCCTTTGTCTATTTTATCCTCATCTTTGGATGGCCTTGCAAGTTGTGGCTTGGTTTCCTTCCACAATCTACCCTCATCCCTCTTGTACATTTGACCAGATGCCTTTCAATTGCTTTCAGTATTTATGGCCAATTTAAATGCATCCCTAAGGGTACAAGGATTCTTATCTCTTAATAGATAAGATATTTTACCATCCATAGAATTGAAATATGTGGTTAGGCAAACTACATCATCTAATCTTAATACTTGGAACAATTTATACATAGCCTTTTGGAATCTACTATTAAACTCTGACATTCTCTCATTGTAATGTTTCTTGATATTGTTAAGCTCATTGAGCATGTAGCTTGAATTCACATGTTCTACATATTGTTCTTTAAGACATCTTCATGCTCAATTTCATAGTCATTAACTTTATCTATGAAAAATTTTAGGTGCTCTTCACAGGTAATCACATTTTTTCCAGTAAATAGTGGGATTTTCTTTCTAATCTCATTAGGGACAACATTGGGCTGACCAAGAATACCATCAAAGAAAAGAGGCCTATATCTATCCAAATGGACTAGTCTCCTTTGGATGTTTGGTTGGATTGGAGGGGTTGCTTGATGCAGGAGCATCCTGGGTGTAAGAGCAATCTTGCATCACCCAAAAATATTTCTATTTTTATATTCAATAAGGGCTATTTTGTGCAGAGCTGCTATTTATGGAAAGTTACTATTTTTGGTAATTTTTGTATGTGCTCAGAATGATCTAATTTCTTTCTTGGAGGTTCATTTTGGTCATATAAGTCTGTTAGTAAAGTTTCATTGCCAGATCAAGTGTATATTGGAAGCTATTGAAGATTTTTGATATTGGCAGTAGGGTACAGAAACTTTGAACTCAGTTTTGAAGGCTTTAGAGGCCCCAGATAAGGTCAAAAATTTGGGTGACGAGAACTTGCGCTGGTCAAGCCTGTAGAGCGCTTTGTGGTGTTTTTGAAATGGGGTTATAATAGCTGATCAGGTCAACTGGTGATGACTTATGGTCTTCAGAAGTTGGGCCACCTGAAATGGCAGAAAATAATTTTCTTCAAAATTTTTGTTCGGGTTTCAAAGGTTATCTTGAGCCGACTATGATGTAATAAAATGTAAAATAAAATAATTCTAAGTTTGGTCAGCCTTATTGGCTAAAATTCTGGAACCTTCCTAGGCAGTGGAAAATTGCCTATATAAGGAAGGCTGTATTATTGTCTTAGGCAGTTCAGAATAGTTCTGGGTAATAATTTGAGGCTTTGTCCTACAGTATATTGTAAGGGAATGCCCATGTGGCTTTGCATATTGTAATTCTAAAAGTTTGTAATTCCACATTTGTGGAGATAATAAGAAGCTAATTTTCTGTTCTTGCATATTATTGTTGTTTCTCTGTTTCTGTTATGTGTTTGTGGTATTAAGGGGAGCACCCTACATCAAGTGGTATCAGAGCAAGAGTTCCTAAGTGTGTAAACAGATCACCAACTGTGAGGAAGTTTGCACCAGGACCGTGGTTAGGGTTTTAGTGTGCATCGCGAAAATGCCTCCACGAAGAGAATGTGGCGGAAGGGCTAGTGTTGTGACACCTGAGGTTAGAGAGTTGCAGAGACAAGTGCGAACATTGCAAGAAGAGATTTGCAGAGGAATGAATCTTAATGTAAGAGAAGAAAGTGATGATGAAGTGGAAGAAAATTTTGATCAGGAAGGAGAAGGTGAACTTTCGAACCCAGAAGAAGAAAGACTTTTTTGAGCCCTTTCCAAGATCGGGAAGAGACCTAAGATCGAGGTTCCTACATTTTCAGGGAATCTTAACCCAGAAGAATTGATCGACTGGATCAATGAATGTGAGGAATATTTTGAGTATGAAGATGTTGAGGATCCTGATAGGGTCAAATTTACGAAGCCCAGACTGAAAGGTCATGTGAAGATCTGGTGGCAAGAGGTTCAATTGGAGCGAAATAGAAGAGGGAAAGATAAAATCACAAGATGGGATCGGATGGTGGATAAATTGAAGTGACAGTTCATTCTTGTTGATTATGAGCTTAACCTACTAAAGAAAATGCAAAGTTTGAACAAGCAGGAAGATCTGTTCAGGAGTATATAGAGGAGTTCTATCGACTCCTCATCAGAATAGACTATGCAGAAGTTGATAAGGAGAAAGTTGCCCGATACCTTAATGGGTTAAGGCCAAGCATTCAGGAGGAGTTGAATCTAGTTCGAATGAATAGTATTGAGGAGGCATACCAATTTGCCCTAAAAGTAGAGGAAAAGCTAAACAAGAAGTTTGAGAGCAGACAAAATGGAAGAGGTCGCGGTGGATGATCTGGTGGATGGTCATATGGTGGCTGAAATGAAGATCCAAAAAAGAAGGATGAGGCCAGTAGCAGTCAGAATCAGCGTGGAAATAATTCCAATTGCTTCCAGGATCAGAATAATAGAGATCAGAGAGGAAGAGGAAGAGGACAAGGATCTGGAAGAGGTGGCTTCCGTGGAACATGTTTTCACTGTGGAGAAGAAGGTCATAGGGCATTTGAATGTCCTCAGTGCCAAGGAAGAACATATAGGAGAAATGAAGGCTAGGCCAAAATTTCATATGTAGATGAAGATGCTAGATCATCAAATTTTGAAGATGCTGAAAGAGGAGAAACGTTGATTAACAGAAGAGTCCTGTTGAGTGGTGAGAATGAACCTGAGCAAAGGAGGAGCCTATTTCACACCAGGTGCAAGTGTGAAGGTAAATGTTGTGATGTGATTATTGATAGTAGAAGCACTGACAATTTGGTGTCAGAAGAGATGGTGACAAAGTTGAAGCTCAAGAGACAGAAACACCCACATCCATATCAGATTGCCTGGGTACAGGATGACCACAAGGTCATGGTCAATGAACAATGCCTAGTGAAGTTCAAGGTTGGCGGATACCAAGATGAGGTATTGTGTGATATCATATCTATGGATGTATGTCCTATGTTGTTGGGTAGACCATGGTAGTTTGACAGATGTGTTGTACATGATGGTCATGTGAATACCTATTCCTTGACAAAGGATGGAGTGCGACATAAACTAAAACCATTGAAGGAGACTAAAGAAAAGGTATGTGGTAATGCAAGGATAACTTTTGTTTATGGAAGAAATTTCCTAGATGGTATGAGGCATGAGCATGTATGTTTTGCTTTAATTCTAAAAGCTGGTAAAGAGGAAGTAGAAGATGTTCCTGTAGAAGTTGCAAATTTGTTGAATAAGTTTTAGGATATTGTATCTGATAACATACCTGATGGATTACCACCAGTCAGGAAGATCAGTCATCAGATGGACTTGATCCCAGGAGTGAGTTTGCCGAATAAGGTAGCACACAGAATGACACCTGCAGAAAGTGAGGAGTTGAATAGACAAGTACATGAGTTGTTACAGAAAGGATTGCTCCATGAGAGTCTGAGTCCTTGTGCTGTACCAATAGTATTAGCACCAAAGAATAATGGAGAATGGAGGATGTGTACAGATTCTAGGGCAATAAACAAGATCACAATCAAGTACAGGTTTCCATTGCCACTAATGGATGATATTATAGATTGTTTGAGTGGAGCTGTGTATTTCTCAAAGGTAGATCTAAAGAGTGGATATCATTAGATTTGGATCAGAAAAGGAGATGAATGGAAGACTACCTTCAAGATAAAGGAACGACTGTATGAGTGGTTAGTCATGCCTTTTGGGCTAACCAATGCACTGAGCACTTTCATGCGGCTCATGAATGAGGTTCTGAAAGAATTTCTGGGTAGTTTGTCATTGTTTACCTAGATGATATTCTGATCTTTAGTAAGACATTGGAGGAGCATATGATACATATTCATATGGTATTTGAGAAGCTGAGAGAAGAGAAATTGTTGATTAATTTGAAGAAGTGCAATTTTGTGAAGAAAGAGTTGGTGTATTTGGGGTTTGTAGTTTTAGGAGAAGGTCTAAAAATGGACCCAGAGAAGGTACAGGCTATCCTCGACTAGCCTAATCCAAGGAGTGCTACTGAGGTAAGATCTTTTCATGGTCTAGCCAGCTTTTACAGAAAATTTATCAAAAATTTTAGCAGTATTTGTGGACCCTTGACTGAAATAATGAGAGGGGATAGAAAAAAATTTAAGTGGACTAATGGGGCAGAAAAGAGTTTTCAATTGTTGAAACAAAAAGTTACAGAACAACCTGTTTTAGCACTTCCTGATTTTAATAAGGTGTTTCAAGTAGATTGTGATGCTAGTGGTATTGCAATAGGAGCTATTATGAGCCAAGAAGGTAAACCTGTTGCTTATTTCAGTGAGAAGTTAAATGATGCCAAGAGGAAATATTCTATTTATGATCAGAAATTTTATGCTACAGTTCAGGCATTAAAGAAGTGGAGACATTATCTGCTTCCTAAGGAGTTTGTTTTGTATACTGATCATCAAGCTTTGCAATATTTGAATAGTCAAGGAAAGTTGAATCAGAGGCATTTGAAATGGGTTGAGTTTTTGTAGAATTATACATTTGTTTTGAAACACAGGAGTGGAAAGTCTAATAAGGTTGCTGATGCTCTTAGAAGAAGGCAACTATTGCTGACAGAAATGCAAATTGAAGTGATTGGGTTCAAGGAACTCAAGAATTTGTATCCAGAGGATCCTGATTTTGGTGAAGCTTGCAAAGCTTGTACAGAACCTGTTACTCTAAACAGGATGAAATGGCTAGATTTCATCATCCAGGATGATATGCTATTCAAAGGGAGTCAGTTATGCATTCCATGAAGTTCTATGAGGGAGAATCTCATCAAGGCGAAGCATAGCGGAAGATTTGCTAGATATTTTGGTCATGATAAAACCCTTTCTTTGGTTAGTGAGAATTATTATTGGCCACAGTTGCAGCAAGATGTGAAGAAGTTTGTACAGAGTTGCAGAGTATGTTAGATGGTGAAAGGAGTGATGTAGAATACAGGGTTGTATCAGCCATTACCTGTACCAGAGAAGCCTTGGGAGGATATCAACATGGACTTTGTTCTTGGTTTACAGAGGACTCAGCGGAGACATGATTCAATTTTTGTGGTGGTTGACAGATTTTTAAAGATGGCACATTTCATTCCCTATAAGAAGACTAATGATGTTGTTCATGTAGCAGAATTGTTTTTCAGAGAAGTAGTGAGACTTCATGGTTTGCCAAAGACCATAGTTTTAGATCGGAACACTAAGTTTGTTGGATATTTCTGGCATACATTGTGGAAGAAGTTGAAGATAGATTTGAAGTTCAGTTCATCACATCATCCACAGATTGATGGACAGACAGAGGTGGTGAATAGGAGTTTGGGAAATTTGCTGAGATGTGTGGTTGGAGATAAGCCAACAAGATGGGATTTGATTTTACCACAGGTAGAATTTGCATACAATAATTCTGTCAACAAGAGCACTGGTAAATCACCATTCTAGATTGTGTATGGAAGTAGTTTGAGAAATGCATCTGAATTGAGGAAGATAGATAAAGGAGAAATAAGTAGTGCTGAAGCTGAGGATTTTGTAGAACACTTGAAGAACATCCATGGGGAGGTGAGGAAGCATATTACCAAGATGAATGCACAGTATAAGGCTAAGGTAGATGAGAAAAGGAGGTATAAGGAATTTCAGGTTGGTGATGAAGTCATGGTTCATTTGTGAAAGGAGCGGTTTCCAGTTGGTACATATAACAAGCTAAAAATGAAGAAGTTTGGACCATGTAAGATACTGAAGAAACATAATTTAGGAAATGCATATGAGGTAGAATTACCTACTGAGCTAAATATTTCACCAGTGTTTAACATTTTAGATCTGACAGAGTATCATGAAGGAGGTGTTGAATATGCGATCACAGCAGCATAGTGGAGTATTCCAGCAACTAGTTCAGACACTAAGGAGATCGAAGATATACTAGACAGTCATGTTGGCAGAAGCACAAGGAAGAGGACATATGAAGAATATCTGGTCAAGTGGAAAGGATGACCTGTTGAAGATTTATCATGGCTAACAAGGGTGGAGGTTAACCATCTTGGTTTTCCTCTGCACACCTGAGTCATGACAGGGTCACTTCTCAAATTACCCCGGGTGTCTGATGCAGGAGCATCCTGAGTGTAAGAGAAATCTTGCATCACCCAAAAATATTTCTATTTTTATATTCAATAAGGGCTATTTTGTGCAGAGCTGCTATTTATGGAAAGTTACTATTTTAAAAAAAATTTGTATGTGCTCAGAATGATCTGATTTCTTTCTTGGAGGTTCATCTTGGTCATATAAGTCTGTCAGTAAAGTTTCATTGCCAGATCAAGTGTATATTGGAAGATATTGAAGATTTTCGGTATTGGCAGTAGGGTACAAAAACTTTGAACTTAGTTTTGAAGGCTTTAGAGGCCCTGGATGAGGTCAAAAATTTGGGTGATAGGCACTTGTGCCAGTCAACCTTGTAGAGTGCTTCGTGGCATTTCTGAAATGGGGTTATAATAGCTGATCGGGTCAACTGGTGATGACTTATGGTCTTCGGTAGTTGGGCCACCTGAAATAGTGGAAAATAATTTTCTTCAAAATTTATGTTTGGGTTTCAAAGGTTATCTTGAGCCGACTATGATGTAATAAAATGTAAAATAAAATAATTCTAAGTTTGGTCTCCCTTATTGGCTAAAATTCTGGAACCTTCCCAGGCGGTGGAAAATTGCCTATATAAGGAAGGTTGTATTATTGTCTTAGGTAGTTCAGAATAGTTCTGGGTAATAATTCGAGGCTTTGTCCTACAAAATATTGTAAGGGAATGCCCATGTGGCTTTGCATATTGTAATTCTGAAAGTTTGTAATTCCACATTTGTGGAGATAATAAGAAGCCAATTTTTTGTTCTTGCATATTGTTGTTGTTTCTTTGTTTCTATTATGTGTTTGTGGTATTAAGGGGAGCACCCTACATCATTGCTGCAATATTTTGATGAGGTACAATCCCCATTGTACCACCAACTACAAGGGGAACTTTACTAGTATTCAGATTTGATCCAGGTGTACTTTGTCCAAGATGAAAGGCTTGAGGATTTGGAAGTGAAGTATTAGGCTGATTGGGTGGGATCATTCCTAAGATAATAGGGATAGAGCTACTAGTAGAGGTGTTTATATTGGCATGCAAGAAGGCAATCTTCCTCTTCATCTCATCTACAACAGCTTCTAGTTCTAGTTTCTCAAGTTGAATAGCTAAATCCTCTTTATCTTTTCTAGATTTTTCCAAATCTACACTTGTTTGAGAAGGTACACTAGGAACAACAACATTTTCTTAGGCTCATTAATATTCACACTCACCATTTTATTTTTTTCCCTTATTAGGGACTTCTTTGGGAGCATTTTTAATATCCTCATTTCTCTGGATTTTGGAGGGGTGCAATTGCCTGAGAACATGGCCTATTCCTTCAAACTCATTTTGGTTAAGCTTGGTATCCTAAGCCTGTTTCCTCAAAACCTCCATATCACCAAACAATTCTTTGTCTAAACCTTGAACATTTTGGCTTAGATCCCTAGCCTAGGCTTCATTTCTCTTAGTTTTGATGATAAGTTCTTGCCTCTCCATGAGCAATTCATAAATTTTTTCTTCCCTCACTTTCACTCTATTAGCAATCTCTACCAATTGTTCACACTCCTTTCTTAAAGCAATCACCTCTTCCCTCGATTTTTTAGAATCATATGAGGCAGTCTCAGCGGTAGAAGTTTCTCCTGGTTGTTCTAGGGTTTCTCTCATAGGGAAATAAGCTACTTCGGTGATTTCTTCTTCTTGGACAAACTGTACATTGGGTGTGACATTCTTAACATGCTTAGGGTCATCAGAAGAAGATGATACTTCATGGGGACAGGGTGTAGATACTCTATCTCTTGAAGGTCCTAGGGAATTAGTATTGATGTTATTTCTCCTAGACCATTACTTCCTAGCAGATGTATGAAGCTCATCACCCATATTACTCTCAGGGTGGTCTTTGAAATATGACCTAGTGAACCTTAGCCGACTCATGGTATGTCACACAAAATATATCAAAACTTATAGATACCAGCAACTGGTAAACACAGATTATTAGAGTCACCGCCCACTAACAAGTGAGAATCAAATTATTATATTGGCTTGCAAACATAATGAATAGTATTGCACCAACCTATTGTACATTTGCATTTAGAGTTTCCCCAGTAGAGTCCCCATTTTTGTTAGTGTAGACACCGAAAAATCCTTCAGAAAATAAATTATTTTTGTTTTCTGAAAATCCTTGATGACATCATCATTTATTAATTAATTATTTATTTAATTAATTTATTTATTTTTATGGCATTAAATCCCTCTCTCTTAATTAAAATTTTTTAATTAAGGAATCTAGCCTAAAAATGTCATTTGGACATTATCCCTAATTTATTAATTATTTAATTAATAAATTGACCAAAAAACTTCAAAAATAAATTAATTTATTTTTAATTTATTTTTTATCCCAAACTTGGCCAATTTCCTTAAGACCACTAACCTCTTCCAAAATCTTCTAATCCCTTCTTAATTTCGATTAAAAGGCTAATCCCATCTTTTCTAACCCTAATCCCAAGGTTAAATATTTAATTAAGGTTAAATATTTAATTTTCATATTTATTGAAAATATTTTAATAAATATTCCTAAAACTTAAGCTTTTGGAATGAATAACTTTTATTCCATGAAACTAAGGAGAAATCTAGACTCTTCTAGAATCTTCTCAAATCCACCCTCTTCACCCATCCTAATCCTTTTTGGTCCTAATCTAATCCTAATCCTACCCTTAAACCTTTGTGCAATCCTAACCAAGCTTAAGACTTTCCTAAACCAAAGCAAAGTCTTTCCTTCCAAATATCTCAACCACAAAGCATTTATTGCTTCCCCAAAGTCTTCAAAGCCTCTTAAAGCCCATTCATTTCTCTTACAAGCATTTATTTGGAGAGTTATGAGCTTGGAGCCCCCTTTGTTGACTCCTCTTTGCCCTTCCCTTCATCCACTCACCTTGTGACATGTGTCACCTCCTGATTGGCTGAGAACTAGCACAATCCATGTGCTTCCCTTTGAGTGAATCTTGGCCTCTCTTAAGGATTTCAATCCTGGCCATTCATTCCTCCTACCCCAAGCCTTTAGAAATCCTATAAATACCCTCACTTCCTAAGGCAAATCATCTTTCAACTCTCAAACTCAATAGCAAAGTTATAATGCCATTTTCATTCTAGCATAAGCATAAACTCATCATTTTAGATCATTTCCAAGCTTAAATCACATCTAAATTAGCTTACTTGGATTAACATAGATTCATTTTTTGTTTAATCAATCTTAGTTCATTTATTTAGCTTTGCATATTTGTGTGTTCTTGAGGCCTCTGAGGCAAAATAGGTTCCTCATACCTATTTTGTGTCATTTTGGGTCTTCTTGATCCTCAAATCATCCTAATTTGCATGCTCCAAGTGCTTGAGTTTGCACACCTACATCTATTTATATCGAAGCATATCAAACGGTGCATGGGCGCATCCGTTTTAGGCTTAAACTGAGGTGGCTTTGATTTTAGTTTGTTTACCATTAAATTTGATTTGATTATATGCTATGACGTTTGTTTGTCTTTGGCCTTCAAAATAGGTTTAGGTGCACGCTCGAATCCTAGTCTACATTCTGGCACGCCCGGTGGGACACTAACCACAATCATTTTGATGAAATTATACTTTATATGCTTGTATTTTGCAGGAAACAAAAGAAATGTCGCCTTCATGAAAAGAAATGATGCCTACAGCAATTAAATGTTGCCTTCAAGCAAAGAAATGTCACCTTCGTCAAAAGAAATGTCGCCTACATACAATCCAGTCACGCCTTCATGCAATGAAATCACGCCTTTGAGGAAAGAAATGACGCCTATGAGCTTTGTTTTCATGCCTGCATAACTAAGATTTTCCTGTGATCGATAACTACTGTTCCGTCCCAGAATTCTTTTATGTCGCTTGCTTGTAAAGAAATCACGCCTTTGACGAAAGAAATCACGCATCTGGTTTTTTATTTGTCACCTTTTGAGGTACAGAATGTCACCTGTAAGAATTAAATGTCGCCTCTGAACTTTCCAGCATCGCCTATAAGCTGGACAGTGTCGCTTTTTGTTTTTTTGTCTTGAGTTGCTTGGGACTGGTTTTTTTCATTTCTTTTATTACAGCAAAGGTCAAAACAAAATCTTGAATGACATTAAGGAAATGAACTTAGGTCCTAGAATGTCATTGTCATTTTGAAAAGCTAACTCAATTTCGAATGCACTAAAGGAATGAATAACTCTGTTCCCTATCTCATTTCAAATTTCAAAGCAAGCAAACAAATTCAATCTTGAGTGATCTAAGGGATAAAACAAAGCTTTTTCAAAGTTCTTAAATCAACTCGCTAATCAAATCTTGAATGCACAAAAGGAAAGAACTTGCAACCATTCAATTCATTTACATTTTGAGGAAAGGAACAAATCAAAATCTAATCACGAGTGTCTTCATTTCAAAATTCAAACATCACTTAATCAAATTTGGGAAAATGAACAAAATCTGCTTGATGTGCATGTAGGAGTTTTTCAATTCTTGCATAATCCTTGTTAGAGTAAGAAACGTGGAACATTTGAACTTGGACAAGTTCACCTGTTCTGCTTTTAGCGAGGCCTATCCAAGGAGAAGCGCTTCCTCCTCGGAGAACGACCTTAAACCGGTATCCCCCTCGGCCGGTATACAAATAAGTGAATACCAAAAGAATCGCTTACATCTCCTAATCGCCGGGCATTCATGCCAAACACGTGTCTGGGGATGGTAAACATTCCTCTCCCCCAGCATTATTGGCAAGGCTCTTAAGTGAGTCATGGATGATCAGCATAACCGGGTATGGAGACACCACGGAACTATTAAAAACCTGATAAACTAAAGGCTACCCTATCTACATCCGAAAGTATCAAAATCCTTGTGCAATGACCGATTCCAAGGGGTTTACCGGGTCGCCTCAAGATTACTCACCATTTGTATTCCCTTCTGGGGGATACCAAGCTGTGGGCAAGTGATTTTGATACTCACCTTCCTTAGGTAGATCTGTTTGAAGTGCTTGACAGTCAAAGACTCCGTGAAAACACTTGTTGAAACATACACTTTCAAAGCTTTGTCAGAGTTAGTTGTCTTTGTTTGTATCCTCCAGGGTTGCTTTGTCCCTTGCGGAGATTGCTTTGACTTTAACTTTTGCCATTGGAAACTTTTGCCTCAAAATCAGAAGCCTCTTTTCCAAGTGATGCCCAGCAAGAACAAACATCCTAAAGCAAAGTTGCCCAAATCTCAAGCCTATCAAGAGAAAAAAGTTATCAAGAAGAACACCAAGACCTATCAATCCATTATCCAAGCAACCCAAGCAAAGGAGAAGTCCCAAACCAAACTTGAGAACATTGCCCATAATGCCTGCATCAAACAGTTCACCTTCCGTTTTCGAGTTAACCATCACTTTGTCAACCTTGAGCCAGAAGATTAGCCAAATCCTTGTTCATGTCTTCTTCCATCTTTAGATCTTGAAATCTTGTCTCAAACAGCCTTGCATCTTAGTTTCATCCTAGTTTCACCCTTTAAATCAGCATCAAAACCCTAGTTGCATCTCAAGAACATCATAAAAGTTGCCTTGCATTCATCCTCCTACCAGCATTCTAGAATCAGTCCTTGTCATTTGCACTTGCATCATCCTTCTAGAGCGTTGTCCCTTCACCCTTCAATACCTTTTCCATCAGCATCCCCCCATCAGCTTTCCATATCTTTCCAGCAGACCCACCATCTTTTGTTCCAAATCCAAAGTTCCACCAACACTTAGTGTTCTACCTTTTGAGTTGTTCCTATCCTATATCCCAGATCAGAGACCATCATCCTCTTTTTGACACAACGTATTGTCATAAAGAAATCAAACCTTGTCCTTGCATAGCCATCATCTCGAGTAAGAGATTGGAGTGTATTGATAAGAAACTTGTTGACCAAAGATCATCAGTCTATCTTAGGTTGACCCCATCATATCTCTGATCCTCCATTGGGAAAACAGCAGCTCATTTGTTGACCACTCAGTAATCTTTCACCAGCTTTCCACTAGCAACCTATCTTTCCTCCACCATCTTGATCCATATCAGTTCCATCCAGCTTCCATCATCGCCATCTTGATCCTTGTCTTTGCATTTGCATCTTAGAAGTCATCATCTTTAGAAGTTCATCAACTTTGCATCCATCAACATCTTTTAGCCAAACATCTTGCATCCATTTAGCACTTGCATCTCCATGCCTGTTGAGACCAGATCTCGGAAAAGAAGAAGCATGAATCCTTATCCACCAACAACTTCATCTGATCCCAACCTTTTCACCAACGCCATGATGACCTACAATTCCCAGATCCAAGCCAGTAACCCATGTGAAGATCCAAACATCCCTTCATCCCCCTTGGCAAACCAAGCATTTGTAAATCCTCCAGAAAGCCCACCAGCGACCAATGCCCTTGTACCACAATATCAGCAAAGCACGTTTGCCCACTATCTGCCAGAAAGTACCTCCATCCCACCATCTCTCTATCCACGCATCCCCATCAAAACAATCCAAGTTCCAGCATAAGCATATTCTCCGTTTGTCCAAACATTCCCCGATCCTATAATGCAAACACCCCAAGAGCTTTCCACCATTCTCCTTTTCTTGCAAGGAAGCCTCGCCAATCCCGCAACACAAGCTGCAGCACCATCCACTCCATCTCATACCCCTTTTGCTTCATCATCTGCTATGGCTGCCCAAGCCCAAATCCAATGCTTAACCCAAAGTCAACTTCCACCTCTCACGCAAGGTTTTACACCAAAAGCTTCGCCACCATCCGCAAGTCAAGCAACGCCTTTCACCATCAAAGAAGCACTGTCACCCTTCACCCCCCAAGCACCCGTACCTTCTTCTTTGGGGTTAGCGCAATCGCTCCCCATTCCAACCTCATTTTTCTCTTGGGTGTTT
The DNA here is from genome assembly GCA_027943335.1 of Chamaecyparis obtusa. NCBI lineage: Eukaryota > Viridiplantae > Streptophyta > Pinopsida > Cupressales > Cupressaceae > Chamaecyparis > Chamaecyparis obtusa. Next base: position 1,299,914 of record BSBK01002799.1, on the reverse strand, counting down.
CCTTCATTTTCCTCCTCACAAGCATCCGCTCAACCACAACCTCAACAAGCTCCTTTCTCTCAACCATCATTCGTGTCCCAAGCTCCCGTTGCTCCTACCATTCCATCATCCGCTACAGTGCACCCTAACACAAGCTCTCAGTGGGGCCTTACACAAGAAGAAATGAAGGCATGGGGGATCCCATCTCAATCCCCTACATCTATGGTTGCAAGTCAACAAAATGCCTTCACCCAAGCAGCATAGCAGCAACTACCCCAACCACCGCCGGCTTCAAGCTATTCGTCCCAAATCCCAAATACCTTCCAGCAAGTTACACCACCTCAACAGCCAACTTTCCCCAGCTATCTTAACCCATCACCCTTTTCTTCTAGCTTTTCCACATCTGTTCCACCTCTAAGTAACGTAGGCATGCACCTAGCTTATATCAGCCAAACCCAAAGCCAACCTCAGCAACTACCACCATCATACCCGCAAGTAGCATCATTCCAATAGCCTCCCCCATAGCAACCACATGTCCCCTTTCAGTAAACACCCATCATTCCTCCACAACAGCAAGTCCCTTGCTATCAGCCTCAGCAACAAATCCCTATCATCCCCCAGCAACAACAAGTTCCCACCCATCAGTTACAACAGCAAGTTCCAAATGTCCAATGTCAGCAAGCAGTCCCACAACAACTGCCAGTTCAATAGCAGCAAGCAGCCCAACAACATCAAGCGGTTCCATATCATTTACCACAATATCCCCTTATGCCACACTAGCAATATCCCGAGCAACCATTGCCCCAAAATCAGTTCCAACTCATTTATCCACAGCAAGTGCCATATCCAGTTCCACAGCTTCCATCACAAACAGAAGTTCCAGTTCCCTCGCCACTCAATGCTGAGTGGGAAGCAATGAAAAATGCTCTAAAGGAGCTACAAAGTGGAACAGAGAATAAAACATACAAGTTCGAAGAGGTGTGCTCATATCCCTTCGATCAGTCCATAGCAACTATCCCTTTCCCCAAGCATTTTGAGATGCCCAAGTTTGACAAGTATCGGGGGAAAGGAGATCTAGTAAACCATATCAAAGAGTTTTACATGGCGTGCCAAGAAGTGGCTTACAGTGATAACTATCTCCTGCACCTGTTTCCCAAAAGCTTGGGAGGAACTGCTGTTGAGTGGTTTTACAAAATACCACATGGGATAATAAAAACTTTTGCTGAACTCTCTGAGAAGTTCATCACACACTATGCCCATAATGTGGAGAATGAGTTGTCCTTGCTAGACCTATGCAACTCAAAGCAGAAAGACGGAGAAAGCCTTGCAAAATACTTGCAAAGATGGCAGAATCTTACAACCAGGTTATCATATCAGCCGCCAGAGAAGCATCTAACAAAGATCTTCATTGATAACCTACATCCAAAGCTATCCCATCACATACGAATGAACTGTCTCCAGACATACCAAGACATCAAGAGCAAAGGCATAGGCATCGAGAAAGCTCTCCTAGACGAAGGCACTATTTGTCACTTCAAGGATGATTCCAAAAACAAACCCAACAATGATAAATTCCGTTACTGGAATCGTAACAAGAATGTTGTTACAGATGGAGCCACTGACACTAAAAATGTACAATTCGTTGTGGCTAGTCCTACACCAGCTCAAACATACCAACCGCCACAAGCGCCCATCCATTAGCAACCACCAGCTCCCGCATATCAAGCACCTATTTATCAACAGCCTCCTCAAGCTCATCAACCACCTGTGCAACAGTATCAACAGCAATACCAACAGCAACAGCCAGCACGTCAGGGAAATCTTGTTAACACAGTTAATGTTGCCCCAAGGCAGAATAAACCCAACAATCAGAACAATCCAAAGAGGACTTTCACACCTTTGGGTGAGCCTCTGGATCAGATCTTTTATCAGCTAGCCAAGGAAAATATGATCACATATCCGCCCATCCCATAGAAGGATGACAACGCACCAAAGTCTGATTGGTATAAAGAACATGAATACTGTGATTACCATCATGTGAAGGGGCACACAACATTGAAGTGCATGCGGCTTAAGAACTACATCCAGGATCTCATTGATCGCAAGGAGATCCAGGTCGATGCACCAGCTCAAGCTTCACCCAACGCCAGTTTGCAAATATATCAAAATGTGTTCCCTCAGCATGATACCGGGAAGAATCAAGCCAACTCCAATCAGCCCCAAAATCATGGCAAAGGCAAGCAAGAAGATCACATAGCGGCTTACATCAACTATGACAAGTATGTCGGATGCATAACTCAAGTTGAGCCCATCCAAGATGAGCCCACCATCAATACCATCCACGTCAGAGGGCCGGATCGACAATGTGCTACAACTACCCGCAATGGTAGGATAACTGTTGCCGGTGCTCCTCTGAGATCAGCTGCTCCTCCAAGGCCAACATCTACTGCAGCCACAGCACAGTCTAACACCAGGCTAGCATCAAATGCACGTGCAACACAGCATAATGCACCAAGAGAACAATACAATATCATAGAGCATCTTGGGAACATGCCAGCCCAAATATCTATCTTGGATTTTCTCCGCACATCACCCATCCATCAGGAGATCCTGGACAAAGCTCTAAAAGGTCATGTCCCCACGAACATTAACACAACTTAGTTTGAAACTCTTGTGGGACACCTATCAGCAGCATGTGCCTTATCCTTCAAAGAATCTGATATACCAGATGTCACTCCTGACCATACTCTCCCTCTCCGCATTGCTATCATGGTCAGAGATTTCACCATCAAATGAGTTCTGGTGGATAATGGCTCAGCCCTCAACTTGTGCACATTAAAATTCATCAAGAAGATCGGGTTCACGGAGGCCGACATACAACATGAGATGATCACTATCAAAGCATATGACAACTTGGAGTGTACCTCTGAAGGTACTATCACCTTGCCTATCCAGCTAGGCCCAGCAACGCAAGATACTGTCTGCCACATTGTTGATCTTGACCTACCATTCAATATCCTCCTCGGTCGTCCATGGATCCATTCCATTAAGGTTGTACCATCTACTTACCATCAGTGCATCAAGTTTCCACATCAAGGCACTGAGGTTACCATCCACGCTGATCCTAACCCCTTTGCATACTGCCGTGCGATGGAAGCATCTTTCCCTCATGCTACTCATTGTCCCGGAACCGATATTGGTACTTCTATTGCTAGCTCATCCTGATCCCATCGTGATCCAGAGACCATCCTCTCTTCCACCTTATCATCCATCAAGATCAACAACCAGGGTTGTGGTGAATACAGCCTCAATGATGCATTTGTTGTAGGGGCTCTTCCACGTGATCCACATACTCAAGGGCGCCCAAGTTGTCAAAACAAGCCTGTTGAGGAACATTATAAGCTCAAGCAAATCGAAAATATGACTTTTGAGTCTAATGGTACCATCAGCAGCAAAGAAATGGATCCAGATATTAACAAATGGTTATACAAAGATCCCCCATCCCGTGACACACAACTTCTTGAGTACTTCAAAGAAAAATATCCAATCCCCTACAAAAATGTCACAGAACACTATAACTATCAAGGTGGTGGTCTAGGACCACAAGAGGATGGAAATTTGTTTCCTATCATACCATCCCAGAATCTAGAATAGCAAGGACTTGGCTTTAATACCTCTCACCTGCTTAAACAAGAGCCCAATACCACAACTACGGACACTAACATGACCAACGTGAACTTTTCGAATAGCCAAGATGACCTTGTGGAAATCGAAGACATCCCCGAAGAGAAAGACATCCGATCCTACGATGATATCTTTGCCGACGACACCCTCCTGGGGACTTCTGTTCTCCAACAACTCTCCATTAACCTCATAGATCTTCCCCTCACAAACCCCAACCTCATAGATTGGGACCAACCAAGCATCACACACATCGATGAGTTCCAAAGCGCACAAGCACTCCTAGAATTCATGGGGGCATCAGGTCCAGCAAGCAATCAGGATCCAACATCAACCTCTGTCTATCAGCTTCACCCAAAAGGATATTTTGGGGAAGAGGCAAGCTTTAGTCACAAAAATGATAAAACAAAAGAACATCATGAGTCTTTATGTGAAAACCCCCTTGGGGCACATTCTGATTCCAAAATAGTAAAAATAAAGGGCGTATCTTCTAGTGAAAACTTGGCAATTCAGGTGCTAGAAGATGAAGCCTTGCCTCTTCCCCCTATCCAAGATTATAGACCAGAGCAGTCGCCGATCATCATACAGGAAACCAAGCCAATCAACTTGGGAACAGAAGAATGTCCAAGGATCACCTACATTGCAGTCAACCTAACAGAAGGAGAAGAAATCGCTCTTAGTGCCTTGCTCAAGGAATCCATCATCAACTTTGCATGGTCATACGCCCATATGCCTGGGTTTGATCCAAACTTTGTTGTTCATCACCTATCAGTAGATCCAAATGTCAAGCCAGTGAAGCAGAAGCTAAGGAAAATGCATCCAAAGGTAGCATTGCTCGTCAAAGTAGAGGTTGAGAAGCTCCTCCAAGCTAAGATCATCAGAGCAATAGATTATTCAGAGTGGATCTCTAACATGGTGCTAGTCACAAAGCCTTCTGGCGACATCAGAATCTGTACTGATTTCAGGGACTTGAACAAGGCATGTCCTAAGGATGACTTCCCATTGCCAAACATAGACATGCTTGTAGACCTCACAGTGGGTCACGAAATGCTATCACTCATGGATGGATTTTCAGGCTACAATCAGATTCATATAGCAGAAGTAGATCAACATAAAATAGCATTCACAACCCCATGGGGTACCTTCTGCTACAACATGATGCCATTTGGGCTAAAGAATGCAGGAGCAATATATCAACGAGCAATGACAGCGATCTTCCATGACATGATCCACAAGATCCTTGAAGACTATGTGGATGATATCCTTACAAAATCCAAAACAAGAGATGAGCACCTCGACATCCTAGAGCGTGTATTTGATCGTCTGAATCATTATGGCTTAAAGCTTAATCCTAAGAAATGTGTCTTTGGTGTTACATCTGGCAAGCTTCTAGGCTTCATCGTCTCTAGACGAGGCATAGAGAACGATCCTAAAAAGGTAAAAGCAATAACGGAGATGCCTCCACCAAGAAATCTCAAACAGCTCAGAAGCCTACAGGGCAAGCTTCAATCAGTTCGGTGGTTCATCTCGTAGCTAGCAGACAAGTGCCAACCCTTCTCACATCTCTTATGCAAAGACACCAACTTTAAGTGGGATCCCATATGTCAAAGAAGCTTTGATAAGCTCAAGGAGTATCTAGCTAATGCTCCAATCCTAGTACCACCGGTTTCAGGATGCCCACTCATCCTTTACATCTCAACAACAGTTACAGCACTAGGGGCACTCCTAGCATAGCATGATGATGAAAATAGAGAACGAGCTATCTATTACATCAGTCGCACTCTTGTGGGCTATGAGCTTAACTATTCACCCATGGAGAAAGCATGCTTAGCAGTGGTCTTTGCCACTCAAAAACTTAGACATTACATGCTTAGCCACACAATCAAGCTCATATCAAAGGTGGACCCTCTTAAGTATCTGTTATCAAGGACAACCCTCACAGGCCGTATGGCAAAATGGGTCATGTTACTCAGCGAATTTGACATTTAGTATGTAGATCGCAAAGAAATCAAAGGGCAAGTCATTGCCGATCAACTAGTAGAAGCACCACTGGTGGATGCCTATCCACTAATCATGGAATTCCCTGATGAACATTTATGCATGATTGAAGAGCAGCCCATGTGGAAACTATACTTTGATAGTTCCAACACATCCCATAGCTCTGGAGCAGGAATCCTATTCGTCACACCTCAAGGTGACTATATTCCAAAATTATTCAAGTTGGGATTCCCCTGTACCAACAATATTGCAGAATATGAGGCACTCATCTTAGGTCTCAAAACAGCTATCCAATGGAACATCACAGAACTACAAGTCTTTGGAGATTCACAGCTCATTATCAAGCAAGTCCTTGATGAGTATCAGACAAAGGATGAAAAATTGCTACCCTACAAGCAACTGGTGGATAAATTGAAAGAGCATTTCTTACATCTATAGTTCACACAGATCCCAAGGCTTCAAAACAAAGCAGCAGATGCAATGGCAACCATCGGATCCTTACTAGAAATACCACGTGACGTAACACAGTATGAATTTCTAGTCGAGCAGCTACATTCACCAGCTTATGAGAATGCCAATGCAGACATGGTGTGTGTCTTGGTTGGTCCCCAATCCCCATGGTACCATGACATCCATGCATATCTAAAAAATGGTATCATATCTCCCCATCTCACCAATAACCAACACCAAAACCTTATTCGCAGAGCTTCCCGCTACACTCTTGTAGCCAACACCCTATATCGTCGCGGGTATCACAATGTCCTATCTAGATGTTTAGACTCAAATGAGGCCATCCTGGCCTTACAAGAAGTTCACGCTGGAATTTGCGGTGCCCACACAAGTGGCATGGTTCTAGCAAAGCAGCTACTTAGAGTTGGATATTATTGGCCAACAATGGAACATGATGTATGTGAATTTGTCAAGAAATGTCTCCCATGTCAATAGCATGCCAATTTGATACATGCACTAGCACAGGATCTACAGCCTATTGCACCACCGTGGCCTTTTTCATGTTGGGGCCTCGACCTCGTTGGCTTGATCACCCCCCTCTCTTCGGATGGACACAAGTATATCATAACAGCCACAGAGTACTTTACCAAATGGGTTGAAGCGATTCTGCTCACCCTAACTACTGGCATCCAAATATCCAAGTTCATCCTCTATCATATCATTTGCCACTTCGGCATACCATCTACCATTTTCACAGACCATGGCACACCTTTTGAAAACCAGCATGTGGATTATCTGTGTGCCAGACTCCACATCCATCACCGTTTCTCTAGTCCATATTTCCCTCAAGGAAATGGCCAAGCTGAGGCAACTAACAAAACTATCTTGAAAATCCTCAAGAAGGTTGTCAATGATTCTGGTCGTGACTGGCACCTCCAAATCAATCCCGCCCTTTGGGCCTACCGCACTTCTTATCGCACTCCCACAGGCACCACCCCATACTCCCTTGTATATGGTGCTGAAGCCGTTCTGCCGATCGAGGTCGAGCTTCCATCCTTGCGTGTCTCCATGAAGAACTATACAACTGATGAAGACTATCATGTGGCCCGGCTCACATAGCTAGATCTGCTAGATGAAAAGAGACAGCAAGCCTACGATCACCTGGTTGCATACCAGAATCGACTCAAAAGGAGTTATAACAAAAAGGTCCATCCTAGACAATTCCAAGTCGGTGACATGGTCCTTAAAGAAAATCAGAAGGTCCTAGCAAACAAAGAAAAGAAAGGCAAGTTTGAGCCTACTTGGTTGGGCCCCTATGTTGTCACCGCATCCTTTGGCTCGGGAGCCTATCAGCTATCAACACCAGAAGGTGAGCCCTTGAATGATCCTATCAACATCATCCATCTGAAGAGGTTCTATGCCTGAACTTGATCCTGCATATATCAGAAAATCCAAAAACATTCAAAAAAGCAAAAAAGCAAAAGAAAAAAAAGAAAAGAGAAAGAGAAAATAATCGTCCAACGTGAAAACTTGGCAATTCAAGCACCTTGGACAAGTATGTTGGTGAAAACCTGGCAAACAGGCGCCAACATAGTAAACTGAGCTTTTTATCTATTCAGTAGTCCTTTCAGTTACCGTCCTCTTCCTCCATCCATAACAGATCTCCCAGCAGTTCCATCTCCCCTATCCTCCAAGCATTCAGCTTCCATCTTCCTCCAACCCATCTGCAATCCATATCCTATTCCAAAGCTTTGTACCATATCTTGTACCATATCCTTATCCCTTTCTTGTATAGCGCAATCCTCCCTGTATTTATCCTTCTTGTCTCCGTCCTAGTGAGAGTCCCGCTGAGTGTGATCTTCCTATCCCCAATCCTGAGCTTCTGTACATATCCCTTGTGCATATCATTCCTCCTTGTTGTACATAACCTTTTTCCGTCCTGCAGCAGCATTTGATCAAATATCTTGTCCCATCCCCAGGCTCAAAAAATTTGTAGTCCCATTCGGGCCTTGTGCTTCAGCAACATCAATTGTCGACTTATCCTTGCTCATCCTGATTATTCCTTGAACTTCAACTTTTGTCAGCGAACAACTACACTTATTCTCTCACCAACCCATGGGTCCTTGAGGATATATCGTTCCTCCTGTCTGACCTAATCTTCCATCCTGGTCCTTGAGGATATATCGTTCCTCCTGTCTGACCAATCTTCCCACCATCAATCAAACCTAATCTCTCTCCTTGGCAAAGGATGTCTTTTTGGAGTTATCATTTTGATCTTGGGTTTTGTCCTTTTGATCTTGTTAATCTTTTTTGGCTTCTCATTATCCCACCAGGGTCACCACGATTCATTATATCATGGTGTGCTGCGTGTGCGGATAATCTGGGGAAAGGTCTTTTGATCTTTCGCTTCTGCCTGTGAGTCAATTGTGTGTTTGTGGTTCCTTCAGCATCGGTTCCACCATGTCACCTCTGTGCTTCATGTGTGATGTTGGGGCAACCCTATGTGTTTGTTTAGCGTCAGTCCTCTGCGACGTTGTTGACAGGCCTCGTGATCCTAGTATCCTTGGCAGTACTCTAACATAGCTATATTAAATCTAGGCTGTGCACTCCCATTTGTACTTGGAGCCATCTGGTCCCTTGCATTTATCATATAGATTAATCTTGCATCTTTGCATATCGCTGCATCTTGCATCTTGCATTTTCATCTCATCTTTCATATCATCCATATTTGTTCTTAGAAGTGAGGTTATTTATCTCCCCTTTCTTCCTAAACCCTCTTCCTTCCTCGTCCCGCCGGGCACACTCTATCCCAGGGCGTAATCCCTCTTTCTCCTTGTCCCACTGGGTGCATCTTCCATGATTTTGTCCCACCGGGGCATGTTCCTCTCTCTTCTGGTCCACCCGGGTGTCATACCCTCTTCTTCTGATTCTAACCTCGACATCTTGTTTTCTTGTCTTTGACGCCATGCCACTTGCGGCATCGCATCAAAGAGGGGCAAAATGTAGACACCGAAAAATCCTTCAGAAAATAAATTATTTTTGTTTTCTGAAAATCCTTGATGACATCATCATTTATTAATTAATTATTTATTTAATTAATTAATTTATTTTTATGGCATTAAATCCCTCCTCTTAATTAAAAATCTTTAATTAAGGAATCTAGCCTAAAAATGTCATTTGGACATTATCCCTAATTTATTAATTATTTAATTAATAAATTGACCAAAAAACTTCAAAAATAAATTAATTTATTTTTAATTTATTTTTTATCCCAAACTTGGCCAATTTCCTTAAGACCACTAACCTCTTCCAAAATCTTCTAATCCCTTCTTAATTTCGATTAAAAGGCTAATCCCATCTTTTCTAACCCTAATCCCAAGGTTAAATATTTAATTAAGGTTAAATATTTAATTTTCATATTTATTGAAAATATTTTAATAAATATTCCTAAAACTTAAGCTTTTGGAATGAATAACTTTTATTCCATGAAACTAAGGAGAAATCTAGACTCTTCTAGAATCTTCTCAAATCCACCCTCTTCACCCATCCTAATCCTTTTTTGTCCTAATCTAATCCTAATCCTACCCTTAAACCTTTGTGCAATCCTAACCAAGCTTAAGACTTTCCTAAACCAAAGCAAAGTCTTTCCTTCCAAATATCTCAACCACAAAGCATTTATTGCTTCCCCAAAGTCTTCAAAGCCTCTTAAAGCCCATTCATTGCTCTTACAAGCATTTATTTGGAGAGTTATGAGCTTGGAGCCCCCTTTGTTGACTCCTCTTTTCCCTTCCCTTCATCCACTCACCTTGTGACATGTGTCACCTCCTGATTGGCTGAGAACTAGCACAATCCATGTGCTTCCCTTTGAGTGAATCTTGGCCTCTCTTAAGGATTTCAATCCTGGCCATTCATTCCTCCTACCCCAAGCCTTTAGAAATCCTATAAATACCCTCACTTCCTAAGGCAAATCATCTTTCAACTCTCAAACTCAATAGCAAAGTTATAATGCCATTTTCATTCTAGCATAAGCATAAACTCATCATTTTAGATCATTTCCAAGCTTAAATCACATCTAAATTAGCTTAATTGGATTAACATAGATTCATTTCTTGTTTAATCAATCTTAGTTCATTTATTTAGCTTTGCATATTTGTGTGTTCTTGAGGCCTCTGAGGCAAAATAGGTTCCTCATACCTATTTTGTGTCATTTTGGGTCTTCTTGATCCTCAAATCATCCTAATTTGCATGCTCCAAGTGCTTGAGTTTGCACACCCACATCCATTTATATCCAAGCATATCAAACGGTGCATGGGCGCATCCATTTTAGGCTTAAACTGAGGTGGCTTTGATTTTAGTTTGTTTACCATTAAATTTGATTTGATTATATGCTATGACGTTTGTTTGTCTTTGGCCTTCAAAACAGGTTTAGGTGCACGCTCGAATCCTAGTCTAGAGTTAGTGCTCAGATTTGCAGATGATTTATAATTCACAAACTCTTAATAAAACTATAACTCGAATAGTCCCAATAGATGCATCTAACAAAAATGCAAGCACTAAGGTATTAAGGCTTCAAGCCTTCTTCACTTTGAGTATAAAATCAGGCAGGTTTACCTATATAAATGAGCCTTGGATTATGAATTAGCTCCTTCACTGCTATGCTATCTTCTTCTAGGATTATTTCAATAAAACATCACCACTCTTAGTGCTCCCCAGATTATCCTGATACATGATATTATGATAAAAACTATGAACAAAATAGCATAAGACAATGGCACAAGGACATTCATCCTCCTTCTTTTCTAAGTTGAACTCAAGGAAGGATAACCTCTCTGAAGGGATTCTTTAAAGCATTACAATAAACATCCATGAACTTTTCATAGAATGATTTCAGGTAGAAACTATGCAATAAAGTAAAATTGATCAGTTGTTTGTATTTCTTGGTGATACAAATGTAAATACAGTTTAAACCAGTGCCTTATTTATTGGGCATCAGAGTCAAACCCTACATCCACTGAATCATACTGAAATAAGTACACTGAAACCAAAATGAGATGCATGACATTACACTCTTTCAATTCCCATATCTGTCATCAAATTCATATTTAGACAATTAATTCCCAAAGATTTGTTCTTTCCTTGAAAGATACTTAAGCTCAACCCCTATATTTACCTAGTAAACAACACATTGAAAAGCCTTACAATTAAATGCATAAGAAAATCAAAACATCCACATATGAAGACAATAAATGATAGGAAAGTAGTTCCAATATTTTGTATTACTATTCAAAAGTTTCAGTATAGTTTTTCAAACTTAGTAGAAAAATAAAGCTCTATATTCAGAACCTTCTTTACAAAATTATATGCCCTTCAATTGAGCAAAAAATTGCTATCAATACCCACAGCCATCTTGGAATCCTTGAAAGGATACAACAAGCTTCAGATGGCTGGGAAAAGATCTCTCACTAAAAACAAAAGTACAAACTAAAAGATATTTGATTATGACAACAGAATGTAATTCTCAACTACTTAATAATTTTGCAGGTGGCACCTTCATCTAAAGATATTTTAGAGCAGTTGCTAAATTTGTTTCATGAATGAAGACCACTATTATAGGCTAACCTACATCATCCTCTATTTGAAACATGCTCTCCCTAAAATTCTAGATCAGGTGCCATGTGCACTCTATTCTTCTTCCCCTTCTGTCATTTGGGCAGCTGGCTTCTTCTTCTTCTTTTTCAGTTTGTCCCATGCTGCCACATCATCATCAAATGGCCAATTTTAAGGCTAAAACTCCTTTAGTGATTTAATCTACTGATCCCACATGGAATTAGTTATATTCTTAGCCTCTATTGTAAATCTTATGCAATCACTTTTAATCTTAAATAAACTATCAATTATACTACTACACCTTTCCAAATCTAAGGCATTGTCAACACCAAGGAAAACATCTTGTTTAATTATCAATTGATCCATTGATATTTTCCTTTCTTGTAAATTGATTCCACTTCGACTATCATCATAGATAGAAGGCAAGTATTTACTATAATTCCCATTAAACATAACCATCTTGGATGCTATTTGGTTAGATTTACCTTTAAAGAAATTGAATATAATACTTACCAAACCAATCTTTTCATAAACTTCAGTTACTACCTTCGGAATGTTAGACCTGTATTCTTGTGAATCATCCAACTTATCAAACAATGAGCTCCTTCCTAACCATGTACTATAGAGTGGCTCCAAAGTGATCAAAGATTCATTCACTTTTCCATTGGCCTGGTGTAATAGACTAACTAATTTATGGACTGACTCTATCCTTTCCTTTATCTTACCCTACCTATATTGTACAATCTTTGCCATAGTGTCCAAAGATGCATCCAATCTTATCTTTTCCAAATCCTCAATAGGCTCATCAGGTACTTCTACATCAATCTGAAGAGGGGCCTCAATCTGCAATGGGAGGGGAGGAACTATCTTTGAGGCTTCTTCAAGCCTAACCTTCAATTCTGCCAGCTCATCTTCCAATTATTTGATCTTCATCATTTTTAGGTCTCTATCTTTGGCCACCATACTTGAACTCTCAAATAATTTTGAATACCTTTCAGATAACTCAGCTATTTTTTCTTCATTCAAATTAGCCCAATGAGTCACTGCCTTGGAAACCTCAAGATCAATTTCATTTTGCACAGTCCATATGATCTTATTATGTTCCATCCGATCCTCTATACTTAATACAGATGGCTTCTAAGTCTTAGGGGCAAGAGACCACATTGCAACAGCCTGGGATTTAGGGTCATAGCTACTTCCTCTAATCATATCACCAATATGAACCTCATAGGATAGACTACCCTGTGGTTGCTTTCTTATCTGATCAATGATAAAAGCAGAGGTCAAATCCCATCCTGGAATCAAAAGCAATCCACTTGATTTAACCAATTCTCTAGCTTCATCTATAGTTATATGATCAAGGCTAGGATCATAAGATGCTAGAGCCCTCAAAGTGTCTTCACTTGGTTCCATACCTTTAGGAAGAGCTTTCTTTACTTCTTCATGTTTCCTCCAAATAAGGAAACTCTTGAATTCTTCACTCTTAATGAATTGGTCATCACTCAAAAACTCCTCTTGATACACCACTCTGATATCCTATCCTACCCATAGGGATTGCTCTTCAGTTTCCTCATTAGCGGCCACCCTCTTGCTGGCTCTAATTATTTTCCTCAATTGGTGATGGTAAGCCCTATCACCTGGTACAAGAGCAGATGCTCTATCAATCCCCTTTTTCTGCTTGCTTTTCTTAGAAGGCTCTCCCTCCTCAAGTCTCTATTTCTTCAATAGTGGCTCTAGAAGGTTCTCCACCTCTAGCTGGTCTTCAACAAGATCAACAACTTGTAAATCCCCAACTTGTGGTGGTCTATTTCCTTCTTGAGATACATCAGAAAACTCCTCATAATCAGAGGATGAGTAATCCTTCATTTTCTTTTGTTGATTTTGATCAATCATTTTCTCTAATTGATCTGACAAAATGTCATGCATATCTATCATCTTGTCAATTATTTTCAAGTAAGGAAGGTTAGGGAAGAAACCCTCAAAAGGAATTTGGGCTCGCTTCACCTAATTTGATAGATCTTTCAAATCAAAGAATTTATTCCATCTCCTGGTCACCTCATCCTTCACTACAATATTTATGATCACATCCTCTTCATCGAGGCCTTCATGTTCCTTAATGACACCAATATTAGGGATTAGAGTCAACCTTGCAGTCCTAATGAAGTCCTTAGGGTCCACATGTCTACAACTGCTAGATACCATCTTGAATTGATTTAGCTAGGTAGTAATTTGTGGGAAGGCCCTCTTGCCAATCAAGAAATCACCAATTCTGAACTACCTAGGCATGAAAGTACCCTTTTTAGGAGGGGCCAAAAGTTCTTTATCTATCCACATCAACTACCAAATGAATTCCAAAGAGGCAACTCTTGGTGGCACAAATTTTGGTAACAAATGTGGGGGTTAGGGACAACCATAGACTCTTAAAATTGTAGAATTCCCCCCAAAGTAGAAGTCACCCCAATAATGGTTTCACTCCCATTTGTTTTCAAACTGCTTAGGTCTTAGGAGTCTAATGATCCTCGGTGATAACCTTGTAACATTGATGCCTAGCATCCTTATAATGGGAAAACCAATGAAATTATGAAAAACATAGAAGTCACCCTCATTTGAAGTAGAATTCCATTTACTCACCCATAGTTGCACTAGATTATGCTGGCCTTTGAAAGTGAACCTTGGTTTCAACATTTTAAAATCAAAGCTATTGATGTTGAAAAATAAAACTAAGTGCATCTGCATAGAATAATGCATGAACTTGATGGGATTCTTACTTTATTTGATAGATATCAACCCTTCATGCATTCTATCAATTATATACTAGATGTAATCATAATCTGTATTCACTAGGGGATTCTAGATATCTAAGATCATCATCAAAAGATTAGGTAGCAAGAATTCTGCATCCCCATCAATTCCCAAAACTCTACACAACCCATAGCAAGTTTGCTTCATTTAGTGATGGAGGGATTTAAATTGGTAAGGGGCATTCATGCTAGCAAAGAGGGGAGCTATATACTTAACTTGTTTTGGGATATGCCTCACCATCTGGTCATTTACTAACCCTATATTATTCTTGTACCTCTCTCTTTCTTGGCTCGGGTTAATTTCAGTAGAAGAAGATGTATAAAAAACAAAGGCTTTCATGAAAGAACCCCTATCAAGAGTAACCAAAGGTGACTGGTCCTCCTTCCTAATGGTTTTGGAGATAGGGTCATAACATCGAGCTAAAGAAAAATTTAAATCTACATCTAAGAACACATCAGGGACAACCAATTTCCCCAAAGCCAAAGCCCAACCATTACAAATAGGAACATGCTTACCTCTATTTGCATAAAATAAATTGAAAATAGTATAACCTGAGCTATTTGGTACGACAAGATCTCTACAATGACCTAGAAAATCTTCAAAGACATCATCGGGAGCTCTCTTGTTTTGGCTAGAACTAGGAAACAACTTCATGAACTCATCTAAATAATTTGGCTTGCTTTTGTCTTCATCACCCTTGGATTTGGCTTCACCACTGGAAGAAGTTATACTCGGCTCTGGTTGACTCATTTTTACTGCACAATTACTCTCAAGTTTGTAAACTTGATTTTATTGGCACTCAAATATTGCTTGATAAAACACAATTCTCTTCAACTGATGTTGAGCACATAAAACAATGAGTTAGCTTATTTATCGATGCAAATCAGATGTGTACAGCTGCCAAAATCATTGCAAATCAATCCTTAATTACATCTGCATTCAATTTCACATATCACCAATTTTCAAATTAGAGCTAGCCAATATCAGAATGCTGAAAAATACATTTAAAAATTCAAAAACAAGGCAAAAAGGCAATGATTACAGCTCTGTACTTTAACACCCTGTTTACGTCATGAAACCCTCCTTTAAAACTGATTGGATGTCTAATTGCTTTCTCTCCAGCTCGATAGTGTACTTTATCCACATAGAAATAGTCTCTAACTTTCTTTTATTATTTTCCACCAACTGAGCCCATTCAGTTATCCAACGATTGAAGGTTCTCGTAATCACTAAATTAAAAGTTAATCCTAGCTCTCATTCAAAGAACTAGTAATCAACAACTTTGCTCATTCGTGGACTGAATCTCTTAACTCAAGCTCTGTTGAGTGAACCAGTGGACAATCTTAACATGCTTAGGCAACTGACCATAGTCATCATTCAGAGAATTAGTGACAATGACTATCTCTTATTCACTGAATGTCCTAGTTAACTACCAATTTATGCTGAGACTTGGCGACTGAAAGATTTGCTTATTTGCTGAGAGGGAAACTTAACTGCATGTTTAATGTGTGAACTAGCAAACACACTTGCTCTTTGAATCATTGAATTCTTTACTGACTTCCTACATTAAATTGTGACTTTGATTCAACCATTGATCATAGACATAATCAATGATCCTTGTTAATTTGCTAAAACAATAAAATAATCACCTTTTGATTACAAGAATCAATGAACAAAGGGTTCGCTAAATCTCCCAATACTTTAAACATTGACCATTCCAGCATGAAATTAAGAAACTAAAGGTTTTTTAACTTCCCTGATCACCTATTTTGCCCATTCACCAAATACTTCTAGCCTTAACCAATCTTTTAAGAGAACTTGCGACTACTTTGTTTGCCCATTCGCCAGAACGTTAGGAACCCTATAAACTTATTACAAGAATAAGAGAACAAAAGGGAAACCCATCTTTTCTAAATTCATCATGCCAAACTCTTGGAGCTACCAAACTTAGAGGACTTTGATACTTACAACATAGTCACCAGTTCACTGAATCATCTCATGTAGGACCCAAACATATTGAGATTAAATCATAACTGTCGATCTTCAAACAATCCACGGTGCTCGCTAGATCACTATATGACTTAAGCCTTCACCACATCATTCTAAGAATGAGAGATCACCTCCATGATAGGTCGCTAAGATTTTACATGAAACCATTGGATATTAAGTGACCAAGAGATAGCCTTTGTCGTTGATTCGTGCAAAGGTTGAGGTAACCGCTGGATGACTTGGAGACTTGGTGACTAAAGTTACATAATACATGGTTTTAACACATTCATGGGTTCACTAAATATCCTAGGGACATGACATAACAACTAAATGATTTAGTGAACACTTGATAGAAATGAGCATGTGCATTATCCAAACACTTAAGTGGCAAAAAAGTAATGAAGAAACATAAGAAACTAGGGCCAACTTAAGGATTTATACAAATGAGCAAGATTTTCTTAAGGAAAAGAGCTAGGGAAATGGTTTTCAAACTTGGTTATAGCAATTTTGGTGAATTTTAAGAACCCTTGATCAGACAAAAATACTTACAGGGAGATTAAACCAAAATTTAAACAACAACCTCAAAAAACTAAGAATATACCCAACATGTAGCATGGACATGATATCAACATGATATCATTGTTAGGAATGGGAACACTAAGAGGGGGGGGTAAATCAGTGGTCACTGTATTTTAACTTTTCACTTTAATTTGAATACTGAATTATAAATGCTTATATACTGAATTAAAAATTCACATAAACATGAAACATGAAATCAACAGATGACACCAATATGGTTATAGGGAAACCTATATAGGTAAAAACCCCAGTGGGATTTGATACCCACTAATAATCTGCACTAGTGTTTTGTGATCCTTGTTAGAAGATCATTTACCCAAGTGTTAGGAGTAGCTTTACAATTCTTTTAGTATAGTAGACCTTGTTAAGTGTTGTACCCTATTAGGAGTCTTTTAAAATGATCCCTGTTAGGGGAGTGGACTCATTGTCCTAGAGCTCACTACTCGAATGATGAAGGCTACAACCTTTTGAATCAAATACAAACTATATCTGCAAGTGAACTGTCACTGTGACATTGCTTGTCAAATTAGTTCCTTTGGTGCATTGATGCTTTGACCTCTTGTAAAGCTCTAATACATCATATGATGTAATGCCCACCCTACCATCTTTTTATGTTGGACTGACAGGACTATTGCTTTGACACTTTGGATTTTATGATGGACTATGATTATTATTTAGTTAACATTTTATGAGACATTTGAGCATATATATTTGGTTACTACAGCTTATTTGGAAATATTAAATGAGTTATAATTTAATGATGAATGGCTAGAAATGAACTATCAGTAAAATGTTTTACATTGATTTGTGTTTTGATGTTTTATTATGATCTAACTCTACTGACCCCATTATAGTTTAATGTTCACTAGTTGATGTGAGTGTAGGATGAGGAGGGGTAGTCATAGTTACTCCCACAGGAGATCCACATGATGTCGTACTCTCTCTCCTTGTTTGCCACTCTTTGTTTATATTTATATATTTGTAGATTCATATCAGTTGGTGATGCAGGATGCAAGTACCAAGCATCATCTCCACCTGGCTACATAGGTCTGAGCGTGCCTTCAAAATCCTTGAACTGTTGATGTGTGGAGATTTAACCAAGATACTCTTGAGGTTACCATGGACCTAGAATTTTGTTTAGGAAGTGATCCTAGTTGGGAAGTAGAATGCAATTTATGTTATGGACTTGATTTGATGTTGGTCTGAGTGTATGTGATAAGATAGAATTAATCTTTTTTATATGTATAATAATTATGTTATAAATATGTTTGTATTTTATATAGGTATGTGTATATGTGGGTGCACATGCATATATACATGCTTATATAAATATTAGTAATTTTATGTTTTCATTATTTGTGTAAATGGTATATTATTTATAATAAGTAAATAAAGTGAGTGAAATAAAGTATATTTAATGAATATATAAAAGTAAACATAATAGTAATAAAAGGAAAATGTCCTTTGTAGTAAAATTGGCTATCTAGGAGGGAGTTGAACTCGAGACTTCCTAGAAGTTAGGCTACTTTTTTTCCATTTGTGTTGTGTGTCTTTCTTGGAAGGTATTTGTCTATTATTCTTGTTATGCTTTCTTCTAAATGATGTTTTAATTAAATTTTATTAAAACTTTGATTAAGTATTTACGGGAATTATTTGGTTGTTCCTCCAAGAAACTATGGAAGTTGGAGAAGTTGCTTCCCGTAAAGCAACTCCTCCAACCATATAGTTGGAAGATAAATATTGGAAGATTTTTGTGTGTGGGAGGATGTTAATTTTTGGAAGATTTGTTTTTTGTTGAGTTATCTATAATTGTTTCTCCAAAAAAAAAATTTGTGAGATTTTATGTGAGTCTCTAGTTGGTGAAGTCATTTGTGTGAGGATTTCTTGGAGTTAATTTCCAGAGGAAGATTTCTAGAGGGATATCTACTCAAGGATTGAGGTTTCACAGAGATTATCTAGTTAAGGGAAGAGGATTTCTCCATAGGACCCAAGGTAGGGTCTAATACTGGGAAGAATCTCCATTCTTTCTCTTTGTGTATGAATGTGTGCTATGTGTGTTGTATTGTCTTTATAAATTATAGAATGATTATGTTCTGCATATCTATATATGTTGTATCTGGATTAGTGATTTAGAGATTAGGATTATGTTTACATATTTCACCCTGATTGTATGTATATGATTATTTCTACATTTGTAGGAGGTTGTAGGGTCCTTAGCATTCTCCTTGTATTTCCTCTCTTATCTAGAAAGTCCATGAGTACTTTGAGACTTTAGAACTTCTATTTCAACCCTACAGTTTCTTGTTTATTTTTGCACCACTTTATTTGCCCAGATCTAGAATAGATTTATTATATAGATAGGATGGATTGATGAGTAGTTTCTGAAGGGAAACTAGGAGATCTCAAATGGATCATGCTCAAATTAGGCAACCCTAGTACCCATAGTGCCCTGTTTTACCCACAAGCCAAAGTTGATAGTCATATTTTGTAGTTTCTAGCACTCAATTTAGCAATGACTGAGTAAGTTAGTGATGAGCTAGTAAGTTAGTGATGACCGAGTGAGTTAGTGGTGACTGAGTAAGTAAGTGGTGATGGAGAAAGTTAGTGGTAACAGAGAAAACTAGTGTCAACTGAGCAGATTAGTGTTAACCAAGGAAAAATAGGCTTTAGGTACCTTCTGAGATGATTGGGATAGGTTTTAGATTCATAGGAGTTAAGATGAAAATTATAATTTGGAGATTTCTTAAAAATTTAGACTTAGCCAAATTTCAGGCACATGAGACTTTTTCCTTGATTTTTGAAATAAGTTATGGAATGTTGTGTCAATGCATGTGGGAAGTTTTATGTTGTGTTTAATGAATTCCTATACATGGTTTTGAGTTGAAGCTTTTTTTTATACTTGGCTTTTGGTAGAATCCATAATATAAGGTTAGAACTTGTTCAGGTGGCCTGAGTGCACCGGAGGGTTCCCTAGACCTATGAGATGGATCATTTTGAGATTACTTGAGGTTTTCATGGTTTGTTTGTGTGTGGGGTAAGGGATAGGAACCATAAGTGAGTGGCTCACCATAGGTGTTGGAACCCTAAAGTGGTTTCTAGATAATCCTATGGGTGGGTTTGAAAAAAGTGAAAACCTTAAAAATTAACCTGGGAAGGGGGGATTCAAAAGATAATGAAAGAGAATATAATAATGGCCACATAGACCTGATTGGAGCACCAGGACCAGGGATAACTGCTAGGATGGATCCCTATTCATAAAGGGGGGACCGGGGTTACATGGTTGCCAGGAAGGATCCCAATATATAGGTTGTGTGATGACACTCACTTAGGTGGTATCCTAGTACCTTGACCTCTATGTTATAGTATGATGATATTTTATGTTCTTTTTGAGTCTTTGATTCCTTTGTCTTTTGAGCCTTTAGATTGCATAGGGCCTTGTGAGTATCTTGGTTATATCTCTTAGCACGGGGGGTGGAACCTCATCAGTTCCACATGGTTGGGTGGAAAAAATCTTTCGAGGTTCTGTTCGTGGTTCATGACTTGGATGCATTCAAATTTATGTATTGATGTAGATATTTGTATTTTATTTTTGAAAGGAAAGATGAAAAGATATGTTGTAATACCTTCGGTCCATTCGTGTACATGTTATTATGAGATCTATTATCAAAAAGATGTAATCAAAAGTAAAGCAATGTAATTGGGAGGGATAGTTCTAGGCTTGGTTTCAAGGGTTGTTATTTGAAAAAATTAAAGTTGTAAACATATAATGTAATGTTGAATGATCTTCTCTATCTCTCCTATGTTGCAATGAAAGAAAATCTTTATTATGCTAAGATGTTATTTCATAAGGAATAGTTATTCAATGTGTAGGAAGGAGAAGTGAAATTAGTATATAAAGTAAGAGATATATTTGCAAGTGAAATGTTATTTTCTTACCCTATCTCTTAAGTTCTAAAATGTGATGTAAAGAAAGGAAAAAAAAATTCAATTTGGATAAGTAATGTAAATATGTTAGTAAATGAATTCATTAAGGGAACCTTAAGGAATGTAAATGTGGAGTAGTAATGATGTAATGTTAGGAAAAATTTTTTGTTAACTTTACAATTTTTGGTGATAAGACCTGATTCCTTATGGGTCCCTGGCAGCGACATTACATATGCTCTCTTTGCATACCTCTTCTCTCCTTCTCACAACTCTTTTTCCACTTCCATACCAAATACAATGGGCACACCTTATATTTATGTGCTCATACCAATTATACAATTAGGTTGGCCCTATAACTAATTACAAATAACACTTCCAAATGAATTGGCTTAAGCATGATTATAATTATACATATAAATATGTTGGCAACCTAAATACAATGGGTGCATAGCCTCTACAACATTAATTTATAATCACAAACCAAAATAGTCACTGTCGGCTCTATGCTCAGTTCTTTATTGGCATACACTAGCTATGCAACTTCAACTGATTGTAACTTTCACATCTTTGCATATCTACTTATGCGCTCTTAGACTAAGAATAAGTGTAGTCTAAAAACCTTAACTTCTAGGGAACATACCATAATTCATCCATACGCATGGGCGCAGGTGCTTTGAGTTGTAGGAACTCTGTATGTTGTCCAGTCTTCAACACTTAACTAATTTCTGATCTTTACACTTAGTGCATTGACTCCAGACTCAATTGAGGAATGCTCTTGTACCCTCACTAGACATTCTCAGTCAAAACATAAAGGAGATTGATGCAACCATGATAACCTATGATCAAGGTCTAAGCACATAATTGGAGAAGATGGAGAAGCTTCAATATGTGTTATGTGCCCATCTACAAATAGTCAATTCTCTAATAACCTTTTGGAAGAAGGAGATCTAGAAACTCAAGATTCCATATCTGGATGTTTTCCCTGAGTCAGTGTATGTAGATAAAGTTCTTTGATGCACCTTTTTCATTAATTTCAAAGGGGGAGTTGTATAGAATATGGAGTACATATATGTATATGGAGATATAAGAGTTTTTATAAAATATATAGAAGAAAAAAAAATTTTGTGTAAAGGAATAGTTAGAGACTTGGCCATATTCCTTTGTAATTTCTGATCTTTACACTTAGTGCACTGACTCCATGACTTTGTTTCCATAATGACAACAATATATCTAGTCATATACTTCAGTATAGAAAAATTGCCAACAATCTCCCCCTTTTCATTGATGGAAACAAAGGAATATGGCCAAGTCTCTAACTATTCCTTTACACAAAAAACTTTTTTCTTTTATATATTTTATACAAACTCTTATATCTCCATATACATATATGTACTCCTTAATCTATACAACTCCCCCTTTGACATTAATGAAAAAGGTGCATCAAAGAACTTTATCTACATACACTCACTAAGGGAAAACATCCAGATATGGAATCTTGAGTTTCTAGATCTCCTTCTTCCAAAAGGTTATCAGAGAATTGACTATTTGTAGATGGGCACATAACACATATTGAACCTTCTCCATCTTCTCCAATTATGTGCTCAGACCTTGATCATAGGTTATCATGGTTGCATCAATCTCCTTTATGTTTTGACTAATAATTTCTAGTGAGGGCACAAGAGTGTTCCTCAATTGAGTCTGTCTAGTACTGAAATCTTCACCTTCTCAATCATTTCCTCTGCATCTTTGATCTTCTTAAGATGGGTATCAGTGAACTTATCCTGATGCATGGATTCTACAATGACTTTCCTTCCTTGATCAAAATACTCTTTTAATGATGCCTGACCACACTTAAGAGAGTTCAAGTCCAGTACAAAATTACTCATTAGTTCATTGAGTCTCTTTTTAAAGTATTTCTCCTCTACCACTATGGTTGCAGATTCTTCTAGGCTTGAAAAATTTACTTTGAACTAAGAGATGATTGTGCTCACATCATCAACTGAATGTACATTTACCATCTTCTTATCTTCTGGCAGAAAATTGTTCAAAATATTTATTGATTCCACTAGGAGATGACTCCTCATTACTTGCTTCTCCTTCGCCTTCTCCATAGCTAGGGCACTAAACTTAATCAGGTCTTCTTCCTTCCAAGAGTCCAAACTACTAGTTTCAGGTGTGAAACTTGACAACAATGCTGAGGCGAGAGTGATGGGAGTGTTATCCATCACCTCTTTCTTCACCTTGACCAAATCAATAAAATATTCATGTTTCTTTTCTACCTCTACTCCTTCTTTCTTTTCTTCTTCTTTCTCATCAGATATATTTTCTATGATTACTTCTTCTTGTTGAGTGGGAGGGGTATTGCTGCATAAGATTTCTTCTTCCTCAGTGCTAATAAATTTTTCCTCAAACTTGTCCAACTCCTTATCAGTAGCCACCATGGCTATTTCCACATTATCTATGATAATTGTGCTATCTTTAGGTGATTATGACATGGGTGCTACCTGAGGACCTATCAATGGTACATTAGTGGGCTCTACCACTTTATCTTCCTTAATGGGTGCATGAGTGATGGGCATAGTGGGTGGTTTGATCTGTTACTCCAATAGTACCTTTTCAAAGGCCTTATCTATTTCCTTCATAACCAGCTCATAATATTTATTCATGATGTGAAGAGTCCTCATTTTAGTTCTTAGGTGTGGCTTCACTAGATTCAATATCAGATCCATTTCTTCTTTAGAACATATAGGTAGAGTGTCTTCTAGCACTTTTTCCCTGATCCTTAGGTCTTCTTCATTTTCTTGTCTTTTAATGTTTTCTAAAATGTCCCATACATTATCTAGTATTTCTATTTTCAATTCAAGAACTATCTTTTTGAACTTTATCATATGTTTGATAATCATACCATGAATTTTAGACTTATCAATCTCACTGTATGATTCATAAAAATTTCCTATTTGGTCAATCCTTCCCTCATCAACAATTTTTGTATATAGAACTTTGAGGCTAGGTCTAAATGCTACCTAAGGAGGTGCTTGAGTGTTTTTCCTACTTCTTAATGCTTGCAAGGATGGATGACTAGTGCTTGCTTGTTTCTTCCTCTTGAATAAAGGCTTATACTCCAGAGGAGTATCTTTGGGTGCACAAGGAGTATTGTCTTCTTTATCCTTCTGACTATCATCTTTTTCAATTTTTATCTTTTTCATCTTGGGATCTTCTTGTTCTTCTGCTACGCTCTTCAATTCTAGGGCAATCTTCTCATCCATTTCTTTATCAAGGTCTGCTTGTGATACACCATGTATTCTTTGGATCTCTGATGTGACCTTTGCAACCTTTCTCTTTGTTGCAACACTGTTCAGCCTAGCATCAACTTCTATAGTCTTCTCTTCATAGGTTCCCCACCTAGGTTCATTGACATCCTTAGGGGCTAATAGTAGTACCTATGCATAAGCTTCAAGAATTTGTTCTTCAACCTCATACCCAAGTTAATGAATCCACTTAGTCCTAGGGTCTACAACTTCCATACATGTACTATCAATCTCCACCCTGAAGCATATTGTATCCTTATACTTCTCTACAATATTCTCAGGAATCCTGTATCTCATCTTCATCTTTGATTTGAAGGTCTTAAATTCTAGGGTAATGTAATCTCTAAGTGTGCTTTGTATGGTTGCCTTGTTTGATATATGAGGCATGGTAGGAATGGACTTGTCTAGATACAAGTCTGACACTTTACCAACTATATGAAGGTACATATAGATGATTAGGGACCCAAACCTGAATACCTTAGTCTTATCATTTGTTATAGCTTTGATATTGTCTATCAATTGTGTGCGCAAGATCTCACACAAGTTGAACTCTCCATCTTCTTGCACAAGAGAGGTGGCTACTAGAATAGTGCCTATAGACACACTATTCACCCTGCTAGTGTGATGAAATTTGTAACACAATATCATTAATATCAACTTGATGTCTAGTTTCTCTATAGGCTCAATGGCCATGCCGCACTTATCACTTCTAGATTTATACACTTTCTCCACCATTTTCCTGACATCCTTACCCATAGGAAGGATGGTGTCTATCTTAGAAAGGCCTATTATCTCATGAATTAGGTTTCCTACAATTCTTATTGGTACATCTCCAATCCAAAATAAATCATCATGGATTCTGCTTAATAATATCTTTATCCATTCTTCCTCATAGAATTCATATTCCATGGCATATTCAATAATGGGGTGATCATTCCATTTTGTGTATTCATCCATGAAGGTTTTGTCTGGTTTTAACATTGTGTCCATGTGCACCCTTAACCTATCCAATCCAATAGGTTCTTTCTTACAATAGATGTTAGCCCTTATGTCTTCTACATGCATGATGCCCATCGGTGTGTGGGAGAATGCTCCCTCTAAATCATCTAGGATTGATTTAAATGGGTGCCTCTTGAAAACATACCACTACTTCTCAACAACATCAAAAATAATAGGAGTGGCCATGACTTACTTGATATTCACTTTCCAATAGATCTCTAAGATGTTCTGACGGCTTCTGAACCAGTGCAATGAGCTAGGGTTTCTTGCAACCGATCAAATGCATTGCAATCACTGATAACTTAATCTTCAACTCTTCACAAGAACTTTGAAGGCTCAATCTGCTCTCCACTCACTCTAAGTATGAATGCAATGAGTAAACAAACATCTTTATGTGTACTTAAAGTAAGAAATTCAACATTAATGCAACTCGCCTAAACCAGGTCGTCACTTCAAATTTTCAAACTTGATTTCTACTAACAATTAGCATGTGCACTCTTGGAAAAAAGTTCCAATACACTTCAATAGCTTAAGTCCAAAGGTTCATACTCTGAGGATGAGTATACCAGCCATGCAAGGGTCTAGACCTAATTTAGCTCCCCCTATGACCCTGAGGGCCATTCATGTAGATGTAGAGGGTGTGTCCACTAGGGATGCATTCAATACATTACCATCAACATTATCTTTCTTTCCATCTGACCAAATCATGCTCACATCTTCTGATGCCTTCACAAACTTGACTTCTGCTTCAGGATCCAAAACTGGTTCTTCAGCCTTTTTAGGGCTTTCCTAACTTTGCACCCTTGATCTACAAAACTTTGAGATATGTCTAGCCTTGTTATAGGTGTGACAAATCACTGGAGGTCTATTATTCCTAAGCACATTGACACGAGTCACCATTCTACATTATTTTCCTATATGACCATTATAGTTACATATCTGACATGTAACATTCTGAGAACTTCTTGCATTGGTCTGATTCTGATTTCTTTGATTATGTTGAATCTTGTTCTTCTTACTAGTCTTGCAATTTATTGCTCTATGACCAAATATATTACATGTATAACAATAACCATTAAAAGTTTTTACCTCTGTATAGTTCCTTGCAATGTGTCCATGCTTGTTATATGCAAAATAGGTGCATTCAATAGGCTTACACTCATTTTTAGGAGGACTACCATTGTCTTTGGTTTGATCTTTAGTCTTTTCAGTATCAGTAGATTCTATTTGTGTCTCTTTTCTTGCTCGCATCTTATCAATCTAATTTTGTGCTTCATTGTATCCAATGTAGCTAGTGTCTCATTTGACTCTTCTTGCATACAACTAAGATTCTATCAAATCAGAACTGGTGTGCAATTTGTTAATGTGGTTCTTCGCATCTTTCAATTCAGACTCCAATATTGCTTTGCAATTCTTTAGATCCAAGATTTCCAAATTTTCTTCCCTTAACTCTTCATTGAGTTGAAGGTTCTCTTTTACTTGTTCATTGTAGACATCTTGATTGTTCATTAGTTTATCATCAAGTTCTTCAAGTTGACCCACTAAGGATACATTTTATTCATTCAACTTCTTGACTTTTTTTTCAAGATCACTGTTAGAGCATCCCTTCAAATCTTTTCTTAGTCTCTTGATAACTAATTGAGCATCACTGAATTTTTCTTTTAGTTT
This sequence comes from Chamaecyparis obtusa, assembly GCA_027943335.1. Classification (NCBI taxonomy): domain Eukaryota; kingdom Viridiplantae; phylum Streptophyta; class Pinopsida; order Cupressales; family Cupressaceae; genus Chamaecyparis; species Chamaecyparis obtusa. The sequence goes on along the minus strand of BSBK01002799.1, from coordinate 1,272,930 downwards.
TTCAATTTCTCTTTCTGATTTGTCTAGGTCTTCAAGAGCTACTTCAAGATTCTTCTTCCAATATTCTTTGTCCATGCTCTCCTCAAGTGGTTAAACTTCTTTGTTGAGAACCAGAGCTCTGATACCAATTATTAGGAATTGGAACACTGAGAGGGAGGATGAATCAGTGTTCACTGTATTTTAACTTTTCACATTAATCTAAATACTGAATTATAAATTCTTAAGTACTAAATTAAACAGTCACATAAACATGAAACATGAAATCAACACATTGTATATAGTTGAATGTGGACCTCTAATCCAACTACACATGCAACATGGTCATTTATCACATGATCGAATTATGAGAGAGAGTATGAATTACTCAATCTAAAATCCATTGTGAAGTGACTTGTTGCCTCCTATGTAGATGGGGTGTTTAATTACTCTCAGATTGGAGAGCCAACAACCATAAGACTAGTTTTACAATGGAGGATTAGAAAGCATGAAAATTACACAAAAGGAAATTAAACTAAGATGAATATGCCATTAAAAATAAGAATGAAGATGCAATTATACTAACGACTTAAAAGAAAAATGAAGTGCAATTTAGTCTAAAGTACTTGAAAAGAAATATGAGATTAGATTAAGCTATGAGAAAATTAGTAAGATAACTATGATGAATATGCAATATTAAACTAAATGGAAATTATACTAATATGCAAAAATCTTTGAATTAATGAAATTGAGACACAAAAATACTATAGTTTAATTACTCTCTAAAAAATCCCCCTTGAATGAAGAAATGAGGTCCATTAAATAGAAAAGCCCGGGAAGAGAATGAAGGGGTTCTTGATTTGAAACTCCTGACTCTTCATTCCCATTTGAGACAAAAAGACATGAATTACTTCTTAAAAGAATGGAAATTGCCACATAGGGGACCTTTCAAATATAATGAATTATTAATTCAAAAATGAGTGTCCATTGAAATAACAAGTAATTATTAATTCCTTTTCATGTATATTAGCCAAATGGGGTGGGTTTAATTTAATTATCAGTACTTAGGACTTTAGGATTAAATTAATTTATCATAGGGGTAATTTAGCTAATAAAAGTTGAAGACTTTAGGAATTAATTTTATTATTTCATTAATGCAAATTGGGGTTTTTGCAATTGACATCAAGTTGAATTAAGTTAGGTAGGAGAGAGAAAATTGCCTAGGTGTTAGGAATAAGGTCTCTCAACCTTGGATAATTCCTATTCTTATTATTTGTTTTGAAAAATGTATTTCTTGTAAATAATGTAATTAAGTGTGATTGTACATGTCTAGTTGGCATGTTGATGTGTCACTCTACTTGACGTGTAGGCATCTTGAATTGTGTGTAAGGAGATCATGGTTGAAATGGTTATGACAGATTCCTATGACAAGTAAGAGCTATGTCTGGAAGATTTAATGATGGGTGAAGACATGTGGCAACTGATAAAGTTGAGTACTATACACTCTTCCCCAATCATGGGGTTTGGGGTTCCTATTTTCTCAGACAATGGTAAAACCCTAATACAACTATCTTTGGAAGTTGCCCTAAAAAGGGAAGCACATTATGTAAGGATTTTTAGGGTTGCGAAGATAGGAGAAGTTAGTGTATTGATGGAACGTTTTATGCTACTGCAATTTTTCGTCAAGAGTTGGAAAATCTTCTAAAAGAACTTGCATTGCAAGTGTATTGTAAACTATAATAGTTTTGATTAATACATTGTGTAGGTTTTGGAGTGTTGGGGTTTTTACCGAAAGGTTTTCCCTAGGGTAAATCATTGTGTCATACTCTATTTTCTATATGCATGGTATATGGCTATAATATTAGTGTTAAAGTAGTTATCGAATCTAAAATTGTAAGGATTTGAAAGAATTTGCACAATACTTTCCTTTAGAGATTAGTGTAGGAAGCTGTTTCCACACCTAAGTTTCCTTAGACTAGGAAACTAGGACTTTGGAGATGTAAAATTCATGGAAATGCACCAAAATTAATTTGAAATTAATAGGTGCCAATTTTAGGGTATTACATTTTCCCCTCTTTGAATTGATGTGAAAACAGTGCATTGATTCAAAGAATAGTCTGAAGTGATAGATTACAAGAAATTCGGGAGTCTAGGTTAGGTTGCCAAGACATCGAATAGATTAAAGCATAATTTTTTGAAGTCTAAGTTAGATTGCAAAGACAACGGTCTTTGAGAGAAAATGAGAATCAAGGTTAGGTTTCCCTAATGCCTAGAATGAGATTCAGATGCAAACTTAGGACTGTCTCCAGAGTCAGGGTTAGATTTCCCCAATACGAAGCTTAACCCTACGAAACTCGAGTTAGATTGCCCAAATAATAGTCTAAGAGAGATTTTGAGATCCATCTTTAGAACGAAGCTTGAATCCCAAGAATTAGGGTTAGATTGCCCCAATACCTAAAAGATTTTGAGAACTATCTCCAAAATAAAGCTTGATTCCCGAGGATCTGAGTTAGATTTCTCAGATACCTAAAAGATAGATGACCAGATAGTAAGATGCGAGGCACGGAGATGCCCCTAGAAATGAGAGCTGATGATTTAGATTAGACTGATTCAAGAATTAATTCAATGAGATTCAAATGATGCAATCATCTTGCCCCCTCAGGAGAAAAATCAAAAGATGACATAAGAGGTATGATTGACAATAAGAAGCTACAGAGTAGAAGCAATTAGACTAGATTCAAGAAGCTGCAGAAGAAAATCAGAGCAAAGTAGAGGTCCTGTTGACCAAATTTGACCATGGTTGACCATGGTTGACTAGATTTGACTAGAATTAACTTTGATGAAAAGGGAAAAGATCTTGAGAACATAATGTAAAGATGAGGGTCTGGGAGGAAGATGACACCAGAAGACTGACTACACAAGCATTTGATCCCAAAAGAGTCCCAGAATTTAAAACACAATTTCAAGCTATCTAGAGATGTTAGATTTTGATTTTGATCCCGAAAATGGATTTAGAGTAGTCGATTTAGCCAAGGGTGCAATTTTTGTGCAAAATAGAGCACTTTTAAAAATTAGGTCAAAAGCTATATAAGGCCCAAAGGGGTCATTTTCAATTCATTATTCACCTTCATCTTCTTGTGATTTTGAGCTCTGAGAGAGAAATGGAGGGTCTTCCACTACATATACATCAATTTGAGAACTCTTGATGACACACCCAGCCAGTGGAGTATAATGCACCTATAAGTAGTCAATAAACCTCCTTGCATTTCAATTCGTACTACTTTTTAGGTCAATTTAGGGTAGATTTGACAACTTATAGGTCATGTTCTTCTAATCTCACACAAGCAAGTAGTTTCCTCATGGTGGCCTAGGTCTCCCTTCACACATTGAAGTATTTTCCTCATGCCAGTTAGGTCTTCTTCATGCAGGCTCTTTCTGGAAGCTCGCACGAGCTGAAAGGTGGTCCCACGTGAGATTGTAGCAGTTCACACAAGGTCAAGTCCTATCTTGTGTGAGGAAATAGTTTCCTCGCATGAAAAGCTACTGCAGAGTTTAAATTCTTTTGCCAACATTTGTCAAATTTTTGTAAAATCAGCCAAGTATAGCATCATAGAGCCCTGTCTAGGATAGATGCCTTACTACATGTGCTATTGTTATGTTGAAAACCATCATATCAAGATACTGATCCAATGTCATCACGTGCTTTGCAGGTTGACTTCCCTAACATTTCCTTCAGGACACACCATCCTATGATTACCGCCCTAGAGCAAAGACTGACAGATGCAGAGAGTGCTCATATTAAGGGACTCAATTTGGGATTCTTGCATGATTTACCCAACATTCAGGTAAATCACAATCTTCTTGGTGCATTGGTAGAGCATTTTCATTAGGAGATGAACACTTTTCACTTTTTGATGGGGAGATGATGGTGACTCCTGAGGATGTATATAGGATTTTACAAATACCATTCCATGGTTCTTGAGTAGGGTATGAGACATAGCCAGGGTAGGGTACAGTAGCCTTGAGGATGATCATCAGGGATGATCTAGTGATGGGTTGGGCCATCTCCTGGGATGATTTGATTAGCAGGCACAGCGGCGCTTATCCATTCTCCATTATTCTTGCTATGTTTTTGAGTTTCTACCTTGTTCTAGATCAAGATTAGCACAGTCTAGAGTGTGGTTGGGGCATGATGCTATGGAGGATGATGGAGAGGCTAGCTGTCAAGTTCAGATGGGGCGAGTGCATGTTGGCCAACATGTATCATGAGATGTATGAGATAGTCTATCACAGTGTGAGGATGATGGTGGTAGGTGTCTTTATCTTACAGATCTGGGCCTAGGAGCATCTCCCCATTTGTAGGCCTATCTTCCATGACACACAAAAGTAGCTTGAGCCATATATTTATAGGTACACAGGTCCAATGACCCAGCCTCTACTGGGTAAGACAGAGTAGTGGAGATGACATGGTAGTTGTAGTATTGAGACCTTGGGTGGCTACTGATCCATGGGATGATGCTCAAAGAGAGCTCTCACATATGTTTTAATCTTGTCCACTAATTGGATGTGGTGTCACCATCATTGAGTGATTCCTTGTTACATGTGTCTTGTGCCAGCTTGGTAGGCAACATGACATATCATAGGAGTATTTCCCCTACACCCACTTCTCTGATGAGGAGAAGGGGTGGCATGCTAGATTGGATCTAGGGAAATGTGTGATAGAGGCATGCATTCTAGCAGTGTGATGGGATTATATGGTGGGTTTCACCAATGCAGGGGTGACACCTGCATACAGGGACCAGTTGATTACGCATCCTCATCCAAGGTTCATAGATATGGTTGGTGTGGAAGCACAACAATAGCCTGCACAATAGTAATAGGTAGTAGATCAACAACCACCACCTAGTAGCCACTAGCCTAGTAGCCACTCACCCAGCAGCCACCAGTTTAGTAGCCTGCATAGCAGCAGGCTGCATAGTAGGGATAGCAGCAGCAGAGAGTGTTAAGACCTCAAGGAGGATAGATTAGCATCCTTGCTAGGATGATGGGCTCAGATGTAGGAGCTAGGAGTATTGGGGCTAAGCAGAGGTCCACCAGGAAGTGGATAGGTGATACATCATAGCAGGCACCACCAGATGATGATACTAATATGCCTGACATTCCAGTAGGAGTAGGTAAGTCACAGCTATAGGAGGCTCTTAGGAAGAGCCATGAGAGGGTGCAATAGGTATAGTGGGAGCGCAATGAATACCACACTTGAGTCATCAAGGAGGAGACCCAAGTAGCTAATAGGGATTTCGAGATTAGGAAGCTACGGGAGGAGCTAGCATGATCAAGGATTGAGACTAGATATGAGGTTTCTCAGGTAGCTTACTATTATGTAGCATACTACAAGGTCATTCTAGATCTATCAGAGTAGGTACCACCTTTCACTAATTATACCAGAGCTCCATAGGCACCTCCACCAGCACCCCCACAGGAACCACCATAGGCCCCACCATAGCAGGCACCTTAGGCACCACAAGCACCCCCTCAGCAAGCACCTCCATAGTGGCTGATGCCTCTACCATAGAGACCATTGCTGCCACCTCCTCTAGGTGGTGTGGGACCTAGTTAGCATACTTGATATACTTGTACATTGTAGCCCATTTTTTATATTGTTCTCAAGTAGCACCTTCTCTTTTGTACATGACATTGTTTGATATATATATATATATATATATATATATATATATATATATGAGATTGACAGTTTGATATCTTCGTACTTGTTGACATATTGCTTTGATATTGATGTTTATGAGATATTTTTATCTTATTTGGTGTATGGATAGAAATGTATGAAATGCACATGTTTCCTTTTATGAATATGAATATGCATATGGTTCATTTTTATGATGATGCAATGTGAAATGCAGTGATAGATGGATAGAATATATGCATATGTGTAATGTATGATTTGAGTTATGCTTATAATGGATGAAATGGATATGTAATGTATATGGTACTAATCATCTCATGTAGGATTTTCATAATATATGATAGGTACTAATCAAAGAGATTATATTTCAAAGATCAAGAGCAAGGACCAGACACTTGTGTAGCCAAGATGGAACCAAGACAAAATATGAGAACCTTCAATGAACAGAAAGGAATTAGGAGAGTAACAAGATATCATCTCAAAGTCAAGCTTAACATGCAAATGCAAGCCTAAACTAAAATGAAAGCCTAGAATGAAAATGCAAGACCTAGGACTTGGTTGTTGGACTCATCATATTTATCATCATCGAGTTCATTTAAGCATGGGACGATCACAAGATGCCATACAATCCTCACTAATATTGCAATTATGAGAATATGAATATGACATAAGTCTTAGATTTATCAGAATGAGGTGTAAGCATTAAGGCACAAGAAACCAAAATGACCTGAACACCTGTTCCTTTTGATTTAGCAAGTTAACATAAGCATCAAAGAAAAATTGCTAGAATGACCTAAATGTTGCTTGTGAAAAAACACACCAGACACATGAGAGTTCCTTCTTTTGTTGAAGATTGCTTGTAATGACCCTTACATTCACTTAGTAGGATGAGCATTAGCAATTTTACTTGTTGCAGAAAGAAGTCACTCAAAACAGACAAGGAGAAGAACCAACCTCACCAAAGTGTCCATATAAAAGGAGTTGAGGTACACATGGCCATCCATTATGAGATGAAGGCTCTTATAGATAGATACCCCTCTTAGATAGATTCTTTATATCATTGGAACTAAACTAGCAAATAGAAAGAAAAGGAAAGATCGTGCCCCCAGTCTTCATGTTTCTTAGTCAAGAAAGACATCTTAGGTTCGCTCAAGGAGAAATGATAAAGAAAAAAAACAAAGAAGCAAAGGAAAAGCTCAGCATGCTTCAAAAGCACACAAAATCAATTTTCAGTTTTAGTTTATGTTTGCATTCAAGAAGATTGAAATTGAATCAGAAGCGAACAACATTCAAAGTCTCGACAGGATAGCGACAGTAGGAAGACGTAGTGAGAACCACCGGTAAGCATTGTGAGAGACAAAGTCTCAAGAAGATATCAGAGCATGAACCAAGTATTAGCACGTGAGCGTAGTGGGAACCACTAGTGACTAATACAAGGAAGATTCTTAGAGAAGAGAATAAAACATGAGCGAAACATTTGCAGGAAGACGTAGTGAGATCCACTGGTGACTAATGCAAGGAAGAGATCCCAAAAGAGAGAGGTTCAAATGAGAGCTAAGTATTAGTATGTAGGCATAGTGAGAACCATTGGTGACTGATACATGAGAGATCCTCAAGGACAGAAATCTCAAAAAGTAGCTAGGCATCAGGAGGCAGATGGAGCAAGAACCACTGGTGACCGATGCACAAACAAAGCTTTTGAAAGTGATAGGACAATGCCCCCTAGACCAAGAAGATGCCCCCAAGTGTGAACTAGTTCCAATCCATGACAAGTAGAGTAAAATCTCAAAGACAACTGAAGGAAAGAGCATGAGCTAGAAAACTAAAGCAAGAAATGAACTAAAGTAGGAAAGCAGGAAAGTGAACTAAAGCAGGAAACTAAAAGCCAAACGATGTTGAGATGAGATGTAGCTTTAGGAAACAAGAGGCACCTGTTACTAGGTTTTCACCATCTTGGTAGAGATTCTATTTTTGCTACCATGATGCCTTTTTACCAGGTTTTCATTAAAGGCACATTTTCTTCTTTTTCAATTTTTTTTGTACTTTTCTCTTTTTAAAATTTTTTTTTTGTATTTTTGAATTTTTCACTTTTTTTATAATTTTGATTTTTTAAAACATTTTTTGTATTTTTTTCAATTTTCAATTTTTTTTGTATTATTATCAAAGCACCTGTTTACCAAGTTTTCACTAAGATGATCATTTTTTTCAAGACATTTTGCAATTTTTAGGATGTTTTGCCATATATCATTTTTAGGATTTTTTCAAGACCAATAAGTATGTACATGAGCACACAAGCAATGTCATCTGTAGAATTTCTCCAAGTGAAGAGTGTTAATAGGCTCTTTGAGCTATTCTCCTTCAGTGGTGGAGAGTTGATAAGTGCCAGACCCAAATGCTATAGTAATGACATAAGGACCAAACCAGTTTGGTTCAAATTTCCCTTTCTGGACTCCCTACTGCTGATTTTTGGGGTTCTCTCTTAGGACGAGATCACCCACTTGGAACTCTCTTTGTCTGACTTTCTTATTGTAAGCTTTAGACATCCTCTTTTGGTATGCTCTTAGATGATTGAACACCACCTTCCCATGTTCATCAAGTAACTCAAGCTCTTGAAGCTGGGATATTCTATTTTCTTCATCTGTGATGAGGCCCCTTAGAGAGATTCACAATGTCAGAATCTTGACCTCAATAGGTAATACTATCTCTTCTCCATAAACCAAGGCAAAGGGATTGGTCCATGTTGGTGTTTGGGTACTTGTTCTGTAGGCCCACAAAGCTAGATTAATCTAGAGATGCCAATCTCTACCAGATTTATGAACTGTTCGGTGCAAGATTTTTAGAATTGTCTTATTAGAACCCTCTGCTTGTCCATTACCCTGAGGATAATAGATAGATGACCAATGTTGAATAATTCTAAATTTAGTGCAGAAGTCTATTAGGTCCTTATTTTTGAATTGTCCCCCATTGTCAGTGATAATGGATGAGGGTACACCATATCTACAAATGATACAGTTCAGTATAAACATAGCCACAAACTTGCCATCAGCTACAGCTAGAGGCACTACCTCAACCCACTTGGTAAAGTAATTAGTAGCTATGATGATAAACTTATGTCCTCTTGAAGAAGAAGGATGTATCCAACCGACCAAGTCAAAGGCCCATTGTTGAAATGGCCAGAAACTTATGAGAGGACTAAGCTCATTAGTAGGAGCATGAATCAGATTCTCATGAAATTGGCATTTCTTGTAAGTCTTGGCATATGGAACAACTTCTTTTTCCATGTCTGGCTAGTAATAACCAGCTCTAAAAAGTTTTTTAGCTAATGTCAAACCACTAGAATGAGACCCATAGATACCTTCATGTACCTCAGCTAGTGTACTTTTGGACTAATCAGGTTCTAAGCACCTAAGGAGGGTACTGTCTAGACCCCATCTATACAAGCCATTTTCTATGAGGACATACCGTGAAGCTATACAAATTAGGTAACACTTTTCATTTTGGGTATAGGTTTCTGGAATGATCTGGTCATGAAGGTAGGAAAAGATATGGTGGTAGCGGGATGAATCATGTCCAATGATTGAACAGATCATCTAGTATTCAAGAATATCATAGGCAGGGTAGTGTAATGCCTCCACTAGGTATTCATGTCTGAAGTCATTTTCTAGCATTTGTAACATTGAGGAAAGAGTGGCCATAGCATCAGCTACTTTATTGTCTACCCTTGGAATCTACTAGAAAGAAATGTGTGCAAAGTACTATTTGAGATCATCTACCATTCTTTTGTAAGGTATTAGCTTGTCATCTTTAGTTTGGTAGACATCGTTGACTTGATTGATGATTAACTGAGAATCCCCAAAGACCTTGAGCTCATCCACATGACATTCAAGGGCTATCTTCATTCTATTAATGAGAGCTTCATATTCAACTATGTTGTTTGTGTAGGGAAAAAAAAATTTATATGCTTTTGGCAATGAGTATCTTTGAGGTGTAACAAATAGAATGCCTACACCAGATCCTTGCTAAGTGAATGACTCATCAAAGAACATTCTCCAAGATTGATGTGTGAGAAGCATGATGGATTCATCTAGGAATTCAATAATCAAAGGTTGATGATCTTTCAAAGGAGCTTCCACTAGATGATTAGCAATTGCTTGTCCCTTAATATCTTTTCTCTCCACATACTCAATGTCAAATTCGCTAAGAATCAGTACCCATTTTGCTAATCTACCTATGAGGGTAGCCTTTCTCAATAAGTACTTCAGCGGATCATTTTTTGCAATAAGCCTTGTGGTGTGAGCTAGCATATAATGCCACAACTTCTAAGAAGCAAATAACACTACTAAACAAGCCTTCTCAATGATAGAGTAATTCATTTCATAGGCAACCAATGTTCTACTGATATAGTATATGGCTCTCTCTTTGTTGTTCTGATCTTCTTGAGCTAGGAGAACACCCAAAGATGTGTTTGTTACTGAGATGTATAGTGAAGGGGATTCCCATGAATAGGAGGCATTAAAATTGGTGGATTAGCAAGATACTATTTTATTTGAGTAAGTCCCTTGTCACATTCCTCATTCCATTCATAAGTCACATTCTTATGCAAAGTTTTAGTAAAGGGCTGTGACTTGTCGGCCAACTATGAAATGAAGCACTGGATAGATTGTAGCCTTCCCTGTAATCCTCTCATTTGACTAATATTCTTGGGTGAAGGCATGTCCATAATAGCTTGCACCTTTTCAAGATCAACTTCTATGCATTTAGCTAAAATAATATAACCCAAGAGTTTCCCAGAATTAACACCAAAAGCACATTTCTTTGGATTAATTCTGAGACTAAATTGTTCCATGCGGTCAAGGATGGGATCCAAATCTATGAGATGAGTTCTTCACTGCATGCTTTTGACTAAAGTATCATCCACATAATCATCCATCATTTTATGCATCATATCATGGAAAATAGTAGTAACAACTCTCAGATATGTTCCTCCAGCATTCTTGAGCCCAAAAGGCATGACATTCCATCAAAAAGTGCCCTAGGCACATGTAAAAGTGGTCTTTTCTTGATCTTTTGGCACAGTTTTTATTTTATTATAGCCAAAAAAGCCATCCATCTAGGAATACATCTCATATCCTCCTATCATGTCAACTATCATATCAATATTAGGTAGTGGGAAGTCATCTTTCAGACATGCCTTATTGAGGTCTCTGAAATCTGTACACACATGAATGGATTTGTCATGTTTAGTGACTAGAAAAATGTTTGAAATCCATTCCACATAATCAATAGTTCTTATGAAGCCAACCTTAAGAAGCTTTTCTAGCTTTTTTTTAACCAAAAGTGCTACATGTGGATGCATTTTTCATAGCTTATGTTTAACAGGTTTGATACCTAGTGTGATGAACAAATGATGCATGATTAGATTGGGGTCTAATCTAGGCATTTTAGAGTAGGTCCATGCAAATTTTATTTTCTTTCTCTAAAAGAAGCTCCTAAACTCTTCTTTTTCTTCAACAGACAATGATTGTGCTAGATGAACAATCTATGGAGTAGCCTCTGTACCCAAATTGACTGGCTATCTCAGCTCAATCAATACTAATGACCTCTCTTGAAAGTGGCTCAAAAGAATATCAAGTATCTCATCCTTGGGTTCCTCAAAGAGGTTTTTACCCTTGGATACATCTTTTATTTTTACTATTTTTTTCTCTGATACTGCCACAAAGTGGTTTTCACCATCAAAGCATCTATTTTTTCTTCTTTTAATTTTTTGACTAATATACTTGATATCTGCCTCTATCATGTTGACACTACTTTCACTGGTGGAGGACATCATAGGTTCAATAACATGGAGGTAACAGGCTAGATCATAATCATTTTGGAATGTTAGGACTTCATTGGATTAAGAAGGGGAGTTCCAATTTATCAAATTGGGATGGCGGAGTGAAAGGGAAGTAGTGACTAGTTCAACTGCATTCACGGTATAACCCTCAAAAGTGTTGATGAGTAAGTCAAGACCTAGATCGATCTCATCCAAAGGAGCATTTGAATCCCTATAAGACCTTACATTAGATGTAGAGGATATTTTAACATTAGTGGTGTCTAATTTGTGTGTCCTAGTGCTAGACCCTTCACCTACTTCGAGGAGTCTTTCATACATGTGAACAGTATCTATGTCTACATCATAAGTAGCATTAGATAAAGAGTTGAACTCATATTCATGTGAGTCAATGCTTGATGTGGGAATTTCATTAGCAGAATCATTAGACTCATTATTATCCCTTGTGGCTTTAATAGCTTGATGAATTTGTTCTTGTTCAAAATACTTTTGAAAATGTGGCGGCCTATATTTTTCACCTCTAAAATTGGGATCATCATTTAGTGTTTCTTTCCATTCCTCATATGTGAATTGATATACTGAAGAAGTTTTATCAAAATCATTATCAATATCAGTATTTGTCTCTACCATATGAACATGTATGATAGGCTCATTAGGTTTGGCAAAGAGTGCCGCAAGATCCAAAGGAGTAGGATATGGAAATGTATCTTCATTAGAGTTGTCCTCTGGATTCACTTCTGGAGTGGCATCTTCAATTTCTTGTTCAGGTTCAGGTTCAAGTTCAAGCTCAAGAGCTGACACAAATTTCTTGGTTCCCAAATGAAAGGGATTCTTTTTAAAGCCTAAGCCACTAGTATCTTTTTTGCGGTGGCCTGTAGCTTCAATGGGTTTTAGTAAGCCATTATCATTCTTTCATGTAGGACCACTCCCCTTATAATCAAAGCACTTCATGATCTTGAAGGCCTTACTATATGGTTCTTTCTCTAAATCTAGAGGTGGAGTGGTTGTTTTAGCTATTTCTTTTCCTTTATAGATCCAAGATTAGATAGCTCTTTCTTCATCCTCATCTTCTAAAGGTATAGAGACCATTACAAAGGCACCATCATAAATTGTTTGAGGAGGAGCATCAGAAAGTTTTTTATTCTTAGAAGGTCTCCCATAAGAGCATGGAGATAGAGGTAGAGCAGCCAGTGATAGCATAGGTTCCATTTAGTAGGTATAGTGACTTCCACCGCATGGAATGGGAGCCTAATGCATTGATGATACATGGACAGAATAGCCTACATCTCATGAATCCAAGGCCTACCCAACAAGATATTATAGGCAAGAGGAATATCAAGGACTTGGAAAGTAACATCTCTCTCAATAGGACCTATGTGGATAGGTAGCACAACTAAGCCTTGGGACTTGCATTCTTCCTCATCATAAGATTTGATGGTAATCTTGTTGTAAGGGTCTATACAATTCTCATCATAACCTAGCTGAGTGAGCAGTTTAGTGAAATAGATATTAAGACCAGCACTATTGTCTATAAGCACTCAATAGATGCACTTAGGACCTACCATGACCTCTATATGAAGGGGAGTGTTATGCGGGTGACTCAAAGAGTGATCATCTTCTTTAGAGAAGGATAGATAGTGAGGTGAATTCAAATGACCCACCATAGATTGGAATTAGTTGAGATCAAGATCCTTGGGAATGTTTACATCAACAAGGGCCTTATCCAAAATTTGCCTATGAGCAGGTGAGATCTTCAACAACTCAAAAATGGTGATCTAAGTGTTGGTTCACTGGACTTGATCTAAAATGCTATAACTAGTCAAACTAGTTGGAGGAACAGATTTTGTGTTCTTATTGGTGGGGCCAATAGTAGTCTTATCCACAACTTGCTTCAGAGTGAATGTGGAAGTATCAGGTCTCTTATCTATAGTTTGTTTTGGAGCAAACGTAGAAGTATTGAGACCTTTCAAAACAACTCTCCCTTGCGATCGAGTGAAAACATTAGCACAGTCTTGAGATTGTTCAGATTCAGATGAATGAGGCATAGAACTATGCAAGATGAAAGGAGTCTTAGATTTGGGAGCATCGTCACTCCCTTTAGAAGTGATCAAATCACAATATTCTATCTTGATAGGTTCAATCATACTAATAACATTGTCATTATTAGTGTATGTGTAATTGACTTTAGCATTGGTATTCTTGGCATTTGAAGACTCACCCTTCTCATGAGGAGGGAAGGGATCTTTAAAACCTTGATGGTCTAAATTCTTATTATGGTTCTCCACAAGGATGTCACCATTTTCAATGAGATCTTGAACTTTATGCTTTAGTTGGAGACAAGTAGAAGTCTTATGATTGATGTTTTGATGATAGTCACAGTAAGCATTATCATTCCACCAATGAGGTTATGGTTGTGGGTCATAAGTACACTTTTCCAAAGGAGTAAGAACCCGATTCTCTATAAGATTTTTATAGACCACATCAAGAGGCTCTCCCAAAGAGGTGAAATCATGCTTAGGTCGAGAGGCCCAAGGTTTGTTCCTAGCAAATCTTAAAGTTTGTTGATTATTTGTTGTGGTCTTTTTGACAGCCTTAGCAACTTGTATACTAGAAGTAAGATTAAAAGTAGGCTTTGAAGGCTTCACAATAACATTATCCACCACTCCATCATTTAATACATCTCTATTCTTATTGATAGTCTTTCCTTTATCCTTGTTTATGGAGAATCCTTGTTTATTGTCCTTATTCAAAGTTAATCCTCCCTTCTTGATCATAAAGGCCTCTATCCACACTGCTTGTTTGATCATACTATCAAAAGTTGGAGGACCTTGCAATTGCACTTGATATTTGAAGTCTAAGACAAGATTATCCAAGAAAATATCAAGTCTCTCAAACTCTAGTATCTTGTGAGGATATTTCATACATAATTGTCTCCACCTTTAGAGAAATGTTAGGAAAGATTCTCCTTGTTGCTATTTTAAATTACAAAGATCCTGGATGTTGACCAGATGCTGAATATTATGTGAGTAGTGCTAGAGAAAAAGATTAGCCATTTTGTCGAAAGTCTTAATACCAGTAGGAAATCTAGAGAACCATTACATGGCTGGTCCACCCAAACTACAAGGAAACAAGTGCATAAGATAGGTTTGATCATGCATAAATTCCATAGACAATGCGCCAAACTCCCTTAAGTGATCTTAGGGATCAATTACACCCAGGTATTTGTCATATTTAGGGAGTTCCACACCTCTGGGAAAAGGTGGCATATGAAGACTTCTGTCGAAAGGGAAAGGAAAAATGCTTTCCATTGTAAATTATTGAGCAGGTTTGTCCCTATTCTTTGCATGTTGACTAATCTAATTTTGCATGTCTTGGACCATCTTTTGCAACATTGTGATCTTAGTTTCTTCTTCCTTAGCTACAAGTGTTTCAACTTGATAGTCTTAGGGTAACTTGGCCACTTGTTTAGCTAACTCAAGGAAGTACTTTTCTTTCTCCTCTAGGAGAAGGATCTTCATCATCTTAATAAGACCCTTATTAGCTTTGGTAGCATCTATATCCTATTGATTTATCACCTCATTTTCATTCCCAAGGATCTCATAAATACTCAGAATCAGATCTTGTTAATGATCATCTTGGTTTTGATCGAACAGAGGAGGACAATAGAAATAGGTGGGTTGTCAATTGCCTTGAGGCTTGTTTTGAGATTGATCATCATTATGAGACTGATTTTGGTCATATTGAGTTTGACCATGAGGCTACTCATTCTGAGGTTGAGCATGGCATGGGTCATTAGAGGATTGACCATGATATTGATTGTTTTGAGATTGATCAAAGGTTTGGCTATACTTTCCTAGTTGGAAATCAAATAGATCTCCCATCTTGCTATAGGCTTGTGTAGTACATGAATTCTCAGTGAAATGATATGTCTAGTGGTGAAAGGGAGCTGCCATGGTAAGCTTTGGTGAATAAAAAGGATTAAAAGATTTAAAAAATTTAGGTGAGAAGATATTGTCAATAGTATTACTAGGTTCAATGATAGAACTATTCTCAGTAGGATCAATAGGTACGACAATAGGATTAGTCCAAGGAAGAGGTCTTCCAAAGTTGTGAAGCAATGAGTTGTTTTGGAAGTATGAGTTGTCTTGGTCTTGAAATGAGAAACTAGGTTGCACTTCAAACAATGGATTAAAACACTCTTGAAACATTGGAGGCAACAGTTCAGATGGACTCTCTTTCAAAGTATTCAATGAGGAAATGGAGGATGTCTCACAAAGTTTAGATTTTGCAATAGATTCAGGATGATCTATTTCTTGATTAGGAGGTTCGCTTCTACCTTGATCAGGATTCTAAATGGGATAAGTCTTGCTACTTCTAGTCATGACAGTCATAGATGAAGATGAAATGAGAGAAGACTCAGGATAATGCTAGACTTAGTCTCTAAGAACAATGTAAAGGAGATAAAGGCTAGAACAACCAAGATGCAAGATGGACCTGGTATGAATCCTTAAAAGAGGTGGCTAGAATAGCTAAGATAGGACTATCACAACACAAAATACAAAAGGCATAAAGAGATAAGGTAAACCAAAAAGAGACAACATGAGTCAAAGAAAAGATCAATCAATTCCTAACTAAAAATAACCAGTTTCTGACAGTGAACAACGGGAAAGCAAAAAAATAGACCTCAAACAAAAAGTAGATTAGATAAAAAGTCAAATAGTCAATAGGAAATAGGTCTCTATTTTGAAAACTGGGCTATAGTCTCATGCAAGAGAGTACCAGGCCATGCGAGAGAACACCAACCTTTGCATGAGAGAATAGAGTCTCGCATGAGAAAGTTCTCTTAAGAGTGAAACTTCATGTAGGAAAGTGCAAAATTTGACAATCTGACATAGCTTTCGAGGTTAAAGTTGAATTTTGAGGTACAACCTAAATTGATGTCTGACAAAAAATCCAATTTCTTGATAGGTTTGAAGAATAGTTTAATCAACAATCTTGTTTTAGGATTTCAAGCATTCATTTAAAGACACAAAGGTTCAAATCAAGCATTTGTGATACAAGAAGTAGTCATTAACAAACCTATCAAGGACAAAGCAACTTGATAGCATAAGGGGAGTCTTTGTTTGATAATGATTGGACAATGTTTAAGACTTGATAACAAACACATAGCTTAGTCCTACAAAAAAATGGTGAGAAGACACAACCTTTTCCCTATTGCTTATGCGTATACATGTACCTCACACAAACGTGTCACCCCCGAGAGGGCGCTCATATTTTTGGTGTTTCCAAGGACTCAATAGTTTACGTTCAAGGGTTACCCTTGTAGTAGGGGCCAGTGTCACAACCACCTTCAAGCATCCAGGTGTATGCCTATGATGGAATCTATGGGAGAGATTCTTCCCCCTCCCTGTGCAAATATTATGACTCCTTTCGAAGGTGAACCGGCTAGGCCACTAGCTAAGGAAATTTTTTTAATAGGGTTCCATTCACACTAACCTTCGGTGCCCCTGATATAGGGTTGAGGCCTCGCAGCCACACCAACACCCAAAAGTCATACACCCTTGCAAGTAGGGCTAGGAGTGGCACTGCTCAGTATAACAGATAGAGCCTTCTCAAGATGATAGTCAAAGTCTTGATAAGGAAGCTAAAATGGTTTTAGAGTCTTTAAACTCAACAAAAAATTATTTATTAGAGTGAGGTAGAATCATTGGTGAAAGGTGTGTACTCACTTGGGTTGTTCCCGGAGGTTCAACTTCCGACAGGTGCTCTAAAGGTGACACTGGACTTGGTTTAGATTCGGGGGTTGGATTTTCTGGTTCTCCCAAAGGGAGAAGAGCATACTTCTCTATCCCATTTCCTCACCCAAACACATCAAGAAGATTCATCACCAAGTTAGCTTCACTCCACCATAACTACAAGCTTTTAGGTTTTTGTTTCTCTCGGAGAGAGAAGAGCATAGTCCCTGGCGAGTAGAAGCGTAAAGATTCACTACCTTTCTTTGCTTCCCCAAGAATTTTTCATATTAGTAAGATCATTAGGATTTTGGGTTCATTCATGGTCATCACCTCCATGTAATGAAGAGACAAATTCCCTACTCACTATTAAAATCCTAAAGAAATTTTAACAGAGTCCTATTTAGACTATGTGAATGAAAGCAAGAAACAAACACAACATTTTAGCAAGTCTTCAACTATCATCCTGCAATCAAACCATTAGCATGTTTTATGTTCTTGGTCAATCATCCTACAAAAAATTGTTACACTGTGAAAATAACAGAGAAATAAGAAACAATAGCAAATAGGAAACTATCAGAAATCTGAAATAGGAAAGATAGAAATTGAAAATTTTAAATCATTGTATCCAAATCTCGCACAAGGAAGTACTCCACAGTTCATGAGAAAGTATAGGGAGCTGTGTGAGGATGCATCAGATCATGTGAGAGAGTACTACAGGGAGTGAAACTTCACGCGACACACTCTGGATTCTCATGTGATAATCTATACATAGACAGTATGAACGCATGATGGAGCTTAAATTTCTTGTCAGAAAAAAATGAGAATGAGGCCAGAAATTGATCTTTCTGCCCCATAGTGGGTGCCAAAATGTATATAGTTGAATGTGGACCTCTAATTCAACTAGACCGCAACATGGTCATTACTCACATGATCTAATTATGAGAGAGAGTATAAATTACTCAATTTGAAATCTATTGTGAAGTGACTTGTTGCCTCCTATGTAGATGGGGTGTTTAATTACTCTCAGATTGGAGAGCCAACAACCATAAGACCGGTTCTAGAATGGATGATTTGAAAGCAAGAAAATTGCACAAAAGGAAATTAAACTAAGATGAACATGCCATTAAAACTGAGAATGAAGACGCAATTATACTAACAGCTTGAAAGAAATTTGAAGTGCAATTTAATCTAAAGTACTTGAAAAGAAATATGAGATTAGATTAAGCTATGAGAAAATAATTAAGATAACTATGATGAATATGCAATATTAAACTAAATGGAAATTATACTAATATGCAAAAGGATTTGAATTAATGAAATTGAGACACAAAAATACTATAGTTTAATTACTCTCTAAAAATACTCCCTTGAATGAAGAAATGAGGTCGATTAAATAGAAAAGCCTAGGAAGAGAATGAAGGGGTTCTTGATTTGAAACTCCTGACTCTTCATTCCCATTTGAGACAAAAAGACATGAATTAATTATTAAAAGAATGGAAATTTCCACATGGGGGACCTTTCAAATATTATGAATTATTGAGTAAAAAATGAGTGTCCATTCAAATAACAAGTAATTATTAATTCATTTTCATGTATATTAGACAAATGGGGTGGGTTTAATTTAATTCTAAGTACTTAGGACTTTAGGATTAAATTAATTTATTATAGGGGTAATTTAGCTAATAAAATTTGAAGACTTTAAGAATTAATTTTAATATTTGATTAATGTAAATTAGGGTTTTTGCAATTGACATCAAGTCGAGTTAATTCAAGTAGGAGAGAGAAAATTACCTAGGAAACTAGGACTTTGGAGATGTAAAATTGATAGAAATGCACCAAAACTAATTTGAAATTAATAGGTGCCAATTTTAGGGTATTACACACATGAAACCAATATGGTTACGGGGAAACCCAAATAGGTAAAAACTCTGGTGGGACTTGATACCACTAATAATCTGCACTAGTGTTTTGTGATCCTTGTTAGAAGACCCTTTATCCTATTAGGAGTAGCTTTACAATGATTTTAGTATAGTATACCTTGTTAAGGGTCAGACCCTGTTAGGAGTATTTTACAATGATCCCTATTAGGGGAGTGGAATCACTATCCTAGAGCTCACTACTCGAATGATGAAGGCTACAACCTTATGAATCAGATACACACTATATTTGTAGGTCAACTGTCATTGTGACACTGCTTGTCAGATTAGTTCCTTTCATGTGCTGATGCTTTAACCTCTTGTAAAGCTATAATACATCATATGCTATCTTTTCATACCTCTACTTTTCTTCTCACAACTCTTTTTCCACTTGCATACTGAATACAATGGGCACACCTTATATTTATGTGCTTATACCAATTATACAATTAGGTCATCCCTATAACTAATTACAAATAACACTTCTAAATGGATTGGCTTAAGCATGATTAAAATTATACATATACATATGTTGGAAACCTAAATACAATGGGTGCATAGCCTCTACAACATTAATTTACAATCATAAACAAAAATAGTCACTATCGGCTCTATGCTCTATTCTCTACTAGCATACACTAGATGTGGAACTTCAAATGACTATAAATTTCACATCTTTGCATATATACTTATGCACTCTTAGAATAAGCATAAGTATAGTCTAACAACCTTAACTTCTAGGGCACATACCATAATTCATTTGTACGCATAGGCACAGGTGCTCTAAGCTGCAGGAGCTCTATATGTTGTCCAGTCTTGAACACTTAACTAATTTCTGATCTTAAAAACTTAGTGCCCTAACTCCAAACTACTATATGACTTTTTTTCCATAATGAAAACACTATATATAGTCATATACTTTAGTATACACAACTTTCCAACAATCATGAGCATAGAGGTTAACATTTAGTACAGACAGTTATATAGAAGCTTATGTTAGCAGTGTTCCTAACAGAGTAACAAGTAGTGTTCTGTGTATGGTTGTCTGTACAGTTATCATGGAGCCTTGTGCACTTGGATATATGTTGAAGAAATGTTATTGATGTTTAAATCATGGATGCATAGTTTGATATTTAGTAGAAGTGAAGCTATGCAGTCGTTATTCACCAGTAGCAATTTCCTATGTTTATTCAGAAGAGCCAACAAATATTTTATTGGTTCTAGAGTTGTGCCTATCATGTGGGTATGCACACTTGGATTTAAGCTTAGAGGAGAGTTATTGATGTTTGGTTAAGAGTGCTTGAGTTAATTCATCTTAAGGAGAAATATATCATTATTTTGGTAGAGCCGATAGTGTGTAACATGCGTCTATAGTTATCTTATTGGACAGGTCCTAGAATGTGTTACATGCATAGTAGAGCTGACAGAATGTTTATCATAGTTTGTTATAGTTTCTCTAATATGATTTCAAGGTGGTTCTAATAGGCTGACTTGATTATATCATTTAGAGGAAAGATATTTATAGCTAGTCATTTGTACTTAATTGAGGGGGGTTCACGGTTGAAGAAGCAAAGTAGAGAAAAGTGTGCGAAGTGTTGAACCATAAGAGAAAGGTCTATGTGACCAAGTAAAGTGTTTGTGCTATACATTGGAACTGATCCAAGTTGCAGGTCAAAGAGCAGTTCACCAAGATCTAGATATAGTGTGTATCTATTATTTAGAAGGTTGTAGCCTTCACCCCTTTGAGTAGTGAGCTCTTAGACAGTGTATCCTCTCCCCTAACAGGGACAATTGTAAAAGACTCCTAATAGGGTCCGACCCTTGACGAGGTCTACTATACTAAATATATTGTAAAGAAACTTCTAACAGGGTTAGGGATCTTCTAACAAGGATCATAATACACTAGTACAAAATATTAGTGGGTGTCAATTCCCACTTGGTTTTTACCTATTTGGGTTTCCCCATAACCAAAATATTGGCATTGTGTTCATTTGTTATTTCATTGTGTTTATGCTTTATGTTTAAGTATACTTAATTGGATAAAGAATTTAATCTTGTAGATAACTGATTCACCCCCCCCCCCCCTTATCTCTTGGGACTATTCCTAACATTTGGTATCGGAGCCAAGTGCCTTAGAGAGAAATTTTAACATCTTGAGGTTGATCAAATGGCATTCTTTAGAAAAGAAAGTCCTAGGTTTGATGGAGAGAATTATCTTGATTGGAAGAACAAGATGGTGACTCATTTGCAGTGTGTTGCTTTTTAATTTTTTGATGTGACTATCAAAATAGTCAAGATCCCTTCCTTGGAAGACCTTGCAAAGGCTGATTCTACTGAAAGTCAAAAGGAATTATTTCATCAGAATGCTATTTCTAAAGAAGCCCTTATCAGTGCCCTATCTATTAGTGAAATTTCAATGATAAAAAAGTAGACACCACTCATAAGATATGGAAGTACCTAGAAGACATGTTTGAAGGTAACAAACAAGCAAAGGATGCATGAAGAAAAATATGGAAGAAAAGATACATTGCATTGGAGATGTTGCCTGAAGAAAACATCAAAGCTTATAATCAAAGGATCAATGAAGCAGTTGCTAGAATCAGGAACAATGGTGGAGAGATCTCGAAAGAAGACATCATGGACAAGATAATGACTACTCTCACTCCAGAATATGAAAGAAAGATCAACATCCTTGATGATACCATGTAGCTTACATCTAATTTCAAGAGAGAGACCTTGATCAACAAAATCTCAGCTTTTGAGATTTCAAGATTGAAGACAAAACCAAAGAGTGAAACAACCTTCAAAGCAATAGTTCATGGTAAGAAATTTGTAATCACTTCTAGTAATTTTGATGATGATGATGATGAAGAGAAAACTTTAGATGATTTTATTGCTATGATTACCAAAAGATAAAAGAAAGGAAAAGGAAAATATGAAGGTCAATTACCATTTAAGTGCTTTTCGTATAATAAGATTGGTCACTTTGCATCTAAGTGTCCTAGTAGAGCTAGAAAGTTAGAAAAGGATTAAAAGCCTAAGTACTCTAAGAAATATTATTATGCTAGAGATGGAGATTATAATGATGAATTAGGTCAAGAAGAAATTGGATTCATTTCTATTATAGAAAAAATGAATAATAAGACAATTCATAAAGATGAGAAAGTGGAACAAGAGCTAGCATTGATTTCCCAAGCAGATATAAGGATAGACTGGATTATAGATAGTGGTTGTTCACATCACATGATAGGTGATAAAAATAAATTTATTCATTTGGACAAATACAATGGTGGCATGGTTAGATTTGGGGACAACACTCCTAAGCCCATAGTTGGTAGAGGAGCCATCACCTTGGATGGAAAGAATAGTACTGATGATGTTCTCTATGTTGATGGTTTGAAACATAACCTTCTCAGTGTTGGTCAATTACTTGAAAAAGGCTATCATTTGGAGTTTAAAGATGACAAATGCATCATCAACAACAAGGATGGTGTTATGATTGCATCAAGCTCAAAGACAAGAGGTAATGTTTTCCAACTCAATTCAAAAGTAAGTTATTTTGTTGCTAAAGTTGATGATGGTTGGTTATAGCATGAAAGACTATGTCATATCAATTTTGATAACATAATAAAGATATGTAATGTAAAGGTAGTAAGAGATCTACCCAGCATAGCAAATCCAGTTGATACTATATGCAGGGAATGTATGATGGGAAAGCATGTCAGAAATTGATTCAGAAGCAAGCACAATTTAGCAGAGAAACAAGTTAGATTTGATTCATATAGACCTATGTGGTCCAACTCAAACAAGATCATACTATGGTGAAAGGTATTTCATTTTGTTTGTTGATGATTATACTAGGATGATGTGGGTTGTGTTATTGAAAGATAAGTCAGAAGCATTTGAGAAGTTCAAAATATTCAAAGCTAAGGTTGAAAATGAATCTGGACTAAAGATAAAATGTTTGAGATCAGATAGAGGAGGAGAATTCACCTCTAAAAGATTATATGAGTACTATGAAGAGCATGGCATAAAGAGACAATTAAGTGCACCTAGAACCCCTCAGTAGAATGGAATTACAAAGAGAAGGAATAGGATCATTCTTGATACAACGCACACCATTATGATAGAAGGAAAAGTTGCACACACCTATTGGAGAGATGCGGTCAATACAATAGTCTACACCATCAATAAATTTCAATTGAGGCCTAGCACTAACAAAACACCATATGAGCTATGGTTTGGTAATGTTCCCATAATAAAATACTTCAGAATATTTGGAAGCAAGTGCTACATCAAGAGAGATGAAGAAGTAGGCAAGTTTGATGCAAGAAGTGATGAAGGTATTTTCCTTGTTTACTCTACCAAAAGTAAAGCTTATAGATGTTTCAATTTAAGATTGAAAAAGATCATTGAAAGAGCTCATGTTAAGATTGATGAAAATTTCATGGTTTAAGAAAGATATCATGATTACTCACCCATCATTCAAGAAGAACCCAGACCCTCCACTAGTGAGATAGTTATTGAAGAAATGTTTGACAATATTGATATATTATTCAATGACCCTGAGACAAGTGAAGAAGAAACTCCTAAGGTTGATGAGTCTGCATTAACTAAGGTTCCAAAGTTTACATCTAGAAACCATTCCAAGAAAGAAATCATTGGAGATCAAAGCTGAAAAGTCTTAACAAGATCACAAGAAAAGAACACAACTAGCAATGAAGCGGTATGTTTACTATCTTATATTGGACCTTTAAGTATTGAAGATGCTTGTAATGATTCAAATTGGCATGATGCTATGAAAGAAGAACTTGATTAGATTATTAAGAATGATAGTTGAGAACTAGTCCCAAGACCTAGAGATAAGAATGTGATTGGAAAAAAGTGGATATTCAAAAACATGTTGAATGAAGATGGTATAGTTGTGAGAAACATAGCAAGGTTAGTATGCAAATGATATGCACAAAGAGAAGGCATTGATTATTCAGACACATTTTCACCTATAAGAAGATTAGAAGCTATTAAGTTGTTTCTAGATAATGCTACTGTCAAAAAATTCAAAGTTTATTAGATGGATGTCAAGTCAGTATTCCCAAATGGAGATTTGAAAGAAGAAGTATACATTGAATAGCTAGAAGGATTCACCTTATTAGACAAACTTGATATGATATTCAGATTGAAGAAGGCCCTCTATAGACTTAAGAAAGCCCTTAGAGCATGGTATGAAATACTAGATGGGTATCTAACAAAGATCGGATTCAAGAAAGGAGTAGCAACCTATAATCTATTCATAAGAGAGACATCTGAAGGTTTGTTAGTTGTAGCTATATTTTTTGATGATATTATGTTTGGAGGTAATGAAAAACATAATGCTAAATTTTCTAAGGAGATGCAAAATGAATTCGAGATGAGTATGATTGGTCCTATCAAATACTTTTTAGGATTGAATGTGTAATAGATAGAGAAAGGTATTTTCATTAATCAGTCCAAGTATGTGAAAGAAATATTAAAGAAATTAAAGATGGATGATTGCAAGCCAATAGGGACTCCTATGATTACTAGATGCAAGCTTACAAAAGAAGATGACTCACCAGCAGTAGATATAGCATTGTACAGGTCAATGATTGGAAAACTTATTTATCTTACTCAGACTAGACCTGATATTTCCAATGTAGTTGGCATAGTTGGAAGATTTGTAGTAGAGCCTAAACAAATTCACCTCATGGCAGTAAAAAGGATATTCAAATACTTGCAAGGTGCTATAGATTATGGTCCATGGTATCCTAATTTAGTCAATGTTGAGCTTCATGTGTACACTAATGTAGATTGGGCAAGATGTGTTGATGATAGAAAAAGTACATCAGGTGGAGTAGTGTTTCTTAGTGATAGACATGTCACTTGGACAAGCAAGAAACAAAATTATATTTCTCAGTCAACAATAGAAGCAGAGTATGTTGCAACAGCCTTGAATTGCTCTATAATTGTTTGGATCAACCAGATGATAAAGGATTTTGGAATTCAGATTGATTATGTAATACCCTTCTAACCCTAATATAAGTTTTGTGTTTTTGAAAGAATTAAGATCCTTCGATGTTTTCTTACAGCTTAAGTTGTACACGATACTTGTTTGATCTATTCCTATAATTGTTTATAATAATTTCATAAGCTAGTACTCAATGATTCTAATATCAGACATACTATCTAAAGGTATCATTTTTGTATGTATCTATCTCCATGTATGTATTGAGTACCTACAAGACCTTTATGAACATAGTTAGGATGTTATATGATATGTACTTGATAGATATATATAAGTGGTTATTTATATTTTCTTCTATTAAGGTTACCTTGGATGAATCTTGTATCTCACTTGATGATTTGATTATGTTAATTTATTATTAGTATTGATAAGAGACTAACACAATGCTTGAGATTCTAACCTTCATTATGATGATGCTACATGCTTTGAGTGTATATATATACATGATGTGTTTTCATGATTCAGGACGAAGTCGTAGTTACTCACATAGCTGAGGTCCACACGATGTATCGATCTTGGTCATCTGTCTGTAATGTTTTCTTTTATATGTATATCCGTGCATATGTATTTCTTCTTTGTGATGCAGGCTTGCAGGTACTGGGCATCGACTTCACCTGGCTTCACAGGTCTGAGCATGCCCTCAAATCCTCGATGGTTGTTGTTATGGAGATAGTACTAAGGCCCCTACATGAGTCTTCCTTTGTCATTATTCCAATTTGGGAATATTAGGGTTCCTTCTTTGTCAGTCAACCTTTGGGTCAAAAACCCAGATCCAACGCACCCGGTTGGGCATGGTTGTAGTTAGTGCCTTGTGACCACTTGAATTCATTTGGTTGTATGATTTGTTTACTCATTTTATTTATTTCTCCTTCTTGGTATGATTCTTAGTTAATCTTTCTATGTTGTGTTTCAGGAGTTTGGCTTGACTTTCCTTGTTGACTTTGGTTGACCTTGTTTGATCTTATGATTTTCTCGATATGTTTCATAGATGATTTGTAAGGCCTCTTTGGATGATTAGGTTTATTTTGAGGTGTGTGATTTTATTCTACCTCAGTGATTATATCCTATAGTAATTATAAATAGGTAATAATATTGTGATCTATTACTTCATAATCTTATAGATTATAGTGTTTGGTATTTGGCATGTATCTATATAAATATAAATATATATATATATGGAAATATATATATGGGTGCACACATATATGTATTTATATATATATAATTTATATGTGATTATATGTTAATTATTGTAGATATTGTTGATGGTGTATATTTTGGGATTAATGTAAAGTATAATATTATTAATAATTAAATATTAAATAATGCGAGGTATATTATTCTCAATTATTAATTATTAATAATGAGGATAGGTTATATATATAGATATTGATGTAATTAATGATGGCATATGCATATATGTTAGGATAATATTACATATGTGTATGAATGAATACAAATAATCTTTTATTGTATATTTGAGTAATATAGTTGTATGATATTAAGTTATTTTATAATACCCTTTAGTTAAGAGTTAGTTGGGAGTTGGTTACTTTTCCTCTCAACCTTTGGAAATCTATTTATATGCACTACTTTCTCATTTGAAGAGGGGGGATTTTGGGGCTGAAGCATTGAGGAGAGGATGGCCTTAATTTTCATGGTGATTTTGGAGAGAGAACTTGGAGATGTGAGGGAGATTTTGTAAGCATATGTCTTTAAGAATTTTTGGTTATCTTTGCTTTTGCGAGAGAGACATTTTTGTGAGAATTTCAATAGTTGAGAGAGGGATTATTTTCTGTGGAATTATTTCTTTCTTTCATGGAGATTTCTGAAAGTGGATAGGGTTTGAAGGATGCATCTCAAGTTTGGATTTGTCTTCTCTTTTGTTTCCTTCCTTCTTCGATTCAACCTTCGTAGGACATGAGGTATGGATTGAATATGTTAGTTACTTTATGTCTCTGATAGATTATGGATCTATTTATATATTATAATTATTTATTATATCTGTACTTTTAATTTCTATGGTTATTTTAAAGTTTTGAGTTTTTGTTTGTAAGAATTGGCATGTGTTTTCCTAGGGTTTTTAGCAACCCATTTTTGGAGATCTATTATTATAATAATTTAAATTGCATCTAGGGTTTTACTAAATTAATTTTCTGGAAGTAAAATTCACAGATCTCAAATGGGTATCTCTCTGATTTTATTTTTAGGGTCGAATTAATGCCTTATTTTTGACATTTTGGCAGACTATGCCTGTCCATTCTCGATTCCGAATTTTCTGTCAAATGTATTCATATGCTACAGGCTGATATGATTATATAAAAGTCTGAATTTGATATAAAATATTCTCCTAAGTCTTATCTTTCATTTCCAATTGGTTTGGAGAATTTTTATTATGTTTTGTGAAAATTACAACCGTTTTAGTGAAGGCAGGTCTGAACCCTAACCAGAATTTTCTGTTTTAAACCAGAAGTCATAACTTTCTTTCCCACCGTTGGATCTTTCTAAAAATCAAATTGAGAGTCCATAATTATGTTATCTAAATCTCCACTGAAGCGATTTTCTTTATTATTTGTTTTGTGGAAGATATGGATGACTGTTCTATGATGACTATTTTTTTGCATTTAATCCTTGCTTGAAATAATTCAGTTTAAGAACATCATTAAGTTTTAAGGTTTCGTATGGTCACCAGAGGCTATTAGAATGTTTTTTTGGTTAATTGGATCTATTTATACTTTGAATATGTTTATAATATCACTTGGATGTCTTCTTATATGTTTGGAACATTCTGTATGCCATATTGGGTTTAGGGTTGTCAAGTGGACTAAGGACAACATATATTTTCCTAAACTCAATCAAATGTTGTTATGGAATTGGTATGAATTCTTGATGATGGATCTATTATGTTCTTATGATTTTTATATGTATGTTAGGGAACCTAAGTACACTAGGTGAGTGGCTCATAGTGAGGGGCCGGAGCCCTAAGTGGCTAGTACCAGGATAACCTACTATGAGTTATTTAATCAAGTGATAACCTAAATAAATGAATTGGGAATGGGATTGGAATGGGAAATTACACACTAATCAAGATTAATTGTGCCTCGCCCATGCCTTTAGTGCTAGTAAAGACTAAGGATGGGAGTGGGAGAAGGTACCTATGCGTAGGTATGACTGGATGACCTTGTCTGTACGAGAGGCATTCGGTTCCGCATGTGCCTACTTGGGGGCCGGGGCCAAGAGTGGCTAGTACCAGGACAACCCAAGGGGTGAGGGCTATGCGATGACACTCACCTAGCTTGTAGCTTAGAGTCTCTACCAAATTTGATCATGCCTCTGGTAGTCCTTGTGGTTTTCTTGTCTTTTCTTTTGTGTTGTGACTTTGGGGAAATTTTATCACCACCTTAGGAATTTCCTAGTTGTTACCTCTTGTATGGGCCTTTGGTTCTATCTCCTAGCTCGGGGGAGTGGGCCTATTGGTTCCACATGGTTGGGTGGTTAATATTTATATCGAGGTATTGATCGTGATTCTTTGGATGATCCTAGCACATATTCCATTCCAGACCTGCAGTTGAAGATTTCTTATTGGATATTTTAATATGAGATGTACTTATGTATTTGTATTCATGTAATTTTAATCTCCTAAAAGGAGTCTTGTAGTATTGATATAATTTCAATTCAAAGCAATGCATAAGGGAATGGGTAGTTCTAGGTAAAAGAAAGGGAAAAGAATGTGGAATATTGGACATGTTACTAGCATTAAAAGAAAGTGTTTATGTTATTTCTCCTATCCTCTTATGTTGTCCATATGTAAAGGAAATGATCTTAAATATAGTTATATATAATGATGTATCACAAAAAATAATGTATTCTCTCTTGATGAAAGGATCCAAGGAAATTATTGAGAAATGATAGGTTAGTGATTGGAATTATTAACAATGAATGGTTATGAAACAATGCAATAGAATAGTAATTTGATTTTAATGTTAATACTTGGTTCATGTTAATGAAGTACCTAGGATGATGCCTACCTTAATGAATATTAATCTCTTACCTAAATTATTAGAGAAAAGTGATATAAAGGATAGTAGATGTAGATGAAATCAATATGAATTTATGGAATGAGTTGATAAAAGGAATAATGATGTTGGATGATTAACCTATGTTTAATAAAAGAAATAAGTTAGGGACATTTAACTTGGTGCATTAAAATGAATGTAGATCTTTTAAGCTCATGATTCCGTGAATATCTTATGCATGTAAATGGTTTATATGATGTTGCTTTAGTAGCGACGTTAGGGAACCCGGGAGGACTTAAGTTGTATAAATCTTACATTCAAGTAGTAGAAAATTATTTCTTCTTTTAGAAATATGAAGTGTAATGATGAATATTATTCTAGTTAAAATAAATAAATAAAATAAAATAAAAATTCACTACTTGCATTTTATAGAGGTTTTATGTCTTGTCCTCTTGGGTTGCCTGGCGGGGCATTACATCTGGTATCAGAGCCCTAGGTTTCTACACTGGGAACTTTGGGACTCATAGCTCACCTATGCATAACCTTGAGTATCTTAACTTTGTCTCCTTTTGGATTTTGTTGTTAGGCTAAAATTTGAATCTTAGGAAACGAAGGCTACCTTTCGTGTTCTTATGTTGTATTGTCTTACAAGGGCACACCCATTCCTCTATGATTGAGTTATATTTTAACAATTATTTATGTTTTTTTGCATAATGAGATCAATGATGTGTTAAGTGGATGTTTCCTATAATATTAATGGAATGGCGAAGAATTCTTGAGACTTGTGTTTGTTTTCTTGAAAGGTACTAGTATCTCTAGAAGGGTCAAAAGTTAAAGGATGCTAAATATTTTGAATCTTAATTATGGTAGTAGATAATATTACCCCTTGATCATACCTATAATATAATGTTGTGCACTCTATCTTCTTACAAATACCTAGTTGAATTTTATCCTACTCAAGGTATCTTAGAAATAGATTTCTTTTGGATCTTTAAAGAATGAAATGATTGTGGTAGTACTTGATAGGAATGATAGGGCAATAATTAGATTACATGACTAATAATATGTACCTAGGAAAGAAGTGAAAAAAATAAATAAATAAATAAGGAACAAATAATCTACTGTCATATGTATTTCTCTCTCTTTCTCTCTTCCCTCTTAAGAAATAAGTTTTGCATGACTAAAATTGTTTAGACAAGGCAATAATATATTAGGAAAATTTGTAAATACTCAATTAGGAAACCCTTGGGTGAAGGACCTATGTCCCCAAGATTTTATCATAGGCTATAATTCATATTTTCATTTAGGAAGAGAAATTTTTATCCCTATCTTGGTAAGAAGTTATATCCTTTCTGCATATCTTATTAAATTGCACAAAAAGGATTTAAGATAACATAATCAAGAAATTCTAGGGAAGAGTATGTGCGATGATGGATTATCTGTACTAATGATGGAAGTTGTTTTTATTAAATATATGTCTTGCAAAATGTCTAGTGAATAGTTAGGACCCTAGATGGGTATTTTGGAAACAAATTCATATTTTGTATACATTGTGATCAACACCATAGTAGTAAGAAATTAACAACATTAAGTGATTGATCAACTATGAATAAGGAGTTGTTGTGGTAAATAAATGTTATAGAAATGTACCTTACTCAATTTCTACTTAGAACTGATGTTATCTCAAAATTTTAAAGTGTAAGAGGGTAATGTTTCAAATAGGTAAAGGGTAGAAATTAAAGTTATGTACAGTAGTTAATGTTATTAATTTAGATGTTGTGGTTATGAAGATAGTAGTAGGACTCATATACTTCTTTCTCTCTTAATGGATCTATGATCATTATGCAATAAAGAATTTGAAATAACTCTTAAGAAAATGTCATATGGAAATTGCCTGACATGCAAATTAGGGAAAAGTGCATAGATAAATAGTAAGCTTTAAGAAGGGATCCCAACTTAATGAATAATAGTGCAATAAATTCTAAATTGTTTAGATCTCCTCTAGGGGGTGAATGTGTTTTTGGAAATCAAGCACTACAACTATTGTGAAAGATGACTTAGAATATGTATATTGTAAAATTTGTGTGTCCTATGTCATTGGAATTCTACTTAAAGCTTTGATGGAAAGGAATATTTCTTATAAAACTATGTGTTAATGAAAATGGTAAGTTTCAAGTATCTAGATTGTTTTATTTTCATGATTACAAAAGTAAATGAAAAATTATTTGATGTATTCCCTTCATGATCATAACAAATATAAATGTTACATACCTCTCTATGTTTGGTATTCATAGCTTGTAAGGGACACAAATTTTGGACCCTATTTGTAATAAGGTCTCACAAGTTGTATTATTTAGGGTTAGATTATGTCTCAAAAGAGAAAATATATCATAAATTCTTTCTTTCTTTTATACTGGTTACCATAAATAGGAACTTTGATATTGTGAAAGGAAGTGATAATCTCAGTTAGTAAAACATGCAATTTCATAATATATTGATATTAGTGAGTAAACATGAATACCTTAGAGTTTCGACTTGATAACAATAATTTTGATGCAATTTCAAGTATCTTGTTAACAAACTCACTGCACAAAGTGATAGAATCACATAGGTAATTCTTTTTGAAAGTCATTACTAATTGAATTGAGTTAATCTACACTAAAGTTGTAATAAGATAGGATTTACCAAAACTCTTGATAGGAGAA
Organism: Chamaecyparis obtusa; assembly: GCA_027943335.1. NCBI lineage: Eukaryota > Viridiplantae > Streptophyta > Pinopsida > Cupressales > Cupressaceae > Chamaecyparis > Chamaecyparis obtusa. The sequence continues at coordinate 1,241,008 of BSBK01002799.1, read as the reverse complement.
GAATGTGTGCAGTCATTAAATTAGGATCTAGAATAGTAATAATATAATTCTGTTAGATAATGTGTGATATATAGTTCACATTCCCGACTTCCAGGAGTAAGTTGAATCTTAGTGGGGGAGGATGTAATACCCTTCTAACCCTAATATAAGTTTTGTGTTTTTGAAAGAATTAAGATCCTTCGATGTTTTCTTACAGCTTAAGTTGTACACGATACTTGTTTGATCTATTCCTATAATTGTTTATAATAATTTCATAAGCTAGTACTCAATGATTCTAATATCAGACATACTATCTAAAGGTATCATTTTTGTATGTATCTATCTCCATGTATGTATTGAGTACCTACAAGACCTTTATGAACATAGTTAGGATGTTATATGATATGTACTTGATAGATATATATAAGTGGTTATTTATATTTTCTTCTATTAAGGTTACCTTGGATGAATCTTGTATCTCACTTGATGATTTGATTATGTTAATTTATTATTAGTATTGATAAGAGACTAACACAATGCTTGAGATTCTAACCTTCATTATGATGATGCTACATGCTTTGAGTGTATATATATACATGATGTGTTTTCATGATTCAGGACGAAGTCGTAGTTACTCACATAGCTGAGGTCCACACGATGTATCGATCCTGGTCATCTGTCTGTAATGTTTTCTTTTATATGTATATCCGTGCATATGTATTTCTTCTTTGTGATGCAGGCTTGCAGGTACTGGGCATCGACTTCACCTGGCTTCACAGGTCTGAGCATGCCCTCAAATCCTCGATGGTTGTTGTTATGGAGATAGTACTAAGGCCCCTACATGAGTCTTCCTTTGTCATTATTCCAATTTGGGAATATTAGGGTTCCTTCTTTGTCAGTCAACCTTTGGGTCAAAAACCCAGATCCAACGCACCCGGTTGGGCATGGTTGTAGTTAGTGCCTTGTGACCACTTGAATTCATTTGGTTGTATGATTTGTTTACTCATTTTATTTATTTCTCCTTCTTGGTATGATTCTTAGTTAATCTTTCTATGTTGTGTTTCAGGAGTTTGGCTTGACTTTCCTTGTTGACTTTGGTTGACCTTGTTTGATCTTATGATTTTCTCGATATGTTTCATAGATGATTTGTAAGGCCTCTTTGGATGATTAGGTTTATTTTGAGGTGTGTGATTTTATTCTACCTCAGTGATTATATCCTATAGTAATTATAAATAGGTAATAATATTGTGATCTATTACTTCATAATCTTATAGATTATAGTGTTTGGTATTTGGCATGTATCTATATAAATATAAATATATATATATATGGAAATATATATATGGGTGCACACATATATGTATTTATATATATATAATTTATATGTGATTATATGTTAATTATTGTAGATATTGTTGATGGTGTATATTTTGGGATTAATGTAAAGTATAATATTATTAATAATTAAATATTAAATAATGCGAGGTATATTATTCTCAATTATTAATTATTAATAATGAGGATAGGTTATATATATAGATATTGATGTAATTAATGATGGCATATGCATATATGTTAGGATAATATTACATATGTGTATGAATGAATACAAATAATCTTTTATTGTATATTTGAGTAATATAGTTGTATGATATTAAGTTATTTTATAATACCCTTTAGTTAAGAGTTAGTTGGGAGTTGGTTACTTTTCCTCTCAACCTTTGGAAATCTATTTATATGCACTACTTTCTCATTTGAAGAGGGGGGATTTTGGGGCTGAAGCATTGAGGAGAGGATGGCCTTAATTTTCATGGTGATTTTGGAGAGAAAACTTGGAGATGTGAGGGAGATTTTGTAAGCATATGTCTTTAAGAATTTTTTGTTATCTTTGCTTTTGCGAGAGAGACATTTTTGTGAAAATTTCAATAGTTGAGAGAGGGATTATTTGCTGTGGAATTATTTCTTTCTTTCATGGAGATTTCTGAAAGTGGATAGGGTTTGAAGGATGCATCTCAAGTTTGGATTTGTCTTCTCTTTTGTTTCCTTCCTTCTTCGATTCAACCTTCGTAGGACATGAGGTATGGATTGAATATGTTAGTTACTTTATGTCTCTGATAGATTATGGATCTATTTATATATTATAATTATTTATTATATCTGTACTTTTAATTTCTATGGTTATTTTAAAGTTTTGAGTTTTTGTTTGTAAGAATTGGCATGTGTTTTCCTAGGGTTTTTAGCAACCCGTTTTTGGAGATCTATTATTATAATAATTTAAATTGCATCTAGGGTTTTACTAAATTAATTTTCTGGAAGTAAAATTCACAGATCTCAAATGGGTATCTCTCTGATTTTATTTTTAGGGTCGAATTAATGCCTTATTTTTGACATTTTGGCAGACTATGCCTGTCCATTCTCGATTCCGAATTTTCTGTCAAATGTATTCATATGCTACAGGCTGATATGATTATATAAAAGTCTGAATTTGATATAAAATATTCTCCTAAGTCTTATCTTTCATTTCTAATTGGTTTGGAGAATTTTTATTATGTTTTGTGAAAATTACAACCGTTTTAGTGAAGGCAGGTCTGAACCCTAACCAGAATTTTTTGTTTTAAACCAGAAGTCATAACTTTCTTTCCCACCGTTGGATCTTTCTAAAAATCAAATTGAGAGACCATAATTATGTTATATAAATCTCCACCGAAGCGATTTTCTTTATTATTTGTTTTGTGGAAGATATGGATGACTGTTCTATGATGACTATTTTTTTGCATTTAATCCTTGCTTGAAATAATTCAGTTTAAGAACATCATTAAGTTTTAAGGTTTCGTATGGTCACCAGAGGCTATTAGAATGTTTTTTTGGTTAATTGGATCTATTTATACTTTGAATATGTTTATAATATCACTTGGATGTCTTCTTATATGTTTGGAACATTCTGTATGCCATATTGGGTTTAGGGTTGTCAAGTGGACTAGGGACAACATATATTTTCCTAAACTCAATCAAATGTTGTTATGGAATTGGTATGAATTCTTGATGATGGATCTATTATGTTCTTATAATTTTTATATGTATGTTAGGGAACCTAAGTACACTAGGTGAGTGGCTCATAGTGAGGGGCCGGGGCCCTAAGTGGCTAGTACCAGGATAACCTACTATGAGTTATTTAATCAAGTGATAACCTAAATAAATGAATTGGGAATGGGATTGGAATGGGAAATTACACACTAATCAAGATTAATTGTGCCTCGCCCATGCCTTTAGTGCTAGTAAAGACTAAGGATGGGAGTGGGAGAAGGTACCTATGCGTAGGTACGACTGGATGACCTTGTCTGTACGAGAGGCATTCGGTTCCGCATGTGCCTACTTGGGGGCCGGGGCCAAGAGTGGCTAGTACCAGGACAACCCAAGGGGTGAGGGCTATGCGATGACACTCACCTAGCTTGTAGCTTAGAGTCTCTACCAAATTTGATCATGCCTCTGGTAGTCCTTGTGGTTTTCTTGTCTTTTCTTTTGTGTTGTGACTTTGGGGAAATTTTATCACCACCTTAGGAATTTCCTAGTTGTTACCTCTTGTATGGGCCTTTGGTTCTATCTCCTAGCTCGGGGGAGTGGGCCTATTGGTTCCACATGGTTGGGTGGTTAATATTTATATCGAGGTATTGATCGTGATTCTTTGGATGATCCTAGCACATATTCCATTCCAGACCTGCAGTTGAAGATTTCTTATTGGATATTTTAATATGAGATGTACTTATGTATTTGTATTCATGTAATTTTAATCTCCTAAAAGGAGTCTTGTAGTATTGATATAATCTCAATTCAAAGCAATGCATAAGGGAATGGGTAGTTCTAGGTAAAAGAAAGGGAAAAGAATGTGGAATATTGGACATGTTACTAGCATTAAAAGAAAGTGTTTATGTTATTTCTCCTATCCTCTTATGTTGTCCATATGTAAAGGAAATGATCTTAAATATAGTTATATATAATGATGTATCACAAAAAATAATGTATTCTCTCTTGATGAAAGGATCCAAGGAAATTATTGAGAAATGATAGGTTAGTGATTGGAATTATTAACAATGAATGGTTATGAAACAATGCAATAGAATAGTAATTTGATTTTAATGTTAATACTTGGTTCATGTTAATGAAGTACCTAGGATGATGCCTACCTTAATGAATATTAATCTCTTACCTAAATTATTAGAGAAAAGTGATATAAAGGATAGTAGATGTAGATGAAATCAATATGAATTTATGGAATGAGTTGATAAAAGGAATAATGATGTTGGATGATTAACCTATGTTTAATAAAAGAAATAAGTTAGGGACATTTAACTTGGTGCATTAAAATGAATGTAGATCTTTTAAGCTCATGATTCCGTGAATATCTTATGCATGTAAATGGTTTATATGATGTTGCTTTAGTAGCGACGTTAGGGAACCCGGGAGGACTTAAGTTGTATAAATCTTACATTCAAGTAGTAGAAAATTATTTCTTCTTTTAGAAATATGAAGTGTAATGATGAATATTATTCTAGTTAAAATAAATAAATAAAATAAAATAAAAATTCACTACTTTCATTTTATAGAGGTTTTATGTCTTGTCCTCTTGGGTTGCCTGGCGGGGCATTACAGATTATCTTATTGTTATTCATTGTGATAACACTATCACTATCAATATGTCAAAGAACCCTGTGATGCATACAAAGACAAAGCACATTGAGATCAAGTATCACTTCCTAACAGAGAAAGTGGCAGAGACAGAAGTCAAGCTGGACTATGTGAGTACTAAAGATCAATTGGAAGACATATTCACAAATCCCTTGCCAAAGGATACTTTTGAGTAGCTCAGGGAGAAGTTAGGAGTAATTCCCTTCCCTGATTCTACTTAGAAGAAAGAAAGAAAGGCATCAGTCCTTAGGGACTGATGGAAGGTTGACTACTCTACCTTAGGAGTAGTACTAGTGCTTAAAATGAATGGCACCCTTTTCCATTGATGTCAAAGAGGGAGTAATATACAGTCATGAAAAATAGAAGTAAAAATGAGGAGTAATATACTAAGGGGGAGTAGTATTGAGTTATGACAGTAGTTCAATTAGGAAATGAAGAATGTTGAAAAATATTGTAGTAGATCAAGGATTCATCTTTGGGGGAGTTTTGAAGAGGAAATGGAGAATGTTATAAAAGAAAATTTCATTTGGGTTGGTGGTGGTTTTTCATTCCATATGTTGCCATCAATGCCAAAGGGGGAGATTGTTGGAGATTTTCCAGTAGGCCAGTACTGACTGTATGTTTGTCATTGATGAAATCATATGGAAAGTAGGATGTGTAGAGGTCTTATGTAGTAAGATTTCAGTATATGTAGCATGGACATGATATCAACATGATATCATGAGCCCATAGGTTAACTTTTGGTACAGACAGTTATATAGTAGCTTATGTCAGCAGTGCTCCTGACAGAGTAATAGGTAGTGTTCTATATATGGTTGTCTGTATAGTTATCATGGAGCCTTGCACACTTGGATATATGTTGAAGGCATGTTAGTGATGTTTAAATTATGGACGCATAGTCTGATATTTAGTAGAAGTGAAGTTATGCAGTTGCTATTCACCAGTAGTAGTTTCATGTGTTTATTTAGAAGAGCCGACAAAGATTTTATTGGTTCTGGAGTTGCACCTATCATGTGGGTATGCACCCTTAGATTTAAGTTTAGAGTAGAGTTATTGATGTTTGGTTAAGAGCACATGAGTTAATTTGTCTTAAGCAAAAAGATACAATTGTTTTGGTAGAGCCAATAGTGTGTAGCATGCATCTACAATTATCTTATTGGATAGGTCCCAGAATGTGTTGCGTGCATAGTAGAGCCAACATAATGTTTATCATAGTTTGTTATGGTTTCTCTCATATGATTTCAAGGTGGTTCTAATAGGTTGACTTGATTATATCATTTAGAGGAAAGATATTTATAGGTAGTCATTTGTGATTACTTGAGGGGGTTTCATGGTTGAAGAAGTAGAGCAGAGAAGAGTGTGTGAAGTGTTGAACCATCATAGGAAGGTCTATGTGACCAAGTAAAGTGTTTGTGCTATACATTGGAACTGATCTAGATAGTAGGTCATGTTAGACCCAAAATACTAGCAATGGAAAGGATATAACTGAGAGGGGGAGGGGGTGAATCAGTTACATGACCAATAAAACCTTTTACATACTTTGAAACAAACATACAAGTAAAACTGTGTACACGGTAAAATATGCACTGTAGACTCAGTTTGTCAAAGCTTTGTGAACTCGGTAAACAGTACTGATTAACAACTTATTGCTTAACATCTGATTAAGGATAGTGAGAAATAAAACATCACACAGATTCAACTCATGACACAATTATTTTGGTATCACATAAAATCCGTAAGGATAAAAACTGTGGTGGGGATGAAACCCACAAAGCTCACTACTACAGAAAATGAGTGTCCAGTTAAGAGCATACAAGGTGATTGCTTCTGACAATCTGATTAGTGAGGATCACAAGACAGTTAAGTCCAAGACCATTACAGCCTACTCTGTTAAGAGATTTAACACATCTTTTCATGTGTACCTAGTTAGAGGATTTTGACAGGCATTTTGATACCCCTAGATCTGTTAGGATCAACTACATACAATATTATCAATAACTCAGTTAAGAGAAATGTTTACATACTCAAATATATATGATGCTTGCATCTTCTATGCTGATTCAGAATGTTTCTACTTCACTGGATCTCCTTCGATCTTCCTTAAATGATTAGACAGTTGTCAATAAACATTGACAGCATCCATCTATCAGATAATCACTCGATTCAAGATATTTGTCTTTCACTTCAACTCTGCATCATAATGTCAGCAACTCCTTCAACAATAGCTCTGAGCAACAACTCTCAACAACTTATTATGCTACAAAATACATCTCCTTATATAGAACATTTCCACCATTAGTATGGTGGCAAAAACTTAGAATCTCCATCGTCCATTCTGATAGAATTTTCTCAACCGTTCGATCCATCGTCTGGATCTCCATATTTGATATTAGTAGCACCAGTTGTACCTTGTGACTTGTATTATTCTTCCTTTTATATGATCAAAATTGTCTCGATCAATGTGCATTCAATCTAAATATTCTTAGCCGTTCATTTCATATGTTTACCTTAGAAATGATCAATCTATTTTAACTTGTGTCTGCTTGACTTGCTCTGGTCATCTCTGTTCTGTTCGGTAGTCAGCTCTGTTCTATTCGGTAGTCGGCTCTACTCTATTTGGTAGTCAGCTCGGTAGACAAGTTAATACAACAATAATGACTAAATCCAATGTATGATCTCTATGGACTTTACCGACTGGATTTATCATCTTATCTACAAACTTGACAACATATGGCAACATCTAATCTAATGATCCAACAATATCTCCCTTTGACATAATGTTGGAAAGTTTTCCAAAACCTAATTTGAACATATCATCATACAATTGATAAAAACCTATTCTATCTATTCATGTATGTAAATTTATAAAGTGTTCAGACTAGAAAATATAGAACATATTACACCCTTATTTCTCCATTACATATTGCTTGATATTAATAATCGGCAAGAAAAATTTGTAAGCTCTCCCTATACATTTGATCTAGCTCACATATACATTGTCTCGGTGCTCTCCCTTAGCAAGTGTATCTCTCCCTATCAATATATCTCTCCCTTTTTGGTAAACTTGAGAAAATTATGTAGAAGGGAGTTTAGAGAAGATAGGGGCATATTTATCTTGCAATGTTTGAAGAGTCTTTTCCCATGTCTCTTCAAATATGTCAAGAGTAGTGGATGCCACTCGGTCTTCAGCAGCAGCATGTACAATTCCTTCCGATGTGCTCACTTCAGGTTCATTAATCCTATTTTGTGCTTCGGTGATAGCACATTGCAGTGAAGAGATATGCACACTCAATTGCAGCTGCAACTCTAGAATATTCATTCGGACCAACTACTCCTCTGCTCGATATTGTGATCATTGAATATGTAGACCTTGCATTTGTGAAAAGTGTTGAGTCATCAAAGCTGGGTTAGCAGAAATAGTTCGATTGCATTCAGCCAGTTTCTTATCAACAGTTGCAAGTTTGTCATCAATAGGTTTGATCAAATAACTAGGTGTACAGAGGGATTGGAAGGTAGTCGTCATACTATATAAGGTGGTTTGATCTTTTCTCACCTGTTCGGTTAGACTAACCTTCATCACTACTGTCAAGTTCAATATCTTTTCCATTAGTTTATCTTGCAGCAACTTCTCCTTTCTTTCTTCCATGTAGGTATCAATGTCTATACCTGCTGCTTCAACTACTTTCAAGACATTACACAAGTCAACAATGATATCATCTGATGTGTCCACATTATCACATTCAAGAATCAGATCTTGCAACAAATGTATGGCCTTGCTGACAACGTCTTCTAGTTCAGCTTCGGCTGACTCAATGTCCTATTTTCCTTTTGCAGATACCAGATCACCATACTCAAGCAGTTGCAATGCGTTCATATTTGATGGTGCTATCGGGACTATGATAGGTTTACTAGGATCATAGGGAAAATACTTTCTATACAAAGGGATTTTTAGACATCTTTAATCCAGTCCTTGATTTCATCATTCTTGGTAGTGATGGAGACACTGTGGGAGTAGTGGAGCTGGTCGGTCGTACCGAGGACTCTACTTTGTCTGAGCTCCTTTTTCTCTACTCAACCTATTTTCTCCTTTCTTCTTCTTCCTTCTTCTTCTTTTCTTCTTCTTCTCATTTCTTCTTTTCTTCCTCTTCCTTCTTCTTCTTTTCTTCCTCTTCCTTCTTTCTTCCTCTTCTTTCTTCTTCTTTTCTTCCTCTTCTTTCTTCTTCTTCTCTTCCTCTTCTTTCTTCTATTTTTCTTCATTCTCTCTCTTCTTGATTTCTTCCTTCTCTTTGTCTTTCCTTTCTTTCTCTTCTTGTTCTTTTCATTTTTGTGCTTCTTCTTCAGCTTCTCATTCTTTCTCTTCTGCTTCTTCCTATTTTTCTGTTTCTTCAATTTCTGCTGCCTGCAGTTTCTCTATGGTTATTTCTTCTTCATCAACAGCTTGTGTAGAATAGTCAGTATGAGTACCAACTTCTTCAACATGTTCTTCTTCTTGTTCCATGTCCTTGCCACTATCTAAACTAACCAGTTCAATAATGATCTGTGCCGGTGGTGAGGAAAGCTGCGAGGCCTTCAGCCTTATATCCCAAAAAGTTTTGGTTTCATCGTTCAGCTTCACAAGATTTCCTTCTAGTACCAGAAGTGTTCAGTGAGTTACTAGGAAACTATGTTTATGCTTCTCGTATAAGTTCATCAGCTCTGAGCTATCACTCGGTAGCATCATTGCAAGGATAGATGTTCTGATTGCTTCTTCATCTAGTTGGGCTATATCCCACTTTTCTTGAATCTTTGCAAGAAATCCTTGTGGCATGGTCATCTTCCGGATGGTCTGCATTCCAACCTATTGTGCAATCATTCCTTCAATGCATGCTTGTAGCATGACACTTTTATCCAACTCATCTAAGTCGGTGTAACCAATTTGCTGGGTGTAACCGAATGTACCCTTAGCAATAATTGCCAAGTTTCCTTCCAAAGCATTCGGTTTTATAATTTTAGGTGTTGTAGCCTCATTTTCCTTCTATTCTTCTGGGGTATCTATTTCTGTTTCATATTCTGAAACATCTTTCTGTGTTTTTCTTTTCCTTTTGTATGTCCACTTGACAGGACTGACATCACTTGGTTTAGCCTTCTTTTTCTTTTTCTTGGGCTCTTTTACTAGTTCTTCTTTGAGAGTAGCAGTATCTGTCAGTTTCTTCCTCTTTTGGATAAGAGGCACTTCAATATCATCCATGTCCTCATCAATGGCATTTACCAGGTGAATAACAACCTCTTCACCGATTGGTTTTTCAGCTTTATCTTTCATTTCCTTTTCCTTTTTCTGTAGAGATTCAATGCTTTCTCCACATCTCAGATTTTGCATGTGTTCTTCAAAGGTTCCATATCTCTATTCATTGGTTGATTTTGGTTCAATCAGCAAACCATTTATCTAAGCTTCTGCAATATCAGGATCAACTTCATATCCTAATGCTCTCAATTGAATTTCTCTCAGTTCCACCGCCAAGAAGTAGCAGAAGTCAATGTCAACTTCACAACATATTTCATTTTCATACTTGGCCACAATAGACACAGGAATTCAGCTTCTGGTATTCATTCTTTGACAGAAGTTGTTAAAATAGGCAATAGCATCCTCATCAAAAGATTCACTGACCTTTCTTCTTAACTGATTAACTTGTCAATTGATTGATAAATTAGGTACCCAATTAATTTTACCATCAACTCCAGGAAATTCATTCGAAAAGTAAAAGTATAAACTCATCAAAATAGGACCATATTTCATCATATTCTTTGTTTGATGTTTTACTCTTATAACTTTCATATTTTCAAAAAATTCTTTTAACAAAATGTTGGTTAGGTCCAACAGTACCTTGTTCTTCATGATAGTGTAAGTTGTGAAAGCAGCTCTCTTTGATATGCTCTTCAATCTAGAAGCTTGGAACAATCTGTATCCAATTGTCATAAAAGAAAACTTCATTGCCAAGTCTGTAATGGTAGCTGGGTTAAGACCTCGAGAGTCTTCCATCACTCCAGTCAACCTCATCAGTTCCTTCTATGATATGTCCACATAATCAACTTTAGACTCAGGAACTCCAAACCCTATTATCCTCTGTAAGATGGTGTGGGTGATTCGGTGTGGTCCATCTTCTAGCCACATCTATTCATCATGCACTCTGCTCAATACTACCCTAACATAGTTCGGTGTGAACTTCATGGGAAAGTTCATCAGTGAATTAAACCCTAGTGGCTTCATGAATGCATAATCATCCTTCCACTATCCACCTTTCCAGATTAAAGGTTGCACTACCTCTAATAGTTCTTTCTCACCAACATCTTCGATTTCACTTCTCACATAGAAGTTAGGGTTATCCCTCATTACCACTTTGTCAGGGATGGAAGAAAGTGCAAATACTGGTGTCCGCTCATGTTCACCAACTAGTTTGATCTTCTTTGTAGCACACTTTCCTTTTGCAGCTCTGGTTGCCATGGCTCCGAATTCAATTTTACAACTTCGCTACAAATTCCTTTAAACTTTTCAGCTCGATCTTCCACGGCATGACTTCAAATCAGCTTAATAGTAGTTCGTTGTAGGCAAACTTCACTAATAACCTACTAATAGTCTACTTGATCAAATGAAAAATCCTTGCAATTCACAGTTGTTTAGATTCATAGATAAGTGCTTTAATCTTCAGAGACTAAATTTGTGAAAATGGTAAGAAAATATGACGCATTAAACTCATTATATCGGATGATGTAGGGTTCCACCTACTTTTGCAACTTGTGCATTAAATGCAGTAACCCTAATCACCTTTGCTTGAATATACCTTTTCGACAAGTGTTCACAACCGACAAACAGATTACCAACAGAACTACATAACTTCGGTACAATGATCCAGCAATGCATCTCAACTCATGTTGATTCTGGAATTTTCTACATATTCTTTATTTATGGAATTGACTAATGATATAAACAGTGTAGAATCAATTCCACATACCTCATGAATTGATCATTCATGTGTAGGAGAGTCTACAAATGTAGACATACTCAGTTTGGTACCTTCAACAGACTCTGTAGATTGTGAATGTTCAGTTGTGCATTTTTGCCACTTCATCTTCATTTGATATCAGGCTTGCTCAATGTCAATTTGAAATTTTGGTTTACCTTGTCCAGTGTAGTTTGGTTTGTCCACTCCATACATCTTCAGAATTGCATCAGTGTCATCATCATTTTTCTTCTTCGAGAAAAACTTTGCAACATGTCCAACTCGTTGACAGTTATAGCATGTAGGTCTAATGTTTCTTCTACCAAATTGAAAATAGCGAAAAGGTGGCTAAGAATACTGGTAAATCTTCTAATAACAACTCTCGGTATTATGTCCAAACTTACCACATCTTTCACATACCAGATTATTATAAGTCCATGGAATACTTGTTTTCGGTTGTTCCTTCTTTTCAGTTGTCCATCTACCTTTCTTGCTTCTACACGTCTTCAAGGTGTGTCCATATCTATTGCAGTAGGAACAATAACTCTCACTCTTGTTCCTTGGTATCTTCTTGTTAGTATTTTCTTTAGTGCAATCAGATGCTCGGTGACCATACTTGTGATAGTTGTAACAGTATCCTTTGAATCTTGCAATATTCATTTCCTTGCTCTTCTTTACTCGAAAAACATTCTCGGTGTGTCCAAGCTTTCCACATTTCATACAGGCTCTCTTTGGTTGGTTCTATTCCACTTGCTGTGATGATTCTCTAGTCTCAGTTATGCTTGGTTTACCATATCCAAGACCTCTACCATCATTGTAAGTGTTTCTCATTTGTTCTTCAATTCTTTTCATTGACTCACTAGATGCTTGTGTAGTTTCCAGTTCAGTAGACAATCTACCAACTTCACCTTTCAGTTTAGCGACTTCTGACTTCAGACTTGTATTCTCCATATTTATGTCATCAACTATACCTCACATGTAATGATGATTCTTGATTAACCTTTCAATGTGCTCATCTCTTTCTTTGACTGTGTTTTTTACTTTCTTTAGATTTCCTTCCACATCAGCTTTCTCATCTTCAATTTTTCTTTGCTTTTCCAGGAGTTCGGTTATTGTTCGGCTAGTTACCTCATTCTATACTTTTTCTTTAGATAGCTTCTTATTTGACTTCTTCAATTCTTTTAGTAGTCTATCATTCTCAGTTGTCAGTTCATCAAGCACTTCTACCGATGCTTCTTGATCTTCAGATGATGATTCCAGTTCCTCTACAATAGCTTGCGTATCCTTCAGTTCTTCTGATAATTTCTTTCTTTTCTTCAGAGATTCAATCAACTATTGTCTTAGATCTTCAATTACTTCATGTGCATCTTCCAATTCTATCATCAAATCTTCTGCAGTCATACACTTCCTAGACCGAGATGACCTACTCCTTTCCATGACCAGGATCTTGACTCAAAGGCTATTAGAACACAACACAAGAGACCAATGCTCTGATACCAATTGTTAGGCCCAAAAGACTAGCAATGGAAAGGATATAATTGAGAGGGGGAGGGGGTGAATTAGCTACATGACCAATAAAACCTTTTACATACTTTGAAACAAACATACAAGTAAAACTATGTACTCGGTAAAATATGCACTGTAGACTCAGTTTGTTAAAGCTTTGTGAACTCGGTAAATAGTATTGATTAACAACTTATTGCTTAACATTTGATTAAGGATAGTGAGAAATAAAACATCACATAGATTCAACTCATGACACAATTATTTTGGTATTGCAGAAAATCTGTAAGGATAAAAACTGCGGTGGGGATGAAACCCACAAAGCTCACTGCTGCAGAAAATGAGTGCCCGGTTAAGAGCATACAAGGTGATTTCTTCTAATAATCTGATTGGTGAGGATCACAAGATAGTTAAGTCCAAGACCATTACAGCCTACTCTGTTAAGCTATTTAACACATCTTTGCATGTGTACTTGGTTAGAGGATTTCGACAGGCATTTTGATACCCCTAGATCTGTTAGGATCAACTACATACAATATTATCAATAACTCGGTTTAGAGAAATGTTTACATACTCAAATATATCTAATGCTTACATTTGCTATGCTGATTCAGAACATTTTTGCTTCATTGGATCTCCTTCGATCTTCCTTAAATGATTAGACAGTTGTCAATAAACATTGACAACATCCATCTATCAGATAATCACTTGGTTCAAGATATTTGTCTTTCACTTCAATCTGCATCATAATGTCAGCAACTCCTTCGACAATAGCTCTGAGCAACAACTCTCAACAACTTATTATGCTATGAAATACATCTCCTTATATAGAACATTTCCACTGTTAGTATGGCGGCAAAAACTCAGAATCTCCATCGTCCATTCTGATAGAATTTTCTCAACCATTTGATCCACTGTCTGGATCTCCATATTTGATATTAGTAGCACCAGCTATACCTCATGACTTGTATTATTCTTCCTTTTATATGATTAGAATTGTCTCAATCAATGTGCATTCAATCTGAATATTCTGAGCCGTTCATTTCATATGTTTACCTTAGAAATGATCAATCTATTTTAACTTGTGTCACCTTTGCTTGACTTGCTCTGGTCATCTCTATTCTGTTCAGTAGTCAGCTCTGTTATGTTTGGTAGTCAGCTCTACTCTATTCGGTAGTCAGCTCGGTAGACAAGTTAATACAACAATAATGACTAAATCCAATGTATGATCTCTATGGACTTTACCGACTGGATTTATCATCTTATCTACAAACTTGACAACATATGGAAAAATCTAATCTAATGATCCAACAGGTCAAAGAGAAGTTCACCAAGATCCAGATATAGTGTGTATCTATTATTCAAAAGGTTGTAGCCTTTTCCCCTTTGAGTAGTGAGCTCTTAGATAGTGCATCCTCTCCCCTAACAAGGACAATTGTAAAAGACTCCTAACAAGGTCTGACCCTTGACCAAGTCTACTGTACTAAATATATTGTAAAGAAACTATTAACATGGTTAAGGATCTTCTAACAAGGATCATAATACACTAGTACAGAATATTTGTGGGTGTCAATTCCCACCATGGTTTTTACTTATTTGGGTTTCCCCATAACCAAAATATTGGTGTTGTGTTTATGTGTTCTTTCATTGTGTTTATGCTTTATGTTTAAGTATACTTAATTGGATAAAAAATTGAATCTTGTAGATAATTGATTCACCGCCCCTCTTAGTTATCTCTTGGGACTATTCCTAACATCTTTTACACCAATGGATTTTGCTATCATTAGTAGCTATCATGATTAGTGTAAACACCATTTGGATGGAATGAAGATTAAAGAAATTTTTATTTCAGTATGAATACAAAAGTTGTAGACTTTCAGAGTGGTTTATTTTTATTTACAAATAAAGGGCTTAGAGGAAAAGGAACCATGTCTTTATCATCTGGGATAAATAATGATAGGATTTTCTCAATTATATTTATATCTGCTGAATTGGAGGAAATGCAAAAGTTCAACCCCCAAAAGTGGAGGAATGTGAAGAGCCATCATTTATAAGAAAAGATTCATCAAATGCACACAAAGAATCTACATGTGGAAGCAAAGAGATAACCAAAAGGTGCACATACAAGAAATGAAATGTTCAAAAACCAAATCTTAAAATTGGATTTCTAATAATAAGAAAATACATGTTCGTAGAGGAAAAAGGAAAAGAGAAATCACTCTTGAAGGAGAAAAGAGGAAAATTTTCTTGGTAGAGAGAAGAAAATAAGTGACATAAAGCATAGCTATGGAAAAATTTTCTTATACCTACCTCTAACAGTTTCTATAGCTGGACAATAGTGTGAAGTTTAGCTGCACTCAAGAGTTTCCACAATAAGTTCTATAGTTGCATATAGCTAGATTTGTAGCTTCTTGTAACAGCCTGTGGTATTCTGTTAAAATATAGTTGTAGCAATTTGTTTACAACAATAAAACACTAGCTTGTAATGTTTTTTCAGTAATAGCAATGTTTTAATCATTAGAATGTTTAATAAAAAGGTTGAATTTATTCAATCAATTCCATGTTGAACTTGGATCCAATGAGGGAACCTTAGACATGGTTGCATGCCTGCAAGGGTGGATTCTCAATAATTGGTCCCCAACCCTTGTTAGTATAACACATTCTAGTTTCATGGTAAAATTAAAAAATAAATAGTATAGTAAATTAAATTACTGGAAAAAGAATAAAAACAATTATAAAAATGAAAATCTAATAAACAGTGGAGTTTTCTTACCGTTTATGTTGGCAAGTGATCCAAACATTCTACCAACCCTCCTTACAACTCACATAATCAATAACCTTTCCTTATGTTACTTGGATTGAATTTGGTAGAATAAGATGGAAGAAGATACAATGTGTTCTTAATATCTCAATTTGTCAACCTTGGTAACTTTGCATTCAAAGCCTCCATAGAGAAATGGATGGCTGCAAAGGTAGGAAGTTAAATTATTCAATTATCTAATACACTCTTGAAAGTTATTTTAATTTAATTATAATTAATACCTATATGATTTCCAATAATTAATACATCATACATACATGATGCTTATATGTGTATACTGTCAATCATAAGGAAGCTTTAATCCTTTCCCTTTTTGGGGTCTTTAATCACCTTAGAGAAGAATTTGACATATCTATTATCTTGATCAGCTTCATCTATAGTACTAATGATGATGCTAGAATATAGTAGATGTAACTATCTATCAAAAATTCATTAAAATTTTATTTAATCAAACCTTCTTAAATTTTTCAATTGTAGTTGATACCGTGACAGCCTTTGGAAGGTACACAACAATAATTATTGGTTAAGGCAGGAAGGATAAATAAAGCATTTTTTGGAGTTGCCTAAAATAAATTTACCAGCTCAATCAATTATCTTCCAAGGAGCATTAGTCCAAAGTACAAAGCATAGAGACCTACCTAATTTCTCAAATTGATTGGACTTACATGATCAAAGGAAATGGAATAAAATTTAACTGAGAGGAAGTGTGGTGGAAATCAATTGGGATAATATTGTGAAGTAGGTAAGCTACAAAATATCCCTTACTAGCAAACGTGTATGGTTAACCATAAATTTTCTTTTAATATAGTTCAAGATGGATTCGTTTCTAAAGGCAAACCTCTACTTATATCTACAAAATGCTCAATTCTCGTAAAAATAATTTTGTAAATTGATATGCAATGTAAACATGGAGCTCTGCAATATACAAATAAGTGGTAGAAATCAAGTCTTTGATATGCTCTTCATCAAGAAACTTGTAACCCTTTCTATAAACTTTTCAAACACACCACTTTCAACAATGTACAACTCATTCATGGTGTTGGAGCTCTAAATTTTGGGCAAAATTTGAAGTCTTATATAGTGATAAAACCCTAAAAAATGGCCTCTTAAATTCCATTCCCAATAATTAATGATGGAGTACATGAAATGGGATAAAAAATATATATTATTTTTCTATTAAAAGTTGAGGGATTAATAAAGGAAGCTCTGTGACAGGAACAATCAGAATTCTATGATCAAAGCCTTCAAAAAATGTTGGAATTTTGACCTGCTGCAAAGATGATGCCGATAGAGCCTGAATATGGTCAAATTTTTAAAATGTAAATATGACCTAGTTCAGGAAATCAAATTTCTTATCTCAGTAAAAATATTAGCTTTTTATGAGGTGTTTTGGTTTTTCGACCAGACCCAAATTTGAAAGTTAAGTAGTTATTTATTAGTTAGTTTATTGTTTTTCAAAATAATGTGAAATAAGGGTTGTGTCTTTTCACCCTTGTGAGGTCCTACCCCGACCCATCCTAGCTCGACTATTGTTTTGACATTTGGCTTACCTTGTTGATACTTTGTTTAGAGACACTAGACATATATTCAATTTTTTTTCCTATCATTAGACCTTATGAGATGGTTATTATATATGTCAATGATGTTATTCGTACTCTTTATATGCTTGTAATGGTTTCATGTTTACCTTATGATATATGCATTCCAAATTCTGCATTTGTAACGTTATCTTATAGAATAGAAAATGTTGATAGTGTGTGTGTGAATTTTGTACGTAGATGTGCACACAACACTTCTGTAAAACATTAGAGGTTAGCCAAAAACCAAAATCCTGCAATGAAATGGAAACTAAACTAACCAGGCAATTTATTGCCTTCTAGTAGGTGCGAGTAAGATACTCTCAGATCAGACCGAGACCAGTGACAATGCAACACCTAAACGAAGGATTTGAATGCAAAGAATGAAAGATTATGAATGTAGATTAAGCTATATTTTTGGATTTTCTATGCAATAATATGGAAAACCATATGAAATTAATCTAGAATGAATGAAATTGGAATGCAGATTTGATCTAAAAATGCTATGAATGTGTATGAAACTATGAATAAGAAACTATGTAAAAGATAAATGATCAACTGCGAAAGATCTCACAAATCGCGTGTTGCAAATGCTCAATCTTTCAATTGCCAATTCACTAGATTAATTGTACAAATTCGAGTGTTGATTATTATGAAGAGCCAAGCCTTGGTTTTATATAAATCAAGGGTTTTGAGGATGCAAGAGAAAAGCCATAAATCACTCTTGATAAACTCAAGTTGATTTTTGAGTTATCAAGAAATCAGAAATAATTAACTCACAAAATCATGCAAAACCATGCAAGAACAGCTTTTTAACTCAAATCAGAAGTTTAGATCAGCTTTGAACTCAAAATAGAATGTTGAGTTTCCAAAAGTTAACAACTTGCATTGATTTCTTGATTTTGAGTTTAACTGCTCTTTGAATGTGCACAATTAATTATGAATTAATTAAATAAATAAAGTGATTTATCCTCAACTTAACTAATTTTTGAATTAAAACAATTGATTTATGAGTTAATCAATTATTAAATCAAAATTTATTCAATTACTATATTATTAAATATTGACAACTCACTTTAATTAATTAAATAGGAATTTAATCAATTAGTCATAATATTTTAGATTTATTGTCAAAATTAAATAATACAACTTAGGAATAAATATAATTAAATGTAATTAAACAAATAAGTGACAGTATTAAATTTAATTAATTAAATATTTAGAATATTCAATTAATCAAACTTTAGAATAAATAGGATTTATCGCCAAATAATTATTAAATTAAGAATAATTAGAATAAAGTAGGAATATTGCTAGGAATATTCCCCGATGCAAAATTTAGGATAATCAATTAGGATATGATAATGTACAGATGTACCTTAGGTTAGGACTTTGATGTCAATTTTGTTCGATTTTGAAGATGTAAGAGGTTACTGAACCTATAGCCCATTTTTGGGGTATTACATTTTTCCCCTCTTTGAATCACTCTGCAAAGCATAGTGGTTCAAAGAATAGTCTGTGTTTGATAAAGATGTATGAAACTGAATTAAAAGATTGAAAGATTTGAAAGATTCATCGATTCTAAGATAGAAATCGATTGAAAGATTGGAAAAAGCGATATCGACCCAGGCCCAGAATGACCAGGAATCAAGATGATGCTAGCTATATCAACAATGAACCGGTGATTATGAAAAAGTGCCAAAATGCTTGATTTTGAACCTTATGATTGTGAAGAAGTGAGTGACCAATTCCAGACCTGAATGTCCTTGTATGAATCATATTAGTATCACATCCTAAACCCATCAGTTACAAAGAACCAAGGAAATAACACTAATGAACCAATGGTTACAAAAAGTTGATACAATTTACAAGATAGATTTAAGATACCAGATTGCAATAGATTTGCCCCAAGTGACGAGGACTTTAGATGAATCAGAACTAGACGTGGTTGTTGTCTTGATTACTGAGAGAAAGATCTGATTTATAGACTTTGAATGATGTGTAATACCATGCCCCCTTCAGGATTAAAATTGAAATCTGACAAGAAAAGTCAGCCTTGAATAGTTTAGAAGCATGTTAATTGATTTAAGAAGTGGTTATAGACATTCGAGAATGCATTCTACATTGTTTAGAGGTCCTAGAGACCAAGTTTGACTAGGTTAAACCATGAGTTGACCATAGTTGACCAAGTTGAAATTTTGATAGTTTGATGTAAGATAATTAATTAAGTTGAATTCTAGATTTTTGTGATGATTGAAGGTTGATTATGCAAGCAGTCAGACATCCTAGGTCTAAAAATTTTAAATCATGATTTTGACATAGTAAATATTTTCAATTTTCAATTTTGATCACAAAAAAGGGTTCAGAATGTCAAAATTAGCCAGGGGTGCAATTTTCATGAAAAATGGAGCACTTTTGAAAATTAGGTCAAAAGCTATATAAAGGCCAGAAGGGTCATTTTCAATTCATTTTCAACATTGACTTTTGAAAACCTTGTGGAGCCCTCTGAGTAAGAAAATGGAAAAAATGAAGGTGCATGTGTCTTCTCACCATTTTGAGCATAGCTAGAGGCATCAGAGACCTCGATAGTATGGACATCCAGTAGGTGGATCTCTGTGCTTCTCTGAAAATTCAATTTTTCTTTGTTTATAGCATTTTTAGCAAGTTTTTCATACATTTTCAATTTTGAATTTTTGCATGCATAGAAACTCATACGACTGTCCTTCTGGGCTCTACAATTTTTCAATTCTAGTTAGGTTGTCATGTCATTAACCCCCAAGAATCGTATGAGAGGGACCCAAGAGTCGTACGACATTTCATCTGGTCCCTCCTAACTCGTATGAGGAGATATATAGTGTCGTATCATCATTGTTTGTCATATGGTAACTAGTGAAAACTTGTATGAGTTTTTCTGCCTGTCTGCTTTGTCATTTGAAAAATAGTGAGCCCAAAACTCATTTGTAGGTCAAAATTTTGAATTTTCTGATCTTTCAGCTTGATTACTGAGTCCTTGATCCACCTTCTGAAATAGAAAACTATTCAATTCCTATATTTGTAGCATGTGTTTCAACCAAAGTACTGATAGGATTCCTTGTTTCTATGTTGTGTAGGTCACATATCCTGACGTTCATGTACGCATCTCACATCCAGCCACTTAGAGACTCTATGTTTCCTTGCCTGATCCGATCATGAGAGTTCATCTTGCTTCATGGGGATTTGAGTATCTAATCCATTTATCTGAGATTAGGGTAAATCATAGACTCTTGACTGCATTTATAGAGAGGTTTCATTCTAAGACCCAGACATTCCACCTATTGACTGGGGAGATCATTGTGACACCAGAGAATGTATACTAGATAGTACACATTCCCTTCCATTCAGGTCAGCATCCAACTTATGTGAGTTTGGGGAACTCTAGATTACTAGCATTCAGACGTCTCTTCAGAGATGACACTCAATTGACTGGTTCTATTTCCTAGGAGGCCTTAGTACAACACTATGGTCAAACCCATAGATTAGAGTGCATCCTTGCTGGGATGATAGGTGGTATTATCATGTCTGACCATCAATAGAATGGTCTTCTAATGGATTGGGCCTTGATGGTTACATGCCTAATGGAAACTCCTTCCAAGTTAGCCTGGGGTCAATGTCTTCTAGCCCAGATGTTCTCTGAGATGCACTAGGTAGTGTATTAGGAGAGCAAGACTTTTGCTACTAGTGCTCTAGTTTTATAGATTTGGGTGTGGGAGCATACCCTAGTTTTGAGACCAGTGTGCCAGTCATAGAGGTAGCTGTAGGAGCCTATGATTTATATTTATGCTAGATATGTCATACAGGGTCACATGGGCCATGTAGAGTACTAGAGATGGTGTCTTGATGACATGACATTTGTACGATGGAGGCCCTATGTAGAGATTGAACCTTGGCCTACTACATGAGAGAAGTTCAGTTTCTTCTTTCAAAGCCAGGTGTTGATAGGATGATCATCCTCTGTACTAGAGATATTATTACCAGGGTGTGGTGACAATATGGATGAGTGCAGGATGCACCTTAGGATTATGCCATGTATGCTTGAATAGCCTATGAGCTTAGAATTGGATGGACCCTGAGGCTTTCTTATGCCTTGTGTTTATAGGAGTAGAATGGTATTATTGATAGAGATTGGGAGTACAGACCACAGGTTGTTGATGCTGGAGTGACAAATGGTTTTATCACATGGTTCATTGATCATCCAGTCTATAGATTCTCTAACCCCACATAGTTGATACCTTCCATGGAGGAGGTGATGGATGTTACTGGAGCTCCGATCAGATAGGGTTTGAGACCCACATAGGTTCTGATTGTACACCCCACACCTTTGAGACTGAGAGCAATGGCTCCCCCATAGAGACCATCAGGATAGATGAGGCCCCCTCATCCCACTAGTTCCATAGTAGGTATGTCTATAGGTGCATAGAGATGAACTAGGGGAGAGGGTAGTACTTTAGGTAGTGTTGATATTGCTAAGGAGGTACTTGCAGCTAAGCAGGTTGTAGGTGGTGATTTTGATCCCTTACAGGAGGATATCAATTTTGATCTTGGTACAGAGGTTAGACATCATAAGGCACAAAGAGCAGAGACCACAGAGTAGCCTATTGTAGATACTGATATGCCGGCGGCAAATGCTGATTGCAGTGTTCCACTAACTACACAAAAGATTATGAGGAGGCTTAGATTACAGGTCTGGGACTTGAAGGTTTGTAGTGCTCACTAGGAGGAGAGGTTGCTAGAGGTAGATAGATAGCATACTAAGCTTTGTGGTGAGGTTCAAATATTACAGGCAGCAGTTATCTAAATTCTCATAGGAGCGATTTTTAAAATTGGTAATGGTTCGCGAGATACAGGTGACTAAGTGAAGCACTACCAAAACTACCTATAAACTGTTAAAGCAATTATCCCACATTTCTCCCAATTTTGAAATTTGAAATGTTTATATGGAATGTTCCAAACATATGAAATAAATCAAAGTGTTGGAAGTTATGCTTGTCCAGGCTTGTGCGGCTGCCTTAGTTTCTATGCCAGTGGGCCCAAAAGAAATTTTGCAAAAAGGGACACTTGTCAAGAGGTCTCCAAGTCTCATAAAGAGAAAAATTGGTTCAGAGACTTAGAGACTTAGTCTCCAAGTCTCTAGATGAAGAAGTCTCATAAGGAGAAGAAATGATTTAGAGACTTAGAGACTTAGTCTCCAAGTCTCCAAATGGTTTAAAGACTTAGAGACTTAGTCTCCAAGTCTCCAGATGGTGATTCAGAGACCTAGAGACTAAAGGTAGTCTCCAAATCTCCAAGGAAAACCATGGTTAGAAAATTCATTCAGAGACCTAGAGAGTAAAGGTAGTCTCCAAGTCTCATGATCAAGATTAAGCCTCCAAGTCTCTAGATGAGAAAGTCTCCAAGTCTCTAGACGGTTTAGAGACTTAGAGAGTTAGTCTCCAAGTCTCCAGATAAAGGGAAGTCTCCAAATCTCCAAATGAAGGATTCTCCAAGTCTCACAAGTCTCCAAGTCTCTAGGTGGTGATTCAGAGACATAGAGACTTAGTCTCCAAATCTCTAAATGAAGAAGTCTCCAAATCTCATAAGAAAACATAAGGAAGGGAAATGACTCAGAGACTTAGAGACTTAGTCTCCAAGTCTCCAGAAGCCAATTCTGAGACTTAGAGACTAAAGGGAATTCTCAAAGTCTCTAAAAGAAACCATGGTTAAGAGATGGCTTTAGAGATTATGAGAATACATGTAGTCTCCAAATCTCTAGATCAACTGAGGTTAAGGGTGAGTTTACAGGTCAAGTTTGAGCATCCGATCACATCATGACGCTTGGTGAGTTTTGATGGCATGTGTAGAATTGAAAATTTAAAAGATTTAAATAATGATATAGTTCAAATTTTGAGATAAATTTGAATTTATTTTATGCCAGGAAGCTGCTTAGAGTTTTTAATGCTGCAGATCCATTTTTTGTCTGAATATAGTAGTATAATATCTTTCTAGAATTGCCAGAAGATGATGGATGTAGTGATGGCAGTTAGAATTAGATTTGATTAAGCAGGTGAGACCAGTAATCAGTTTTAATTAGGGATCATATTTTGGGAGATATTTTAATGATTCAAGAATGCAGATCCGACAGAGGGGAATGTCTTGTCTTTTGTAGAAGAATAAAGAATGAATCAGATTTTTGGCAGAGGATAAAGATCAGATTAGAGTTTTAAAATCGCAGATGAAATCAGATTTTTGAAGATGCCCGAGAAGATTAGATTTTTATAGAAGAGAGAAGGCTATGAGATTAGATTGTAGAATGCATAGGTGTTGGTCAAGTACAGATTTTAGGGTTTCTCTTTCTACTATATATTCTCTTCTTCTCTCTATTTTGGGGGTTCCTAGTTCCTTTTCCTATTTTCTGGAGGGTTCCTGGTGGTTTCTCTATTGTGAGCAGGCCCTTAAGTGATGAATCTTGAAATTCTCTGTATAGAAAATTTCCAATATTATGTCTAAGTTCCTAAAATTTCAAGCTTTGTATGTAATAGATAAGTTCATTTTCAATGGAATGCACTGTAATTTCTATTTTGTCTAGTTATTGTCTATTGGCTCTGTGTTCTATTCTTGTATGTTTTAATTTGTAAGGCATTTGAAAACATACCAGTTGTAAGGAAACTAGTTTAATTGATTATGAGTTCCTTTCAAGGAAAGAATTAAATTTTCATATGCAGTTACAAAGAGAAAACACATTGGTTAAGATTTTGATGATTACAACACAAGATTGACAGGATATTTTGTAAGGCATCCTATTCAGATTGCATGTAGTTTGTCAGGCATCCTACTATATTTCCTACAAATATTCCTGTGCATTTATATTCAGACTCTTTTGCCTAATGGAATAGGCGCTGGCTAGATGTTTGTTATACAGTCATCTTTCTACCATCAAGCACAAAATTTAATCATTACCATTTCATTTCAGTTTCTAAGTTGTGAAAGGACTGCATTCAAGTGGTATAGTTCAAATTTGGTGATTCCTTAAAGAAAGAATCTAGAGGTTAACCTTCCTCGAGTTGTACTCATAAAAGAAGAAGGATTTATGTCCTTATGCCATTGTTCATGCTATTACATTTATAGTTTCCATTGTTATACTCTACATCAGGATATTCTCAACTGTTTGCATAGTGATCTTTTGTTGAAGTAATCTGGAGCACAATAGCATGATAGTGAAGAACCTAATCCACTAATCAAAAGCTTACTAGAAATATAGTAACCTATTCATAGGCAATACACACCTGAGTCCTATGGAGCCTAAAGCAGAAGGAGGATCTTATCCAATCCTCATCAATTAGGCTTTTCTTGCAAACTTGGAGCCCTTTAAATTGAGAATCAAGCCCATACCTTTGCCAAGTTTGATCCTACAAGAAAAATCCCTAACAAATTGGTGACTCTACAGGAGATATCTTAAAGTGAAGATAGAATAATGTGGGTATGGGTAGAGCTAGACTCCTGGCTGGCTTATTCATTTATCTAGTGGTGTCCATTGAAGTTTATAAGAGTCGGTTTTAAGAAGTTTCAAATCATCTCACCAAGTTGTGAGTGGTGACTATGAGTTCTATGTTTGATCAGTGCATATAATGACATACTTTCAGTCCTGATAAATAGTATATGTACCATCTTGAAGTTTGTTGTGAAAGGATACTTTTAGTCTTTTCCTCTGCACGAAGGTGGTAGCTCTACAACTTTTGAAAGTGATTTGGAGGTGACTTCAAATCAAACAATTTGTAGCAGCTTCAGGATACTCCAAGTATTTCATTTTTCATTGAATGAAAGCTTTGTTCATGAAAATTAGTTATAATATTTTCCCTATTAAGTGGTTAGCACTAAGTTAGAAGGGAAGAGAGAGGCAGTTTGCAATCTCTCCTTGTTAAAGATGTCACAACCATTTAGGAGTAAGTTGTTTGGACAAATAAATTTTGAAGGCATCCTTGGATACCCAAATCATATCCCAGAAGTGGTTAGATATTTTTTACCAAAATTCATTGGTTTTGGTGAGCAATTAGCTGAAGATCATTTGTAAAAATTTGCTAATTTGATAAATGATCATAATATCACACATGAGGATGTACTAATGACCCTATTTGTAGTATCTCTGGTTGAGGTTGCAAGGGACTGGTTTAAAGAAATACCTTATGGTTCAATAGGATCTATGGCAGCACTAGAAGATTGTTTTATTAGAAACTATGGTGATATGGAGTAGTACAATGATATGGAACACAATGATGAACAAGGCATAGCTGAAAATAAGGATCATATACTAGAGCTTGAACTTCTTCAAGTAGAAATAGAAATGTTAACACAAAGGTTACAGGAAAGTGTGGTGATATATTTACAAGAGAGCATGAGCAGAGAGGAGGGTGAATCACAACATGATTTCTTTCAAAGGTTTATTGATAAGATCAAGGAGTTTGACATTCCTTTTTGTCCTTAGGATTTTGTATGGGCAAACTTATTTGTTCAACTTTGTTTTCCTCATACACTTAGTTTACCAATCCCTCAGAGGGTAGAATGTATTCAGCAAACTATGCAATGGATGGAACATGTACAAGATTCTTCTTCTAAAAATGTATCTGAGGCTGAATATAGTGATGTTGAATCTGAAAGTTTAGAATATACTAATGTTGAAAGTGATAACAATGATGAGTCTAGTTATGCTGATGAATCTGATTTTAGTGATTATGATGATGAGTCCGCTTATGCTAAACATTTTGCTAATGATAATATTAACAATGAACTTTGTGAATAGCAAGACAATGAAAATGTTTTGTGTAAAAAATAAGATGATGACTATGACGTGGATGTGAGTGTTTGCAATGAATTCTTTACACAAGATGATATGCTCTGAGAGGTCTCACTCCATGATCCCAATGAGGAAGAAATTTGTAGCGTCAAGAAAGAAGACAATTGGGATAATTCAGAATGTCTATTCTTACCATGCAGTGAGAAAATTTCAAATTTTCAGAGGTATGTATCAGATAATGATTCTCAAACTTCATGCCTTATGGATATAAGTTTTGATGATAATGACATTGCTAAGGGTGTGGAGAATGATAATGAAGATTTTAATTGTGAGAATGTATCAGAGATGGGCATGAATGATGATAGTTGCTCACTTCATAGTGAACAAATCTCAGATTTGTTATCCTATGAGTATCTCAGAGTTTCAAGGAAAGATAGATTAGAAACTCAACACTTCACACATATTCAGTTTGATATGGAAAATACATCAAAGAGTCAAAGTGCTGATACTTATATTTCTGATTTTTGTTGTCCTCCCATATCACAAGACCAGAATCAACTTGAATATGATATGTCAGATTTTGAAGTCATCAATGTTGTTTCAAATTCAATGGATGTGGAGATTCATGACATATTGATGAGGCCTGACTGGGATAGTAGTGTGGATGTTGAATCTTATTCCTTTTGTGTTCTTGATGTATTTCCTCTTGTAGAAGATCAAAATTATTTGCATGAAACCACTATTGTTTATAATGAGCATGATGACTCATGTGTTGCTATGGATTCAGATTTCTATGAATTTAGTGTCAGTGATTCTTGTTTAAGATATGATTTGGAAGAAAGAGACAAATCTGAATATGTATTTTCAGATTTACAAATGATTCAAAAACTAGTGATGGATAATGATTTATTCTATTTAAGAGATACTGATAGAGCTTGTGATCATCAAACTATCCCTGATTCTTTGTAGATAGATTTTGGTTTAGAAAGTTTCTATTTTAGTTTGCAAAATGCTGATGTGAGAAGGTTGTGCTTTGTTGTACAAACTATTGATCTGAATGATGTTTTTAGCTTTGAGAAAGAGCTAGAATGTTTTCTCATTTATCAAGTTAGCAATAAGGAAGGGTGTGATGTTTTGATATCACATTATGATTAGCATTCACATTATTTCAGTGACTCTATTTTTCAAAGTGATTATGAGTTTGCTTATTATTTTATGTTTGATATGGTGAAGGTGAATGGCAACATTTTTGATCTTACACATGCAAGCAATAATTTTAGTTTACCTTTGATCTATGGAGATGAAAACCAAATGTATGACAGAGGGAAGAGCTGGTTCAAGTTTTGAGGTTTTGGGCCTTTTGTAAATAATTTCCCTATATGTATAGTTGCTTTTTTTTTAGTTGTGTGTTTACTTTCAGTAGTGGTTTGTATTTTTTGTGATAAAGTGTCAGGAGGGAAAGGTGAAAAGAGAAGAAGAGAAAGTCTGATTTGATTTTATGAGTGGTCTACTTCAACCATGAGATTCTGAAAGTTCTCTGCATGCCCGCATGGGGTCTACATCTATAGTTAGAGCCACTATTGGTGCTCTAAAAATTTGGCACAAATTTGGAGTGACCAATTGAAAAGAAAATCAATATATTTTTAATAACTCATGAGGTTGTTCTTTGCCAGTGTATGTCCAGTTGAATGGTTGGAAAATTAATGCAAATGTGGAAGACAAATAGAGAAGCCTAGGTTGGCATATGAAGGAGAATCTTCTTCAAAGTTTAGAACCAAATACCATGGGATCTTACAGATTAAATTTTTTGCAAACATAGATTTTGTGCAAACACAGATTTGCAGAAGATAGAAAAATAGTCATTTTTCGGGGGGCATAACTTTTTATTCAACTGTTGGATCAAGCTCATTTTTGGATATGTTGTTGCAAATTTAGTTATCTAAATTCTCACTAGAGAGATTTTCAAAATTCATTCTGGTTCGCAAGATACAGGTGACTGAGTGAAGCACTGTAAAAACTGCCCATAAACTGTTAAAGCAATTATCTCACATTGCTCCCAATTTTGAAATTTGAAATGTTTATATGGAATGCTCAAAACATATGAAATAAATCAAAGTACTAGAAGCTATGCTTTCCTAGTCTTGTGTGGCCACCTTGATTTCTATGCCAATGGGCCTAGAAGAAATTTTACAGAAAGAGACACTTGTCAAGAGGTCTCCAAGTCTCATAAAGAGAAAAAATGGTTTAGAGATTTAGAGACTTAGTCTCCAAGTCTCTAGATGAAGAAGTCTTATAAGGAGAAGAAATGATTTAGAGACTTAGAGACTTAGTCTCCAAGTCTCCAAATGGTTCAGAGAATAAGAGACTTAGTCTCCAAGTATCCAGATGGTGATTCAGAGACCTAGAGACTAAAGGCTGTCTCCAAATCTCCAAGGCAAACCATGGTCAGCAATTTCATTCAGAGACCTAGAGAGTAAAGGTAGTCTCCAAGTCTCATGATCAAGATTAAGTCTCCAAGTCTCTAGATGAGAAAGTCTCCAAGTCTCTAGATGGTTTAGAGACTTAGAGACTTAGTCTCCAAGTCTCCAGATAAAGGGAAGTCTCCAAATCTCCAAATGAAGGACTCTCCAAGTCTCACAAGTTTCCAAGTCTCCAGGTGTTGATTTAGAGACTTAGAGACTTAGTCTCCAAATCTCCAAATGAAGAAGTCTCCAAATCTCATAAGAAAACATAAGGAAGGGAAATGAATCAGAGACTTAGAGACTTAGTCTCCAAGTCTCTAGATGGCAATTCCAAGACTTAGAGACTAAAGGGAACTCTCTAAGTCTCTAAAAAAAACCATGGTTAAGAGATGGCTTTAAAGATTATGAGAATATATGTAGTCTCCAAATCTCTAGATCAACTGAGGTTAAGGGTGAGTTTACAGGTCAAGTCCGAGCATCCAATTACATCATGACACTTGGTGAGTTTTGATGGCATGTGTATCATTGAAAATTTAAAAGATTTAAATAATGATATAGTTCAAACTTTGAGATAAATTCAAATTTATTTTATGCCAAGAAGCTGCTCAAAGGTTTTAATGCTGCAGATCCATTTTTTGTCCAAATATAGTAGTATAATATCTTTTCAAAAATGCCAAAAGATGACAGATGTAGTGATGGTGGTTAGAATCAGATCTGATTAAGCAGGTGAGACTAGTAATCAGTTTTAATCTAGGATCAGATTTTGGGAGATATTTTAATGATTCAGGAATGCAAATCTGACAGAGGGGAATGTCTTATCTTTTGTAGAAGAATAAAGAATGAATCAGATTTTTGGCAGAGGATAAAGATCAGATCAGAGTTCTAAAATGGTAGATGAAATCAGATTTTTGAAGATGCCTGAGAAGATTAGATTTTCAAAGAAGAGAGAAGGCTACGAGATTAGATTGTAGAATGGACAAGTGTTGGTCAAGTACAGATTTTAGGGTTTATCTTTTTGCTATATATTCTCTTCTTCTCTCTATTTTGGGGGTTCTTAGATCCTGTTCCTATTTTCTAGAGGGTTCCTGGTGGTTACTTTGTTGTGAGTAGGCCCTTAAGTGATCAATCTTGAAATTCTCTGTATAGCAGATTTCCAGTATTATGTCTAAGTTCCTAAAATTTCAAGATTTTTATGTAATAGATAGGTTCATTTTCAATGGAATACACTAGAATTTCTATTTTGTCTAGTTATTGTCTATTGGCTCTATGTTCTACTCTTATATGTTTTAATTTGTAAGGCATTTGAAAACATACCGGTTGTAAGGCAACTAGTTTAATTGATTATGATTTCCTTTCAAGGAAAGGATTAAATTCTCATATGTAGTTACAGAGAGCAGACACATTGGTTAAGATTTTGATGATTACAACATAAGATTGATAGGATAGTTTGTAAGGCATCCTATGTCATGCCCATCAAATTACAGTCTAAAAATACACCAAATTTTTTTATTTTTTTTAGGAGATAATAAGTCCAAGCTATTCTTACAGGTTATCAGGTGCTCAAGTGAAAAGATTAGAAATGAATCTGGAGATCAATTTCTCCGCAAATGTAGGCTCCCAAAGGTTACTAGCTGATTAAGTTTTAATAGGGGTTTCTATCTAGGTGGAGAAGTATAAACGAAGTTAGCTTAACATTAAAGTTTGTTTATGAGGGTACCACATTTAATTTCAACTAAATGGTTATCGAACGATTGAGACTATAGGAAAAGTTATGCTATGCTGGGTCATAGGATTCAATATATAAATTGTCATTTTTACTATAGAAAATGAATATTTAATAACCAACATATTGGCTAGACCAATTCGATGTTCAAGAAATTAAGTTACATTTTATTTTAAAAACATTAGCCCATTTTGTTCATCCCTAAATACAATATTAAAAGAGAACATATTATGCATATTTTTTGTTTACAAGGTTGATTTATACTAATTATCATTGTGTTTGATAAACAATACACATAAACATCATTATAATAGTTAGCATATAATAAAGTATTAAGTGGCACTAAATAAATTAGTTACCATTTAATGCATTTATTAGTGTACAAAAGTATTTAATTAAAGGCCTAAATTTAGTGATTACCCTATAATCCCAATTTAATACTCACTAATAATAATTTACTAAATTATAATTGTATTAATTAGGTCAATTATTAAATAATATTAATTATAAATTATTAAATAATTATTCAATAATTATTATTAAATATAAATTATTAACTATTATACAACAAATAATATTAAAACAATTAACAAATAAATTAATAAAGATTATTTATTTTGTTTAATAGAACTCCTATTAATTATTTACAATGACATGCATTACAAAATAAATTAATAACACAACTTACTAAACCCCTAATCTATCTTAATAATTCTACCAACCTACTCATTAATCCTAAACAAACAATTATCAACCTACTCTAAGCTACTCACCCTAGCTTTCCTAGCTCCCTACCTAAACATCTACCTTCCTAGCTACTCTACCTAAACATCCCAAGCAAGCCATAGGGGTGTGAAAATTTAGGAGATGGAAAAATAAATTAAAAAAACTTGCATGATGAAGGGAACAAGCTTTTGGGTCCCATCCAACACTTTTTCTTCAAACAAATTTATCCCAAAACTCACGTTGCCAAAGGAATTGAAGAATTATCATGGAAGGGAACTTAGGAATATTAAATAAATTAGCAGTCAAGTACACCATGATGGGAAGTGCAAAGGCCAATGAAACCAAAGCTATTAAATGCTATGTCAGCAAGTATATTTGAAGGATATTATTTTAGAGAAGAAAAAACATAAATATTTAATGCCAAGATTGACCACTTTTTGGTAGGATAAAGAAAGTGTGGTGCAATGAAAATGTTATTAATATTTTATTTGATTAGAATACATGTGGACAATTATATTATTATAATAATGACCGTGGCAAGGATTTCTATGGGATTTTTTTTCTCATACAAAATCGAGAGACCTGTAGGTCTTCATTTGCCCATTCATTTAAATTTGTATGTGAAATTTTATTTTCTCTACACATCTACATGGTTTATATTTTTACTTGTTTGGTTTAGGTACATTATATATGATAAAGTTGGTATATCAAATTATCTAATTATAACATATAGTCTTCTATGAAAATGAATCTAATGTTATAATTTGATCAATATACACAACTAATTTGATTGCTTCTAAAGAAAATACAATATCAAGCTATCATTTTAAAATTTGTAAGGATAGAGAGGGATAGAGATTTATCCTTTGTTGTAAATCTATTAACACTTACATACAATGACCTTATTACAAAAACTATAATGCTTTGATAACTCTCTTTTTTTCATTTTCTAAGGCCTTATCAAAACAATATAAATGCCATTATTCAAGAGAGAAAGATTACTCTAGATTTCTCTACATAAGTTAACAACCTCTATATAGTCAAGAAATGAAACACAATTTTAACATTCTTATATTGATATCTACTTGAACATTATACAAATTTCTCATTTCACCATTGAATACATAACATAATACAAGTTCATTTCTTCCTACATCTTGATACATAAACACACTTTACAATACAAGATTTTGAGAGGTATCTCAATACAAGACAATAATTTTGTGCTTCAAGTAAATTCCATACCTCCTTATAAGAAAACAATATTCACAAACAAAAGTGTTACATCTCAAATATAAGAACATCTTTGAATATCCTTCAAGAGCCCTCCTTCATCATGAAGGCTTCAATGGCACAAAATTCTTGCAAAAAACAAAACATAGGCCAAGGAGTGCTCACCTCCCAACCTAGGCTTCTATGAAGCCACCCCCGAGCTAGGGGAACCATCACAAGAGAAGGGAAAAAAATTCATGCAAAACCACAACACAACATCATAAAGAAGATTACAAGAAGACTCCCTCCCAAGGTTTTCATAGAGAGTCAAGTAAAATGACCCAAGTAGGGTGAAGGTGGAACCAAATCCAAGAGGAGAAGCTCATCTCTTGATGAGAGCTAAGCCATCACTTGGCTTCCTCATCAAAAATCTCTCTCCACAACACAATTTCTACAACTCCTTATGTCCCCCAAAATACAAGCATAAAATAGAGATGGCTACATGGAGCCCATACTTCCATGTTGCATCCCTCTCCTGTCCAAGGAGAGACTCTACACTCTTGAATGCCCCAATAAGCCCTTCACCCTCAAGGCTACTCTTCCCTCCCAAGGGTGAGTATGGCCTTGAGAACTCCCTCACAAAATAACTACAAACACATTCATAGAAAGCTTCAAGAAAAAAAAAATAACACTTCACAATCACAATGCTAAGAGAACCATGAACACAACAAGCCCATGAATCCCATAGCATACACAAAGACTACATTATCAATAAAACAATACAACAAGACAAATGAATCTCAAATCCTCCATTGCTACAACATAAGAAGCTCTCAACATTTACACTACAAGAAAGAAATCTACATTATGCTTTCAAACAACTAACATACAAGAGAGCTCTTTCTCTCAACAAGAAAACTAGAAACAAAAAAACAAGTGAAGAAGGCTACTAACCTTGATCCAAGAAAAAAGGAAGATAATTGATGAAGAGAAAATCCACTTTCCAAGGTTCTCCAAAACTAGCTGAGTCTCCAAAATTGGAGAGTGGGTGTCAACCCAAAACCTTCCCCAAAACTCTTACTAAAAGGGATTTTTCACCAAACCCTCATTAATGGGTATGGCTCAAGGAGTTCTTCCATATCTCCTTGTCTCCCTTCATAAATGAGGTGGAGACCAAGAATGTGAAAGAGGTATGGGCTTGACCTCATTGCCATCCCTTCATTTTCGAAATTTTCTTTGAGGGGTACTTTTCAAGGTCCATTAATGAATTATGGGCTTAATTTTGACAAAAATTAAACTCCCATACCATGGTACATCTAGTGGGGTGGCTAAAAGGGACCCTAATAACACCCTAAGGGCTCATTTAACCTCCCTAAACTACACTAGAAATCTGATTTCGGGTTCAAACATGATTGACCTTCTCAAGGCTTCCTAATCAAGGTTTTACAAGGAAAACCCTAAAGTTGGTACCACCTAAGATTGATGACATCAAAACACAAGTGGACATGTCATGGCCTTAAGCACATACACTTGTGTCAAGTGACAAAAACATAAAAAAGACACTTCACAAGCCATGTGGCATATCCACTTGGGCATTCATAAACATAAATAACAATTACAATTACAAATAAATCAAATACACCCATGCATCATACTTTTAAAAATTAAAAACATTACAATGAGGTTATTAGCTTCTCACTAGAAGGAACCTTGGTTCAAATGGATTTAACATAGGTCTCTGTGATGATTCCCCAAATTTACCCTGGCCTATTTCCCTACACACTCAAATTCAATATCAGTAGTCCAAGAAAATAAAACATGTAAATTCATAACATTATTAATTGAATAATTCTCAAACAATCATGATTAAATCAAGTTTCACATGGCATAACATACATTTATTTCTAACATAAATCTCATCATGAAACTTATACAATTAATCTCTAAATTACACTTGGAACATACTCATTGCATATAAAATTCAATTGCAATAAACATCATCATGATAGTGTATCCATTCATTAAATCCACTTAATACAGTTCCATATAGATAAAATAGTCTTCTCAAAATGACATAACTAAATGTGCAACTAAAATCTAAGGTGATAAACCATAACATAAAGTATCAGTAAAATCCATAACATCAAAATATAATCATAAAATATGTCTATCTCATATGTAGAACTGAATGGCTATGATAGGGTCAGGGTGAGGCCTCACATCCTATTCAAATTGCATGTAGTCTGTCAGGCATCCTACTGCATTTCCTTGAAATCTTCCTATGCATTTGTATTTAGACTCTTTTGCCCAATGGAATAGGCATTGGCTGGATGTTTGTTATACAGTCATCTTTCTACCATCAAGCACAAAATTTAATCATTACCATTTCATTTCAGTTTCTAAGTTTATGCACATTGTGAAAGGACTGCATCCAAGTGGTACAGTTCACATTTGGTGATTCCTTAAAGAAAGAATCCAAAGGTTAACCTTCCTCAAGTTGTACTCATAAAAAGAAGAAGGATTTATGTCCTTAAGCCATTGTTCATGCTGTTACATTTATAGTTTCCATTGTTATACTCTGCATCAGGATATTCTTAGCTATTTTCATAGTGATCTTTCATTAAAGTAATCTCAAGCACAATGGCATGATAGTGAAGAACCTAATCCACTAATCAAAAGCTTACTAGAAACATATTAACCTATTCATAGGCAATACTTGCCTGAGTCTTGTGGAGCTCGAAGCAGAAGGAGGATCTTATCCAATCCTCATCAATTAGGCTTTACTTGCAAACTTGGAGCCCTTTAAACTAAGAATCAATCCCATACCTTTGCCAAGTTTGATCCTACAAGAAAAATCCCTAACAGACCTCATTTATACTTGTCATGTTTTTTATGTATGATGATATCATGTGATGTAAATGCTATGAGTAGAGTAGAATGTATGTATGGAGTCATGCAATGCAATGATTTTCTTTCATATGTATAAATATTATGCAAATGTACTTGATTATGGAAAGTGTATGTAATACAATAGATGGAATGAATGATTATGAATATGTGATGAAAATGCAATGATACACATGATATGTTTTGTAGGTATTGATGAAGACAAGTACTCAGTCATATGTCAAAAAGGATGTTTAACCCAGGGTTGTGATGACTTGTGTTTCTATGAGAAGACCTTTGTATGAGATTTAGCTCTTCATTTTCAGTTAAATATAGTTATTAGAAGGATTTTTGAAGATTGTCAAGCAATTTGTGAGATCATGCAATCATGCAAAGTGTAAAATGACATGCAAAATGAAATGCAACCTAAGACCAAGGACCTAGTCACTGATCATGTGTCGGTCATTTGTCATCATTAAGGTTTTTTTTTTTTAGGTAATTGGATAAATCAATACAATGTCCACTAGCTAGGAAACTATAGACATATGAATAGTGATTTGTATGTGCAAGAATCAATACAACACCCACTGGTGAGACAACCATGGACATATGAATATTGATTTTATTTCAGAATGTCAGGGTAGATATAAGCACCAAGGCACAAACACCAAGATGACCTGAATATCATGTCTATTTTAATATTGCAATTTGTATAAGCATAATAACATCAATGTTGTGATGACCAGAATACGCCTTGCATGCAAACACATCAAATAGTCAAGAGATCATTCTAAATCAAGTGTGAATTACCCGTAGTGACCCTTTATTGTTCACATCCTTAGGCAAGATCATGTTTCATAGTAGGAGAAAGAACTTAATCAAAAAGACAATAGTTAGATCAAACTTCCTTGAATTTTCTAGGTATTAATGGTCAAGGTATGCATGGCCATCCAATTCAAGATAGAGGCTCTTACAGTTGGACACCATTTCAATCCAAAATTTCCAAAGTTGTTAGATTTTCACATACAAGTAGAAAACAAAGAAAAGATTATGCCCCTAGTCATCACTCTCTAAATCCTATTGAGGACATCATCAAAGAGCTCGAGGGAACATAATATGAAAAAATCTCAATGTGAATCAGTAAGCATATAAGGAGATAAAAGCATGTAAAAATAATAGATTGTTTTCAGTTTGATGTTTGATTGCATTGTTGTAGATGCAAAATCCTTTCTGGAGAGGAGACTAAATGACTGACTTGGATGAAGCTTCAAAGGACTCTGACTAGATATGATACATCTAAGATACATTGGAGGCCATAGAATATGACTTTGATTGCCCCCAAGTTTAAACATTGATAGGATACAAACACTTGAATTGATTGGTGTACAGACTGACTTATTGAAAATAGGAATGCAGGAACAAACCAAGAGATATGTACAAAGTAAAGCAACACTAAAAGCTGGGAAAGACCAAGATTGTGTTGATAGATGGAGTGTTTTTGAACAAGTGGCATCTGTTTGCCAAGTTTTCACCATCTTGGTAGAGATTCTATTTTTGCTACCAAGGTGCCCGTTTCCAGGTTTTCAATGAGGCACTTTTTTCTTTTTCTCATTTTTTTGTATTTTTTATTTTTTTAATTTTTTTGTACTTTTGATATTTTTTGATATTTTTTGTGAATCATTAAGGTGCCCATTACTAGGTTTTCACCAAGATATTCATTTTTTCAGGACTTTTTCCAATTTTTATAATTTTTCAAGACATTTTACCATAGAGTGAATGCCTTAGGCATAGAATTTCTTCAGATGGAGAACGTTGATTAGCTCTTAGAGCTATTATCCTTTAGTCATTAAGAGTTGATAGGCACCATAGCCAAAAGTGGTAGTCATTACAAAGGGACCCAACTAGTTGGGTTCAAACTTTCCCTTGTGCTCTCTATGTGATTGAGTTTTAGGATTCTCTATCAAGACTAGATCACCAACCTGAAATTCTTTGTGTCTGAAATTCTTTGTGTCTGACTTTCTTGTTGTATCCTCTATACATTATTTTCTAATACATTCTGAGATGATCATACGCTACTTATCTGTGCTCATCTAGTAGTTCAAGTTCTTGCAACCTAGACACTCTGTAGTCATCATTAGTTACTAGACCATGCATTATGATTCTTAGTGATGGGATTTCAAACTCAATAGGTAGTACTGCTTCAGACCCATAAACTAAAGAGAATGGTGTAGCCCCAATGGGAATTCTAATACTTTTTATGTAAGCCTAGAGAGCTAGATTAATCATGAGATGCTAGTCTCTTCCTATCTTATTAACTGTGCGGTGTTAGATTTTCAATAGATTCTTGTTAGAAGCCTTTGCTTGTCCATTCCCTTGAGGATAGTAGATAGATGACCAGTGTTGTGTAATCTTGAATTTGGCACATAAATCATCTAAGTCTTTGTTCTTAAATTGTCCACCATTATCTATGACTATAGAATGTGGAATACCATATC
The DNA here is from genome assembly GCA_027943335.1 of Chamaecyparis obtusa. NCBI lineage: Eukaryota > Viridiplantae > Streptophyta > Pinopsida > Cupressales > Cupressaceae > Chamaecyparis > Chamaecyparis obtusa. The sequence goes on along the minus strand of BSBK01002799.1, from coordinate 1,203,164 downwards.
ATCATATGATGTAGTTCAAGATGAACATAGATATTTGTTTTCTAGTTGCTTGAGTTAAAGGAACTGCTTCTACCCATTTTGTAAAATAATCTATAGATGTGATTATATGGGTATGTCCATTAGAAGAATGAGGATGTATGGCTCCTATAAGATCAAATTCCCATTGGTGAAAAGGTCATTATGTAGTGAAGGGGATTAGATCTCTCCTTGGAGCATGAATTAAGTTTCCATGCACTTGACACTTTTGAAAGTTCTTAGCAAACTTGATAGACTCTTTCTTTATTTCTAGCCAATAGTACCCAACCCTAATAATTTTTTGGGATAGTGTTAAACCATTTGAGTGTGACCCACAAATACCATCATGGACTTCCTCTAATGCATGTAGAGACTCTTCCCATTCTAAACATCTAAGTAGTGTACCATCTAGACATTGTTTGTATAGATCATGACATATCAGGAGGCATTATGAATAAGGTATCTCTTTTCATGGTGGTTAAAGGTATCAGGAATGATTTGGTCTTTGAGATAGGAGAATAGGTTTTTATATCTAGATGAATCATGACCCACAATAGTGTAGATCATATGGGTATCAGGGGAGTCATATACAGGATAAGATAGTGCTTCCACCAGGAACTCGTAGTGTAGCTCATGTTTAGGCTACTGCAATAAAGTAGATAGTGTTGCCATTGCATCGGTAGCCTTATTCATTGTTCTAGGTATTTGCTCAAATGTGATGGATATGAAATATTTCTTTAGATCATCTACCATTCTCTTGTATGGAATGATCTTTTCATCCTTTGTTTGGTACACATCATTGACTTGATGTATTACAAGTTGTGAGTCTCCATGAATGTGTAATTCTATTACCCTCCACTCAATTTCTATTTTCATACAATTCAAAAGGGCTTCATATTTAGAAATATTGTTTGTACAAGGAAATTTGATTCTAAATGCCTTAGGAATGGAGTATCCTTGAGGAGTGATAAACAAGATACCTACTTCAGATCCATTCTGTGTATAGGAGCCATCAAAGAACAATTACCATTCTCTAGATGAAAGATTCATGATAGAGGAATCTAGAAATTCCATTTGCATTGGTGTGTCATCAAACAAAGGTGCATCTGCTAATTGATCAACAATGACTTGGCCTTTAATAGATTTTCTTTCAAGATATTCAATGTCGAATTCACTTAAGAGCATGACCCATTTGGCTAATCAACCCATGAGGGAAGCTTTTCTTAGTAGGTACTTCAGTGGATAATTCTTAGCTACTAAATGTATGGTATGATCCAACATATAATGTCTCAATTTTTGTGACACAAAGATCATAGCTAGACCAGCCTTTTCAATCATAGAATAGTTCTTCTCATATGCCACCAATGTTCTACAATATAGTATATAGCTCTTTCCTTCTTATTATCATCATGCTATGGAAGCAACGCCCCCAGTGATGTATCTGTAGAAGACACATATAAGATCAAAGGCTTCCCTTGAATGGGAGGCATCAAGATAGGAGGATTTGATAGATATTTCTTGATATGATTAAAATTCTTTTCACATTCCTTGCTCCATGCAAAGGTCACACCTTTATGTAATGTCTTTGTAAAAGGTTGTGATATGTCTACTAGCTGAGATATGAAGCATCTAGTAGATTGTACTCTCCTTTGTAATGTTCTCATTTGGATGATGTTCTTGGGAGGTTGCATCTCCATGATAGCTTTAACTTTAGCAGGATCAACTTCAATGCCTTTCTTCAAAATAATGTAGCCTAAGAGCTTTTCAGAAGTGACACCAAAAGCACACTTCTTAGGATTTAGTCTGAGACTAAATGTTTCCATTCTATCGAGTATCTTGCTCAAGTCATTTAGATGTTCATCTCTAATCATATATTTTTCTAAAGTATCATCAACATAATCCTCCATAGTCCTATGCATCATGTCATGAAAAGTAGAAGTCATATCTCTCTGATATGTAGCACCAGCATTCTTAAGCCCAAATGACATGACATTCTAGGAGAAGGTGCCCCATGCACATGTGAAAGCAATTTTCTCTTGATCCTCTGGAGCAATTTTGATTTGATTATATCTAGAAAAACCATCCATCAAAGAATACATCTCAAAGCCTGCAGTCATGTCCACTATCATATCAATGTTAGGTAATGGAAAATCATCCTTAGGGCATGCTTTATTCACATCTCTAAAATCTATGTACTCTCTTATAGATTTGTCTAGTTTAGAAATAGGTACAATATTAGAGATCCATTCAACGTAATCAATAACTCGAATAAATCTAGCTTTTAGGAGCTTCTCTAATTCATCTTTACCTAGAGTGCAACATGTGGATGCATCTTTCTCAATTTTTGCTTAATAGGTTTGACATTTAGAGCTATAGATAAATGGTGCATTAAAGATCAGGATCCAACCCAGACATATCTAAATATTTCCATGAAAAGTTGATCTTTTTCTCTGTTAAGAATGTTGTAAATATTTTCTTTTCTTCTTCTAATAAGGATTGTGCTACATGGATCAACTACGGTTCTTCTGTTGTTCCCAAGTATCAACATTGAGTGGGCTCAATTAGAACTGGAGATCTATCCTATAAACAAATTGGAAGGACATTAAATATCTCATCCTTAGGTGCCTCAGAGAGGTTTTCACCTTTGGATATGTCTTATTTTTACTTTTGTAGGTTCTGAGACTGCCACAAAGTGGTTTTCACCCTTAGAACTCCTTTTCTTTTTATTCTTATTCTTATTTTTCTGACTAAGATACTTGATGTCTGACTTTTTCATGCTAATACTTGGTTCACTAATGGAAGTCCTCATAGGCTCAACTACATTTAGGTAGAAAGAAAATGCATAATCATTGGGAAAGCTATAAATAGATTGGTTCAAGTTTGTGGATGTTATGTCAAGAAGGTTAGGGCATTGGATAGTCAAAGTGGTGAAAGATTGGGAAAGAGTGTTTACGGATATGGATCTATCATCACTGGTCCTAACCTGACGCTTGAGTTCAAAGGTGATATTACAACTTAAGACATTAAATTCATGAATAGGCTCAATGTCATTATGGAAATCCACTTCATCCATTATTGGATCAGACTTGATAAGTTCATCATTTCACTTTAGACTTACATTGGGTTTAGGTGCATATTGGTGAATAACATCAACATGCTTTTCTATAATAAGTTCATCTAGTTTTGGAATGACTCCCCATTCATAGTCATTTGATTCATCTTCTATTTCTTAATCTATACCTCTAGAAAATCTAAGAACATGAGTAAAGTTAGGATGAATACCCCAAGAAGGTGTTAGAATAACTAAGAGGGGGGTGAATCAGTTACTCACTTTCCCAAATCAAAATGTATAATCCAAAAACAAATACTTCAATTTCTACTACTCAATACACAAAAATACTTTCACTATTTGTGCTTTTACAGATTGTCAGTCTAAAACTTATAGTAGTTACAGATCAAATCTAACATGTAATATGCAAATAATGATAACAAACAAATATCACAATCAACACATGACACAAGAGATTTAACATGGAAAACTTGTGAAGGGAAAAACCACCTGGGACTGACAACCAAAAATATTCACTCTTCTAAAGTGAGCTTGGTGAAGACCCAACCCTGTTAAAGGTTACAAACACACTGTTAGGTGTGACCTTGTTAGAGGATTTTAGACTAGAAGCTATTGTCCAACTAGTAGTCACTCTGGGGTTGATAGGATAACAATGTTCATTCTATGAATGATACATCATAAGACTTTCTTAGTCCACTCAGTTAAGAGATTTGACTATGTATAATGGTTAAATATGTAAAAGTAGATGATCTGCCTTAATAAAACTTCAATTGTAGATTACAGATCAATATTTTGCTTATACAAATCCTTCTGACCAATATATCACTTCAGATTCAACAATGTATTAACTTACTATCCATCAGTAATTACTCTTTGTAGCTCGATATCTATTCTGCAGCTCGGTTCTTATTAACCAATATGATTAGAATGCATGAAAACTTCTTCACGCAATAATTTTGTAGTTTCTTCTTCTTCCGACTTCTTCATTATGAAATCTCAAGTCTCTTATATAGACATGTAAAACATTTTCTTCTCCTCCGTTGGATTTTTTCACTTAATAATATTCATAGATTTTTCCACTTTAAGCTTCCTCGACTGATGTGTCAATAACACATTTCAATCTCCTCCATTAGATCCTTTTGATTTATGCTAGTCGTCGATCTTTATACCAAACCTTATCTGTTACCACTAAAATTGAGGTACTTTATAGCTCATCACTTTATCAGCTAAAATGATCATTTAATTCCTTTGTATTTTTCTCAGTTAACAAAGAAATGCATCGATGAACACACGCTCGGTTAACACTGTGCTCGGTATAGACTACACTCTATTGGTGTATACTGAAATGCTTTCATTTATCGACAACACTGCTTTGTGTCTTTCAGCTCTTTTCTTCATTATAGATGAATGCAACATAATGAAGTCAATTTCATCAAGTCATAGACTCATCAACAAGTTACTCAGTGTATTCCTTATCCTAAACTGACATATACATCTTCCTCATGTAGATATTTCTCTTCTTCATCTTTTTCACCTTCCTTCAAATGTGTTGGTATAGTAACTTACAAGATAAGTAATGTTAAGCTAGTTGAAATCAATGACAACATAATATTGATTTAATCATCTTGCATTATCTAATCATCAACTCCTTAGTAATCTTGAATTACAAATTCTTCATTCTAGTTCCAAATTAGTTGTAGTTCATCAATCTCTCCCTTTGGCATTGATGGCAACTCAAGTAATATGAAATGTACCCCACACATACCAAACATGTATTCTACAACTCTATAAACAAATGTTGTAAGTTGAATAGACTTAATATGTTTAATCACTACATTACTCAACATTTGTAATGTTGTAATGCTTGTCATCAGATGTGCTCTTTTCAGTTCTCATGTTCCTTTCAGATTGTCTCTCCCTTAGATAGTTCTCATTGGTGTAGTTTATCTCCCTTTATTTATCTCTCATTTTCATATTATTTATCTCTCCCTTTGACAACAATACCAAAGAAACAAATAAACAAGTAGCTCTATTCAGTAGCCAAGTAACTCTTTGTTGTTCATCACATTTTCTGTATCTTTGTATACTGATATCTCAATTTGTCTCATTTCACCAAAATTAATCACAACCTTGAACATGATTCAAAGTTGAAACTATGCTGCATCAACATGAATGATCTTCTGATAGGTTTTGGCTGATGCAACATCCAAATCACCTTAGTGACCTATAGACAAGGGATGGACCCCAAGTCTAGTCCTCAAGTATTCAAATGTGTCATTTGGTAGAGGCTTTGTAAAGATATCTACAAGTTGTTCCTTAGATGTAACAAATTCTAACTTCACTTGCTTCTCCTGCACTTGTTCTCTTAAGTAATGATACTTAATAGATATATGCTTTGTTTTAGAGTGCATCACTAGATTCTTTGAAATGTTAATGGCATTAGTGTTGTCACAATATATAATCACTAGGTCAGTGATTACCTCATTCATTCCTTCCAACACTTGTTTGATATATGCAATGTTTGAGCAATTTGTAGTAGTAGCAACATACTCTGCTTTGGTTTTTGATTGAGAAATACAAGCTTGCTTTTTACTTGTCCAGGTTACAAGTTTTTCACCAAAGAAAAATGCTCCTTCGGTGATGCTTTTTCTATCATCTACATTTCCAGCCCAATCAGCATCAGTGTATACCTTCAGCTCAAAATTTCCTTCCTTAGGATACCAAATGCCATAATCTTCTATCTTTTTTAGGTATCTTAAGATTCTTTTGGTAGAAATCATGTGTGATTCTCTAGGATTAGCAGAAAACCTAGCAATAATCCCCACAGCATGTGCTATATCTGGTCTATTGTGAACTACATACATTAGTTTACCAATCATGGATCAGTAAAGTGTCTATTTTACCTCTATAATTTCATCCTCCTTTGTCAATTTTCATCTAGTAGCCATCGGTGTTCCCATAGGTTTAGCATCTTCCATGCCAAATGTCTTCAATACTTCTTTTATGTATTTAGATTGTGTGATGAATATCTCATCACTCTGTTGAATCACTTGTAGTCCTAGAAAGAATTTAATCTCTCTGAACATAGACATTTCAAACTCTTTTTTCATTTCATCAGCAAAGACTTTGCATATATGATCTTGTCCTCCAAAAATAATATCATCCACAAATATCCCAGTAATAAGAATAGTGTCATCAGTGTTACCTTTCATATACAGATTTCTATTTTCACTTGTTCTAACAAATCCAATACTTAGCAGGTAAGTATGTAGTCTTTTATACCAAGCTCTCAGTGCTTTCTTCAAACCATATAAAGCTTTGTGTAATCTACATACCATGTCTTTGTTTTCTGGATCAACAAATCCTTTCGGTTGTTCTATGTAGACCTCTTCTTCAAGTATATCATTCAAAAATGCTGACTTTACATCCATTTGATAGACTTTAAATTTCTTGTGTGCAACATATGCAAGTAGCATTTGAACTCCTTCTAATCTAGCAATAGGTGAAATTTTTTCACCATAGTCAATGCCTTCTTCCTATGCATATCCCTTGCATACCAATGTGGCTTTATTTCTTGTAACTTCACCATTTTCATTTAGCTTATTTATGAATATCCATTTAGTACCGATAACATTTTTGTCCTTTGGTTAGGGTACTAAGCTCCAAGTTTTGTTATTTTCTATTTTCTCTATTTCCTTAGTCATTGCATTAATCCATTCCTCATTCTCTAATGCAACTTTCACACTTTTTGGTTCAAATTCACAAACTAAGCATGTACCTTATCTTGCTTTTCTCCTAGTTTGCATTCCAGCTTGTCTATCTCCAATGATCTGTGTCTCAGGATGGTGTCTTCTGACAAATCTAGCCAGTATTCTGTCTCTTCTTTCTTGTTCATCCTTTTCAAGTTCATTAATTGGCTTGGTAGCTCCATTTTGTTCGTCGATTTCCTCTTCTTGTTCCCCAGGGTTATTTTCCTACTGACCGGTTATCACAGATTGCAATTTTAGTTGATACTCTGGATGTTCAATGTAAGTGAATCTACTGTAGTCTTCTAGTTCCTTTTGATTTTCCTCTATATTCTTGTCATCAAACTCATCAACACAAACATTATTACTTTCAATTATCTTATTTGTAACCTTATCCAGACATTTGTATGCTTTACTCTTGGTAGAATATCCTAAGAATATTCCTTCATCTCCTTTAGAATCAAATTTTTCATTTCTCTCATCTTTTAGAATAAAGCATTTTCTTCCAAAAATTCTAAAATAAATTACAGTAGGTTTGTGTCCAAACCATAGCTCATAAGGTGTCCCGTTGGTATTCTTTTTCAGTTGTTCTCAGTTAAGAACATATACAACTGTACTAACATCTTCTCTCCAATATGTCTAAGAACCATTCTTTTGTATCATCGGTGTCCTAGCACAATCAATGATTGACTTGTTTCTTCTTCTAGCAATTCCATTTTGCTAAGGTGTCCTCGGTGTAGAGACATGTCTTTTAATACCATGCTCATTACAAAAATTAGTAAATTCATCAGAGATAAATTCACCTCCTCTATCAGATCTAAAGCATTTAATTTATTTTCCAGTCTCTTTTTCTACCTTAGCTTTATACCATTTGAACATTTTAAAAGCCTCAGATTTCTCCTTCAAGAACATAACAGTCATTAGTCTAGTATAGTCATCAACAAAAAGAATAAATTATCTATCACCAGAACAACTCTGAGTTCTCATAGGACCACATAGGTCGATATGAACTAACTCAATTATCTTATTTTTTGAGTAGTATTTTCTTTTGAAACTACACTTAGTCATCTTACCTTTCTAACATTCATGGAACATAGCATGATCTAGTTTAGACAAGTTAAGCAAACCTCTAACTCTTCTCTTTTTACTAATCTTGATCATGTTATCAAAATTTACATGACATAATATTTTGTGCCACAACCATGCATCTTCATACTTCATTATCAAACAAGAAGACTGATCAATATCAAGATAAAATAGGTTACCTCTAGATTGTGTACCAGTTCTGACAAGTCTTCCTCCATCATCATAGATTTTTACCTTTTTGCTCTCAAAAGCAAGTCAGTGGCCTGAATTATTCAACTGTGCCACACTTAACAAGTTATAGTTCAGTCCATCTACCCAATATGCATTTTCACATGTTATTCTATCATTGATCATTAGTGAACCTTTACCTCTTACCACACAAGGTGCATCATTTCTCATTCTTACAGATCCTCCATTATATTCATCAAGTTGATCAAATTTTTCTACATCACTGATCATATGATGTGTGCAGCCACTATCTATGATCCATGTATCATTTTTGTCTACTCTAGAGATTAGTGTTATCTCTTCATGTTTCTCTTCTTCCTTTGAATCATCTTTCATAGCAACAAATACTACTTCTACATCATCATCAGTGTCAGATTCAGATTCAATATTTTTAGCTATGTAACATACCTTTTTGCCTTTTTCATAACTCTCTTGGTTATCTCTGTTGTTGTATCAATAGCCTTTGTTGACTCTTCTCCCATAGCTTCCTTCCGATTAGTCTTTGGATCTATCATCATCTTTCTTTTGTGGACATCTAGCAGCAATGTTTCCAACCTCTTTACAATTAAAGTATGCCAAAGGTAGCTTACCTCTATATCTTTCATTTCCTTTAGGTAATCTTCTAGCCATGAGAGCTTCAAGCTCATCAAGTTCATCATTGGTATTGCTATCACTATCATCATTCTTAATTTTCTTGCTAGACTTACTAATCTTCAAAGAAGACATGAAAGTGGATTCAATAAAAGGAACAATACTGTTGTCAAAGTTGTTTGATTTAAAGGTAGTAAGCTTACCTATCAATGTGTTAAGTGTAAGATTGGGTATGGCCCTTGTTTCATGAATTGTAGAGATCCTGATCACATAAACTAGTAGCAAGGTTCTAAGAATCTTACTTATAACTATTTCATCATCAATAAATCCATCAGATGCTCTAATAGCATGTACTAATTCTTTCAGTCTGTTTGAATATTGCACAATGTTCTCACCTTCTTTCATCTTCATATAATCAAAATGACCTCTTAAACTTTCTTCTCTGGCTCTCTTAACATTCAAGTCTCCACTGTATATCATATTTAGCTTATCCCACATCTCGTTGGTAGTAGTGCATCCCTTAATGTCTTCAAATTCAGTGTCAATACAGGCAGTAGAAAGCTCCATCATAGTAATATTGTGTTCATGCCTATCTCTCAACTGGTCAAGGGTTAGGGGACCAGTGGATGGTGCAATGTAGCCATTCTTCATTAGATCTATAACTAAGTTCCCAATTCTAGATACGTGCAACAACATTCAACTTTTCCATACTGTGAAGTTCTCTTTGTTCAGTCTAGACACTTCCCTCTTATACATCTTGAGACCTTTGTGCTAAAGTCCTTAAAACTATGTTCTAAGCAACTGAAGCTTTGATACCAATTGTTAGAATAACTGAGAGAGGGGTGAATTAGTTACTCACTGTCCCAAATCAAAATGTATAATCCAAAAACAAATACTTCAATTTCTACTACTCAATAAACAAAAATACTTTCACTGTCTGTGCTTTTACCGATTGTCAGTCTAAAACTTATAGTAGTTACTGATCAAATCTAACATGTAATATGAAAATAATGATAACAAACAAATATCACAATCAACACATGACACAAGATATTTAATGTGGAAACCCTGTGAAGGGAAAAACCACCTGGGACCAGCAACCCAAAATATTCACTCTTCTGAAGTGAGGTCGGTGAAGACCCAACCCTGTTAAAGGTTATAAACACACTCTTAGGTGTGACCTTGTTAGAGGATTTTAGACTAGAAGTTATCATCCAACCAGCAGTCACTCTGTGGTTGACAGGATAACAATGTTCATTCTATGAATGATACATCATAAGAATTTCTTAGTCCACTCGGTTAAGAGATTTGACTATGTACAATGGTTAAATATTTAATAGTAGATTATTTGCCTTAATACAACTTCAATTGCAGATTACAAATCAATATTTTTCTTATACAAATCCTTCTAACCAATATATCACTTCAAATTCAACAATGTATTAACTTACTATCTATCGGTAATTACTCTCTATAACTCGGTAACTATTCTGCAACTCGGTTCTTATTAACCAATATGATAAGAATGCATGAAAACTTCTTCACGTGATAATTCAATAGTTTCTTCTTCTTCCAGCTTCTTGATTATGAAATCTCTAGTCTCTTATATAGACATGTAAAATATTTTCTTCTCCTCTTTTGGATTTTTTTGGTTAATCATATTCATAGATTTTGTCACTTTAAGCTTCCTCGGCTGATGTGTCAATAACATGTTTCAATCTGCTCCATTAGATCATTTTGATTTATGTTAACCATCGATCTTTATACCAAACATTATTTGTTACCACTGAAATCAAGGTACTTTATAGCTCATCACTTTATCAGCTAAACTAATCATTTAATTCCTTTTTATTTTTCTTGGTTAACAAAGAAATGCATCAGTGAACACACGCTCAGTTAACACTGTGCTCGGTATACACTACACTCCATCAGTGTATATTGAAATGCTTTCATTTACTGACAACACTGCTTTGTGTCTTTTAGCTCTTTTCTTCATTATAGATGAATGCAACATAATGAGGTCAATTCCATCAAGTCATAGACTCATCAACAAGTTACTTAGTGTATTCCTTATCCTCATCTGACATATATATCTTACTCATGTAGATATTTTTGTTCTTCATCTTTTTCACCTTCCTTCAAATGTGTAGGTATAGTAACTTACAAGATAAGTACTATGAAGATAGTATACATCAATGACAACATAATATTGATTTAATAATTTTGCATTATCTAATCACCAACTCCTTAGTAATCTTGAATTATAGATTCTTCATTCTGGTTCCAAATCAGTTGTAGTTCATCAGAAGGGTTTCCCTCAGATTTGAATTTGAATTCATACTCGTGGGAATCTGTCTCAGAATAACTACCACCCTCCTCTTTGTTTGTTTGATTGCCTTCGAGATTAGCTGGTTCTTGTGTTGGAACTATCTCTTTCTCTATAGTAGGTTCTTTTGTTTCTACTACATTAATTCTTTTTATTGGATCATCTTCAACTTCAAGGAGTTCTTTTATTTCTTTAGGAAAACACTCATAGGGGATGATATCTTCAGTGGTGTCTAAATCATCACTATCAGATTGTTTTGTTGTTTCTCCCTTTAGTTGATTTGCTATAGAGGGCTCAACCTATTCTAAAACATGCAGGGAGTTCTTGCTAAGACATAAAGGCTTCCTCCTATATCCTAGACCTATTTTATTCTTGTTTGCTAGGCCATGATGATCAAGAGGTGACAGAAGACCTTTACCCTGTATTCCTAGAGGTCCTTTTCCTTCATATCCCATTTTTGTGATCAATTTGTCCCCTGGACCATATGACTTAGAAGGGATATTCAGTATTTTAGCATCACATTTTTGAACCACTTGAGGTTTAGGTTCATCTTTGTATAGCCATGCAAGCACAACTTCATCTTCTTCAAACTCCTATTTAGAGACTTGTTGTGCAACAAAATTTCCTTTATATGCTTCAAGAGGTTTGTTAGACTCCTTTTTAGACTATTTTAGAGCTTGTCCATAAGACTTAGGGAGAGATAGGGAGAGACTGGTTCTATAGTATATTCTCCCATACCATTGTCTTTGATCTTAACCTCTTTAGAAATGTCTTCCATCTTGGACATGGATGTTACATCTATTTGTTTAGTGAAAGATTCTCTATTATTGGGAACAATTTTATCAACACTCTCTTTCAAGGTATTTCAAGTTGTATATAGATCAGCTAGTATCGTCACCTCTACTCCTTCAGAAGGAAATTTCAAACACAGATGGAATGTAGAGGGAATGGCTTTCATTTCATGTATCTAAGATCTCCCTAGAAGGATATTGTAAGCCAAAGGTAGATCATGAACTTAACATATAGTATCTTTGATGACAAGACCTTCTCTGATAGGTAAGACAATAGTTCCTTTAGAAGATCTTTCTTGCTCATCATATGCTTTGATAGTTATCTTCTTCCTAGGATCAATGGCCATCTCTAAAAATCCCAATTTTGTAATCAAGCTGAAAGAAAAAATATTTAGGCCAGCACCCCCATCTATCAACACATGTTTGACATGATGATTTTGGATCAAAACTTCAAAATGCAAGGGCTGGTTATGCAGATGACTCAAGGAGTTATAATCTTCCTCTGAAAATGACATGTACTATGAAGACATAAGATGAAAAACCATAGTTTAGAATCTATCTAAATCAAGGTCATCGGGAACATTGGATCTGAGTAGAGCTTTGTCTAGAATGGATCTATGAGCTAGAGATATTCAAAGCAACTCAAACATGGAGATTTTAGCATTTGTGTGCTAGAGTTGTTAAACAATACTATATGAAGTAGGCCTTGTGTCTTTAGGATTTGAAGATTTAGATGTAGCCTTATGTTTGGAAGTAGATGAAAGATTGAAAGGCACTTTAGGGACATTGGATGAATCTGGTATTTTTCCTTGTAGGTGTGCCTGAGCTTGTGATCGAGTAACTGCATTAGCTGACAATTGTAATGACACTGCAATGCTCAGATAGACACAGTTCAACCATATTGATGACAACGTTATTTCTAGAGTATGCATAATTGACTTTAGCAGCCATATTAGGCTAAGAAGAAGAATCTTCTTTACCATGTTTAGGAAATGGTTCTGTGAATGTTGTATGATCATTATTACTCTTATGATTGTCAATCATGATGTCACCATTATCAATTTTGTCTTGTATAATGTGCTTTAAGAAAATGTAGTTATTAGTCATATGACCTTTATTGTGATGGAATTCATAGAAATCATTCTCTCTCCACCATTTTAGTTTAGGTTCTGGATCAAAGACTTTCATCTTAGGCAAGTAGATGATTTTGTTTTCCAATAGAGTTTTCATGGAAGATTCCAAGGATTCTCCAAGAGGAGTGAATTTGTGATTAGGATCTGTAGCCCAAGGTTTGTAATCAAATGACTTTTTGTTGGACTCTATGGCTTTAGCTTCAGAAGCTTTGATGGCTTAGGTACCAACAGTGAGATTTAAAGTAGGTACCTTAGATGGGGCATGGATATTATCAACAATGCCATCTGTGACAACACCTTTATTCTTGTTCTAGTTTTTGTTCTTGTCCTTAGAACTAGATCCAGATTCATACTTGTCTTTTTGAAGTGTGATGTCTCCTTTTTTCATAAGTACTTTCTCAATTTTGATCGCATTATCTACCATCTTGTCAAAAGATGTATGATTTTTCATTTGTAAAGGGTAGTTGATTTTTGGAACAAGATTTTTGATGAAGATTTCCAACTTCTCAGTTTCAAAAATGGGTCTAGCATATAGAGAAAATTTCTTCCTCCACCTCTTGAGAAATGTCAAGAATGGTTCTCTTAGATACTATTTTAGATTGTAGATGTCGATTAGGGTGACCAGATGTTGAATATTGTAGGAGTATTATTGATAGAATATTTTGATTAACTCCTCAAAAGTTTTGATAGTAGGAGGCATTCTAGAGAACCAATGAATGGTTGCTCCTCCCAGAGATCGAGGGAAAAGACACATTAAGTAGGTTGGTTCATGCATAAACTTGATAGATGGAGTATAGATTTCTTTGACATGATCTTAAGGGTCAGAGTATCCATCATACTTATCATATTTAGGCATCTCCACTCTTTTAGGGAATGGTGGCATGTACAAGTCTTTATCAAATGGAAAAGGGCATAGAGCTTCCATGGAGAACTCCTTAGGTTCATTTTCTTTTTCAACTTTGTTAAGTTTGACTTGCATGGCATGCATCTATTTCATCATAGCTATGATAGGAGTTTCTTCCTCATGTGTAATGATATCTTACACATTAAATTTTGGAGGAAGCTTAGCTCCTTGATGAGCTAACTCTAGAAAGTATGCTTCTCTATCTTCTTTCAAGAAATGTTTCATCATTTTCTTGAAGTCATCATCATTTTGATATCGACTAATTTCAGAAGGTGTAGGTTCTTGATCCACATCATGTTGTGTCCCTCTATGATACATGTTAGGAGTTTTAGGGCTCCCTAGATTAGATTAAGGAGGGGTTTGTTGATTACCTCTGTGAGTTGATGGAGGGGGTATGTAACCAGTTTTCAATAAAAAATTGCAAAGACCATCATCTTCGTAAAGAACAGAATTGTAGAGTTGCTCAAGAGTAGGACCCTTGTGAATAGTCAAAGGTGTGGTGCTTAGTGCTTCTCTGGATTTCTTGTTTAATGAAGCTCTAGTTTCCACCATTAACCTTGGGTGAAGCAAAAGAATGAGATGAAGACAACTAAAGAATGAATTGATTCAAGAAGATCGAATGGCATAACCTTGTCAAGATTGAAGTGATTAAAGATTAGATCAGATGTAAATGAAGGATATTGTGCCACAGTAGTGTGGGTAGACACCCAATAGATGGTGGGCACGAGCTCTCAACTCTTAGACATTTATCAAGAAGACTAAATTTGAGGATAATGTTGACAAGGTTTTGACACAGGATGAAAAAGACTCAAATCGATAACCTAGAAGGAAAGATCAGACTCAAAGGCCCACTTGAGGAAAATGAATGAATTTTTTCTAGTTTCTACTCTATTCCTGACATAGTGATTTGTTAAACAGATTCTAGAAATAGGCTGTAAAAATTGAGTTTCTGACAATTCTGACCAATTTCTAGCAATTTTTCTCAAATGACTTTTTGCAGGATCGTATGACAGTGGGTATGCTATGAAATGACAATTGACAAAATCGTACAATAGTTTAAAAACTTCCATGATGATTAATAGCAAGATTTTTTACTTTTCTTTTTGACTAGTGGCAAAACTTGTACGACAATATACAAGCTATCATACGAAAATACATGAGTTCTGAAATGACAAATGCCAAAACTCGTATGACTTTCTGACCTAATGGGATGACTTTTGACTCCAAAAAGGATTTTTACTTCAGATTTTGAAAATTTTAGGTTTTCAATATCAGATTTTTCACAAATTTCTTTGTCCAAGTTTGAAGATTATTCTGAGATTGGCCATTTTTAGTAGCCAAATAGATAAACAAGAATGCAAAATAGAAAGCAAGTGATTCCAAGCATGTCTGAAAACAATGAAGGGACAAAGAAACCCTACACATGAACAATCAAGTGACTGAATGTGCTAATTCCTAAGAGTGCTAATTGTGTATGTTCCAAAAAAAATTTCAATAATGTACATTTTCCTAGAAAAATAAAAATTTGGCCTCACTAGGGTTTGTAGTAATGGTCTGACTCTGAAACTTTTATGATCTCAAGAGGGTGAAATCCAATCCAGGCACACTGGGGTTTTGACATAGTCTAAGAAATTAATCAATTAGGAGCTTCTAGGGAGATCTGATAGCCTAACAAGAGACCACACCTATGAAGATTTCCTCCACAAGGACATTTATATAGCGGCTATTGCTACCACGATGAAAATGGCTATTACCACTTGAGGTTCCATCCATGTGGTTGACCTAATTATTGGAAATCTAGCTAAGGTATGTACATAGATGTTGTCATTATGGAAACATATGTTCCCTATGAAGATCACATAAGCTGGAAAGTTAGTATGGAAGATCACAGACTAAAATTATCTAAGTATGGAAACAGTGATTTTGACAGAGCACCCAAGACAATTTGTTTTGGTGACATTCACTAGAGCATGATCAGAGTTTTCACAATTGAACTTAGACTCTATGATGTCTAAGGATACCCCATCTCAGTGCACAAAAAGTTTTGGATAGTACAGACAAAGTTATGAAGGTTTTACCGATGACAGTGTATAGCAGACAGAGCAGTTTTGAAGATAGAACTAGTAAATAAATTAAGGGATTATTTTGCTTGTCAAAATAATGACTTAATATTATAAAGAGATGAAATTTTAGATGTTTACTCTTGGATTATGATGTGCAAGCTGACTTGAGGAATATATTATGTTTGTACCTTGTATAAAGATATGAAGTTGTAATGATCGAACATACTTGAAATGTAACTTGCGATAGTTGTATATTGTGATAGCAGTGAAAGTTATTGATGCAAAATTGTAAGCAACACCATATTGTAATCATTAATCATTTTCATTACTTTTCTGGGTAGTGGCTCATCTAGTAATCAGGTTTTGTAACTACAACTCCTAGCAGGGTTGAGGCTTCTAACAAGGCCTATAGTCCCTTAACCAGGACTGATACACTATATGATTGTAATTGGCTCCTAACAGGGTCAACATCCTTAACAAGATATCTTTTGATTAGTGGATCTTTGTGGGTACCATCCCCACCAAGGTTTTCCCTTGGCTAGGGTTTCCTTGAGAACATATCATGTGTTATGAGTTCTTTACATTTACTGCTATGTATGCTATTTAGTTTCTTATGCTTTGTATACACTAAAGTAATCTGTTATATCCATAAGTGGGCAAAAGAAAAATTTTGTGAAATACTGATTCACCCCCCCCTCTCAGTATTTCCTATTTCTAACAATTGGTATTTCCTATTTCTAACAATTGGTATCAGAGCTTAGTTACTCAAAGAAGGAACATTCAAGGAAAGCCTAGTAGCTTGAGTAAGATCTCTATGGATATGGATCAGTTACAGAAGAATCTTGAAGAATCTCTTGAGCAGATTGATATACTTACTAATGAAAGAAACACTCTGAAAAGAAGGTATGATGATGCAAAAAATCTTATTGACAAATTGAAAGGTAAGATAGAAGATCTAAAATCTGAAAAAGAATCTAAAATTCTTATTGAAGATTGTGATGATTTAGAGAAAGAAAATGTGATTCATGGAAGATAGAAAATCTGAAGCTTAGCCTAAAAGAGGGAAATGACAATCTAAGATCTAAGAATGAAAGTTTAAAGAATGAGAATGAAGATCTGAAATCTAAACTTGGCAAGGTAACATCTGAATTTGATAAAGTCAAATTGTAGTATGATGAACTTGAGAAATACAACAAGATAGTGAAAGGTGAATTGACTCAATCTAAACAACAACTTGAGAGACTATATTCAAATAGTGAAAATATTGGTGAGCAAATATCTTATGGGAAACCTTTCTATGACAAAACTAGTCTTGGATTTAGCACATTTAGTGAAAGCAGGAAACCAGATCTGAATGTATGTGAAAGCAATGAAGAAAAGAAGTTAGATGAGAACAAATCTGAAGGATCTCCTAAAGAAGAAGAATCATCTAAGCAAGAAGAACCACCAAAGCAATAAGAACCACTCAAAGGTATGAAAAGAGAATTCAAAGGTAGATGTTTTTCTTGTAATACAATTGGTCACATGAAAAGAGATTGTACAGATAAGCAATTCAAACCTCTTAATGGATATTGTTATAATTGTCATGGTTTTGGACATAGAGCTATTGAATGTAGAAGATCTAAAGCTATTGAGAATAATTATAATAGTGGAATGCCTAGGAATACTAACAATGCAGATCAGAGGACTACTAAAGACATGAAAAGAGGAAATGGAATAGTATGTTACAGATGCAACAAGATTAGACATATTGATAGAAATTGCAAGACTCAAATCAATCAACAAGTACCTAGATATGGAACAAATAGAATCATATGTCAGATATGTAACAAGATTGGACACATAGAAAGATTTTGCATAATGAACAATGGAGGTTATCGTCATAACCCTAACCCTAGAAACTATGCAAGAAGGAATGAGAATGCAAGAAACAAAGAGAAAGGATGTTGCAGCAATGAAAATGAAGTAAACTTTGTTAAAGGCACAGATCAAGGAGGTATATTTAGTACTAAAGGTAATCAAGAAGGTAATGTATCTAATGGTAAGAATGAATCTTTACCTAACCCTTCTTTAAGTACTTAAATTATGTAAATTTTAGTGTTTTAGGAACTTAGAATTAGTATAGAATTAGATTTTGAAAGAGTTAAGTTTTGCATAGTTAGATGAAGCTTCGTTATGGTATACTAATGCTATGGTTAAGTGCACAAAAAGAAATATTGTTTTTTGTGAGGTCGCAAGAAGATTTTGTGGTTGCAGGTTTAAAGAATCAGCTTTTCAGCATTTTAGCGGCAAAAGAATTAAATGTGATGTTAGATCGAGTGAATGTTAAGTGATAAAAGATTGAAATTGAAGTTATTATGATTATCAAGTGATTATAAGTGATTTGGAGAGTAAAGAAATAATTTTGGATGTGATTTGTAGAAGTTTGAAGCACCGATCAAGCGAAGCCCTAATTTTGCAAATTTGAGGTATTTATCTGATCAAGATCTTAAATCAGTATTTGAAATCAGTTATAATCATGGATGTGTCATTGATTCACAACATTAAGGATAAGAACAGACCTAAAATCAAGAAAGATCTAGTAGAACCCTCAGAAAGAGATGTTAGTTTAGCTTTGTCATTCGTACCAGATGGAGTTCTTCATATTGAGAATGTTAAGGGTTATCTTGGATGCAAGTATGAAACCCTAAGGGAAAATGATTTTAATAAAGAGTATCAGACTTTTTACAACAAATATATGACATTAAAACAAGGTTATGAGAACCTAGAGAGCAATGAAATCATTAACTACTCAATGAAATATGAATTTGATGATGAGGAGTGTACAAAGATCATTTTGAGCAAGATACACAATGGTAAATATTTGTTAGAAGACAGAGTCATAGACATTACTACAGACCTTATTCATGATGTGATTGGACTATCAAAAGTTGGTGCAATTCCACTTAATGAGAAAAACATGAGAATGATTGTAATTGACAATAGCGGTTCAGTATATAATGGCAGAGGTATAGTCATTAGTAAAATCAAGCAAGATGATGTAAGATACCTATGTAAGATTTTGACAACTAAATTTTGTGGAAGCTCTAGAGAAGATAATATGGTAGCTGGTATGGTACACATTGCCTATTTGATGTGTGTGGAGAAGAAACCAATAGACTTGTGTGAGATTTTGAGGATACAGTTGTTTGAGAACCTTGAAAAGATAAAGAAGGCCAAATACACTCACTTTAGATTTTCATCACTAATCACTTATATGTTTTTCCACTTGTTGAGAAGATTTCCTTACACTGTTGATTGGAATGATGGTGAGAATACCATGGAAAGAATCAATAAAGTTTACATGAAACATCTTTATGAGAAGGTCAATGATAGTGTGAAGCTTGTATTGAAAAATTTTCAGAACATTGTGGTGAATAGATCAAGGATCCCTCCATCCTTAGTTGAGAAATCCAAGGAAGATATATGTTTTATGGTTGATACTGATTTCACCTATATTGAAGCAATAGAACCTAGACATGAATTCATAGACCCTCTTGGCTATGAAATCTCTGAAGTTGAAATAGAAGGATATGTCAGTAGATTATTGAAAAGTAAAGTGGATGTTCATAGTAGTAGATTTGGAACATATGAAGAAAACTTTGATTTAGCAAAGACTCTTAAGGATGAGAAATAGTCAAAGAAGAGAGTGGAGTCTACAATAAAGAAAATTCTAAAATATGCTGGAATAAGTGAGCAAGAATATGATATTGTAAAGAAGACTGTAGAGGTAATCAGACAAAGTGAAGTTTTATCAGTTCTGCCTTTGGCATCTAGTACAGACCCAGAAGAACCAATTCAAGTTAAAGTCAAGGTTGAAGAACCTGAGAAGGAGCAAGAGAAACCAAGAAAAAGAGTGAAAGCAAGTGCTTCTGGACTAGAAAAGAGATGAAAAGTAATTGTCCCACCAATTCCTAGAAGAGTTGTAGAAATTAAAAGTGATGAAGTAGCAGCAAAGAAGAAATCATGGAAACCGAGGATAGAAAGAGTTAATGAAGACATAATGCAACATGGAGACTTTACTAAGATGAACAAGTACTATGATTTATATGGATCATCTGATAGATTAAATTTAGAGAATGCAATGGTTACATATATGATTTTGGCAAATAAGAAATTTGATACCATTCAAGGAAAGATACCAGAAGATTTGTACAACAAACTTGTAAATAGAAAGATGAGAGCACAAGAAGAAGATAATAAAATGAGAGAAAATGTAATAAGATAATTGTGTGACATTAGAGATGATGATCACCTTAAGAAAATCCTCAAGCCACTTGGAACTCTCTTGACACCAAAAGGAGGACAATACAAATCATGGGAGGTAAATATGAGCAAGTGAAAGTTGAAACTGAACAAGCAGTAGTGCAAGTGCTAGCAGAGTTTGTAGTAGGAAAAGATCAATCAGTTGCAGCAAAGGAATAGAGGACAGATCAAGCACAATTAGATGCAGCAGTAGAAGAAGTTGAAGTTGAAGAAGTACCCTCTTCTTCACCTATCAATATTGGTATAGAATCAATGGATATTGAAGGAACCAAAGTCACCTTAGATTCAGATGATGCAGTGTTCAAAGACTTGGACAGTATTGTTGACAATTTGGCTTTGGGAGAGCAAGGGAAGAATATTGAGACAAAGTCTACACAAGAAGAAGAGAAAATGGAAATAGAGGCCCCTACTCCTATTGTACCATAAGAAGACATCAGTCTTACTCTGAAGACTAGAAACGAAAAAGGAATAGGATCATTGATTGAAGACTTGAGCAAGGAAGTTGATGATGATGATCAATTATAATTGATCACCTCTTTAAACAAGATAATTGGGAAGAATAAAAAGGTTAAGAATCTAGAAGGTAGTTTAAAAGATTTGATTGACAAACTACAAAGTGTAATATCTACAAAAGTATTTGATTTGGATCCACTTGAAAGAGAAAAGTTGGTAATAAATTCCTTTGATGTTGAGTTTACAAATTTGAAAGAGATAGCTAAGGTTAAGGCTCAGGCAGCTTATGAAGCTGAAATTTTGTAGACCATTAGTCAGAATATCAGGAATGACATTGGTAGCCTTGACAGACACATTAAGAACCTAAGGAAACACCTTGAGATTGGAAAATGTTTGTACATTCAGTGTACAAAATCTGAGAATTTGACAGTTGAGGAAGAAAAGAAGATAAAAGAGAAGGAAGATGAAATTTCAGTAGAGACAAATTCATTATCCAGCCCTAATGTAAAGATAAGTTCAGTTGAGAAGAAAATCAAAAAGCTGTATGATGAGATAAGAATTTTGAATGATGAAAAGATCAGGAAGACTACAAGGATGAACATCTTGAGAGAGCATGTCTTAATCAAGTTGACTATTATAGAAGAGAAGCTTGAGGAATGCCTTACTACTAAGACATCATTTCATAAGTTCAATTTTGATTCTCTTCAAACCTGTCAGATTGTAGCATATGGATTGAGTACTTTACTCAATGTAGCAGAATCGATTAAGAAGACTTGGGAGAAAGATTTTGAAGCTTGGAAATCTGATTTTGCAGATTGTGTTGCAAGCCTATCAGCTTTGCAATAAGATAGTAAGGTAAAATTTTTTGGCACTATTTTGTATATCCCTTTCCACCCTTTACTTTGTCATTGTTGTCAAAGGGGGAGAGATACTTAGTAGAAAATTGTCTATATGATGAGGAAGGATACTCATAGGGGGAGTTCTGTGGAGTATATTAAGAAGTTGTATAGATCATGTAGTATATTTTGAGGAGATATAAGGACAATATTCTATGGACACAATTTTGATAAATTTTTTTAGAATTTTGACTTGTATACTTAGCCAATTTTCCCATATGATGCCACCAATGACAAAGGGGGAGATTGTTAGCAATTTGGCTAAGGTATGTACATAGATGTTGTCATTATGGAAACATATGTTCCCTATGAAGATCACATAAGCTAGAAAGTTAGTATGGAAGATCGCAGACTAAAATTGTCTAAGTATGGAAATAGTGATTTTGACAGAGCACCCAAGACAGTTTGTTTTGGTGACATTCACTGGAGCATGATCAGAGTTTGTGCAATTGAACTTAGACTCTGTGATGTCTAAGGATACCCCATCTCAGTGTGAAATTTTTTTTGGATAGTATAGACAAAGTTATGAAGGTTTTACCGATGACAGTGTATAGCAGACAAAGCAGTTTTGAAGACAGAACTAGTAAATGAATTAAGGGATTATTTTTCTTGTCAAAATAATGACTTAATATTATAAAGAGCCAACATTTTAGATGTTTTCTCTTGGATTATGATGTACAAGATGACTTGAGGAAGATATTATGTTTTTAACATACTTGAAATGTAACTTGCGATAGTTGTATATTGTGATAGCAATGAAAGTTATTGATGTGAAGTTGTAAGCAACACCATATTGTAATTAGTAATCATTTGCATTACTTGTTTGGGAAGTGGGCTGATTTGGTAATCAAGTTTTGTAACTACAACTCCTAGCAGGGTTGAGGCTTCTAACAAGGCCTATAGTCCCTTAACCAGGACTGATACACTATATGATTGTAATTGGCTCCTAGCAGGCTCAACATCCTTAACAAGATATCTTTTGATTAGTGGATCTTTGTGGGACCATCCCCACTAGGGTTTTCCCTTGGTCAGGGTTTCCTCAAGAACATATCATGTGTTATGAGTTCTTTACATTTACTGCTATGTACGCTATTTAGTTTCTTATGCTTTGTATGCATTAAAGTAATCTATTATATCCATAAGTGGGCAAAAGAAAAAGTTTGTGAAATATTGATTCACCCCCCCCCTCTTAGTATTTCCTATTTCTAACACTAAATAAGGGAATGTCCACCATGGTTAACCCTCTCTAAAGGTGACTCACAAAAGATACCACATGGAGACTGGTTCCAGATTCAAGGAACTAAGTTTCTGATAAAAACCCAAAAAGGGAGTAGAGCATAGTCCTCTGTCCTTTTCACTTTTAACCAAAACAAAGCAGACAGATTAATCCAACATGCTAAGACCAAGATTATCTCACAAAGATCTATGACATCAACCACTTATGATCTATCAATCTCTCTAGAGAGAGAATGGATCAATCAAAAGTTGAAGACACACGAATCTAGTAGAACGTGAGACTCTCTCAGTAACCTCCCTACCTACAAGGGGATCAGTCATCAAGAAGAGCTTCACATGCATGAACAAGAGGAAGAAACCCACTCTCTTGAGATCATCCATAAATAGTGTTCATAGGGCCTATTTACTATGTGTAACACATATGCAAAAAGAAAATCTATGTTCGTTTTATAGCCCAAAATGAAGTTTGTGATATAAAAGAAAGAAAACCACACAAGCTTGACACATGAGAGTTCATTTTTATCCAAATCAAAATTTTATCAGCTTGAGAAGAATACCTAAATTCCTCGCAACGCGCTTAGTAGATTTTTACCTATTTTAGAAATTTAGTTGCACTTTTTCCAATCAAATTCAACAAGTATCAGTAAAAAAAAAATTTCAATTGTTAGTGTTAGCTATTAGACCAAATTTGAAAATTAAATCTGAAAAACTACCAAAAATGCTGAAATGACAATTGAATTCTAGAGTCAAAACTTGTACAATAGTGGGTCACCTCTCAAACAACAGTCTAGAAACACGTACGATTGTGGGTGTCTTCTCATATGACAATCAGGCTTCCAAATGATAGTGTGTACCCTCTGATGTGAGTCTTGAAATCTGAACCTATCCGACGACAGTGGGTATCTCTTGAAATGACTTTTTGACAAAATTAGTACGAAAAATGTATGAACAGAAAATAAAAATTGTAGTTTTAACCAAAAAACAAGAAATTGATAGAAATTGATAGAAAGGTGATGGAAACCCATTTCAAGGCCAAATGGTGGGTGCCAAAAATGTGTGTGAATTTTGTACCTAGCTATGGACACAACACTTCAGTAAAACATTAAAGGTTAGCCAAAAACCAAAATCGTGCAATGAAATGGAAACTAAACTAACTAGGCGATTTACTGCCTTCTAGTAGGTGCAAGTATGATACTCTTAAATTAGACTGAGACCAATGACAATGCAACACCTAAACAAATGATTTGAAAGAAAAGAATGAAAGATTATGAACGCAGACTAAGCTATATTTTTGGATTTTCTGTGCAATAATATGGAAAATTGTATGAAATTAATCTAGAATGAATGAAATTGGAATGTAGATTTGATCTAAAACTACTATGAATGAGTATGAAACTATTAATAAGAAACTATGTAAAAGCTAAATGATCAACTATGAAAGATCTCACAAATCACTTGTCACAAATGCTCAATCCTTCAATCACCAATTCGCCAAAGTAATTATACAAATTTGAGTGTTGAATATTATGAAGAGATGAACCTTAGTTTTATATAAATCAAGGGTTTTGAGGATGCAAGAGAAAAGCCATAAATCACTCTTGATAAACTCAAGTTGATTTTTGAGTTATCAAGAAATCAGAAATAATTAACTCACAAAATCATGCAAAACCATGCAAGAATAGCTTTTTAACTCAAATCAACAGTTTAGATCAGCTTTGAACTCAAAATAGAATGTTGAGTTTCCAAAAGTTAACAACTTGCATTGATTTCCTGATTTTGAGTTTAACTTCGCTTTGAATGTGCATGATTAATTATGAATTAATTAAATAAATAAAGTGATTTATCCTCAACTTAACTAATTTTTGAATTAAAACAATTGATTTATGGGTTAATCAATTACTAAATCAAATTTTATTCAATTGCTATATTATTAAATATTGACAATTGACTTTAATTAATTAAATATGAATTTAATCAATTAGTCATAAGATTTTAGATTTATTGTCAAAATTAAATAATACAACTTAGGAATAAATATAGTTAAATGCAATTAAACAATTAAGTGGCAGTATTAAATTTAATTAATTAAATATTCAGAATATTCAATTAATTAAAATTTAGAATAAATAGGATTTATCCCCAAATAATTATTAAATTAAGAATAATTAGAATAAAGTAGGAATATTGCTAGGAATATTCCCCAATGCAGAATTTAGGATAATCAATTAGGATTCAATAATGTGCAGATGTTCCTTAGGTTAGAATTTTGATGTTGATTTCATTTGATTTTGAAGACGTAAGAGGTTAATGAACCTATAGCCCATTTTTGGGGTATTACAGATAGTACAATGGTTCAATTTTGCATTTGTAATGTTATCTTATAGAATAGAAAATGTTGATAGTACAATGGTTTGATTTTGCATTTGTAATGTTATCTTATAGAATAGAAAATGTTGATATAGTATAATTTTGATGCTTAACTTAGGAATATGTTTATGATTCATGATATGCAATTTCTTTATGTATTGAGTATAGATGTTATTATTGTATCTGGTTCATGTTCGATATGATTATTTATGCATTGGATCTATGCGGTACTGATATCTGAATTGAGTGTAAAGGTTGTGACCATGGTTGTAAACTGGGGAAACGAGAATGGGTCTATGTGAAATAGTTTAAAACCAAGGTCAGCTCTAAAGAAGAGTATGACTTTTTTGTAATATGTTTTTATTTGTAAAAGTGATGCATGTGTGTATGTGGATGGTAAATGTTTGTAAATGTTATATTAGGTGTAAATTCATTTTGTGAAAATATTAATATTAAATGTCGACTAGGCATGCCAAATATGTAATGTGATGTGTAAATTCTGTGAGTTGTCACTTGACACTTTTGTGACATGGCATTCCCTAGTGGAATGTGGACCCCACCTTCTTCTCTTGAGATATTTTTGGAATCCCTAGGCTTAGATAGTGGTTTAGAGAACCAAGATTTAAGTAATCATTATGCCATTTTTGGATGAAAGCTTAACTGGGGTCATGTGGATGATATTTTCATGTTGCAAGTTTTGTTGCTTGGTGAAAGATGAAGTTCAGGTTGAAGTTTCAAGTTCAAGTTGAAAGAAAGTATTTGAAAGGAATGATTACTAGTGTATTGAGTTTAAGTAATCTTACTCTTCTCATAATGTTCTCCAAGATATTGTATTTATAAAAGTGAAAGGCTGAAATATAAGGTTCATATGTTATACTCTTGAAAGAAAGTTTTATTACTAGTTGTATTTCAAAGATATTCCTTGTAAAATTAATACCTCTTGAATAGTTAAATTATTGAATCTTTAAATGAATTTTAAATCCAACTTCCTTCATTTAGGTACATGAAAATTGTTATGGGTATGTAAAGATCAGTTTGATAATTGAATTAATATTTCAATCCTATTCTATAATTCTGTTACATAAATTGCAAATTTCATTCCCAACAAATGAATGTGTAAATTTCAATTCTATGTGAAATTATCTAAGGATATTATAGTCTTAAAATGTTCATTAGCTATATAAAAGTTCTTTTATTTATACATCCTACCATTTAGTTTAGAATTATAATCTGAACATTAGAAAAAAAAATTAGGTGAAACAAGTTGTGTAATGCCCAGTAGATTTTGGGTATTACATTCTAGTATCAGAGCCAATTTCAGGTCTAGGACCTAGGAAATTTTGTAGAAAGTAAATAATTTTAAGAAAATAGTTTTAGTTTAAATATTTCTATATAGTGGTTACTATTCTCCAATATAGATTTTAACCTGAACTGGAATGTGGTCTGCTCATAATTATTTTACTTGTGAAATATTTTGTGAAGAAAGCTTACTAGGTTGCTCAGAAGAAAGTGTACAGTAATTAAAAGTTATAAGGAAAGAATTTTCATAAAAATGGTCACATAAGCTTAATTACTAATTGGTAAAAAGAAATAATATATTTACAAAAGAACTTTATTAGATTATTATTCTAGGGTATGTCCAAGATCATGAGGGGCCAAAAAGTGGCGATGTAAAAAAATCCACTTTTCACTCGTCCAAAAGCGCATGAAAATGTATGTTGACTTTTTAGTAGGCCTGGGGGTCAATACACCTAGGCAAACCTGACACCAAAGCACAAGCCTAATTGGGTACCCGATATTTCTGAGATGAAAAAACAGTGGGAGTAAATGAAAAAATTAAACTTTTATATATAATGTTTAAATATGTATTATATATATAATTATATATTAATATGTATTGTATATAATTATATTTAACATTTATATTATATAAATATATGTACAAATTATATATATATATATATATATATATAACATTTAAAGGGTATTAAGGGGTATTATGTAAATATTTTCATATATATTATATATATAATTATATCTTAATATATTAATCTATTTTTTATATATTAATCTATATTGTATATAAAAATATATATATATGTACAAATTATATCTATATATATATATATATATATATATAAAACATTTAAGGGGTATTATGTAAATATTTTATATATATTTTAATATGTATTATAGATATAAATATATATTAATATATATTTTATATAATAATATCATATCTATATATATATATATATAAACTTTATAGATCATAATATTTAAATTGTATGTTGAAAGGGGTTACCGAGACTTCCTAGGGGTCCTAGTAAACCTTATCACTTGTTAGGATCCCGAGGAAATCCCCATGACCCCTCTTGACACATTGGAATGCTTGATTGTGTTTGAAGGGGTCATACAGACACACTCAAGCATTCCAATGTGTCAAAAGGGGTCATGGGGACTTCCTAGGGGTCCTAATGCATTATAAGGTGTACCAGGACCACTAGAAAGTCCCCATGACCCCGTTTGACACATTGGAACCCTCAAGTGTGTCTAAAGGGTTTGTAGGACCCCTTCAAACACACTTGAGGGTTCCAATGTGTCAAAAGGGATCCCGGGGACTTTTTAGGGGTCCTAGTACACCTTATTATGTGTTAGGAACCCTAGGAAGTCCCCATGACTCTTTTAGACACATTAGAACTCTCAAGTATGTCCTAAGAGGTTGTAGGACCCCTTTAGACACACTTGAGAGTTCAAATATGTCAAAATAGTTCATGGGGACTTCCTAGGAAAACTAGTATGCCTTATCATGTGTTAGGACTCCTAGGAAGTCCCCATGACCCCCTTTGACACATTGAAATGCTCTAGTGTGTCCGAAGGGGTGGTAGCACTTGAGCCTTCCAATGTGTCAAAAAGGGTCATGGGGACTTCCGAGGTGTCCTAACGTGTGATAAGGCATACTAGGACCTCTATGAAGTCTCCATGACCTATTTTGACACATCTAAACTTTCAAGTGTGTTTGAAGAGGTCCTACAACCCCTTAGGACATACTTGAGGGTACTAATGTGTCAAAAAGGGTCATGGGGACTTCCTAGTGGTCTTAACATGTGATAAGCCATACTAGGACCCCTAGGAAGTCCCCATGAATTCTTTCAACACACTAGAACCCTCAAGTGTGTCCTAAGGGGTGGACCTCTAGAAAGTCCCCATGACCCCTTTTGACATATTTGAACCCTTGAGTGTGTCTTAAGGGGTCCTAAGACCCCTTGGAACACACTTGAGGGTTCTAATGTGTCAAACGAATTCATGGGGACTTCTTAGGGGTCCTAACACATAATAAGATGAACTAGGACCCCTAGGAAGTCCCAATGACCCCTTTTGACACATTAGAACCCTCGAGTGTGTCCTAAGGAGTGGACCCTTATGAAGTCCCCATGACCCCTTTTGACATATTTCAACCCTCAAGTGTCTTCGAAGGGGTTGAAGGACCCCTCAGGATACACTTGAGGGTTCTAATGTATCAAAATGGGTCATGGGGACTTTCGAGGAGTCTTAGTACATGATAACACATACTAGGACCCCTATGAAGTCCTCATGACCCCTTTTGAAATATTTTAATGCACAATTATGTCCGAAGGGGTCGTAGGACCCCTTAGGACACACTTGAGCATTCCAATGTGTCAATAGGGGTCATGGGGACTTCCTAGGGGTCCTAATATGTGATAAAGCATACTAGTACCCCTAGGAAGTCCCCATTACCCCTTTTGACATATTAGAACTCTCAAGTGTGTCATAAGAAGTCATACAACCCCTAGGGACACACTTGAATGTTGAAATGTGTCACAAGGGGTCATGAAGACTTCCTAAAGGTCATAATAAATGATAAGGCATACTAGGACCCCTAGGAAATCCCCAAGACCCCTTTTGACATATTAGAACTCTAAAGTGTGTCCTAAGGGGTCACCCCTTTCCAAACATTAGAACTCTCAAGTGTGACCTAAGGGGTTGTATGACCCTTTAGGACACAATTAAGAGTTCTAATGCGTCAAAAGGGGTCATGGAGACTACCTAGGGGTCCTAATATGCCTTATCACATGTTATGACCTTTAGGAAGTCTTCATGACCCCTTTTGACACATTTCAACACTCAAGTTTTTCCCAAAAGGTTGTATGACCCATTATGACACACTTGAGAGTTATAATATGTCAAAAAGGGTCATGGAGACTTTCTAGGGATCCTAACACATGATAAGGCATACTAGGACTCCTATGAAGTCCCCATGACTCATTTTGACAACTAAAAATACTCAACTATGTCCCAAGGGGTTGTATGACACTTTAGAACACACTTGAGTGTTCTAATGTGTTGAAAGGGGTGATGCACAGTTCCTAGGGGTCCTAGTACACCTTATCACATGTTAGGACCCCTAGGAAGTCCCTATGACCCCTTTTGACATATTACAACACTCAAGTGTATCCCAAGGGGTTGTATAACCCCTTCGGACACACTTGAGAGTTCTAATGTGTCGAAAGGGGTCATGGGGAATTTCTAGGGGTTCTAACATGTGATAAGATGTACTAGGACCCATAGAAAGTCCCTATGACCCCTTTTAACAAATTTTAAAAATAAAGTGTGTTCCAAGGGGTGATATGACACCTTAGGACACACCCGAGTGTTCTAATGTGTCGAAAGGTGTCATGGGAAATTTCTAGGGGTCCTAGTATGTCTTATCACATGTTAGAACACCTAAGAAGTCTCGATGACCCCTTTTGACATATTTCAACACTCAAGTGAGTCCCAAGGGGTTGTATGACTACTTAGGACACACTTGAGAGATCTAATATGTCAAAAGGGGTCATGGAGACTTTCTAGGGGTCTTGACACATGATAAAGCATACTAGGACCCCTAGGAAGTCTCCATGACCTCTTTTGACATATTTCAACACTCAAGTGTGTCCCAAGGGGTTGTATAATCTCTTAGGATACACTTGAGTGTTCTCATGTGTCAAAAGGGGTCATGGGACTTCCTAGGGGTCCTAGTACACCTTATCATGTGTTAGGACCCCTAGGAAGTATGAATGACCTCTTTTGACACATTTCAACACTCAAGTGTGTCCCAAGAGGTTTTATGATAGCTTAGGACACACTTGAGTGTTGAAATGTATCAAAAGGATCATGGGGACTTCCTATGGGTCCTAGTATGCCTTATCACATGTTAGGACCCCTAGGAAGTCCCCGTGGCCCATTTCAACACATTAGAACATTCAAGTGTGTCTAAAGGGGTCATAAAACCCCTTGGGACACACTTGAGCATTGAAATGTGTCAAAAGGGGTAATCGGAACTTCCTAGTGCTCCCAACATGTGTTAAGGCATACTAGAACCCCTGGGAAGTGTCCATAACCCTTTTCAACACATTATAACACTCAAGTGTGTCCTAAGGGGTCATACAACCCCTTGGGACACACTTGAGTATTTTCATTCATCAAAAGGGTTCATGGTGACTTCCCAGGGGTCTTAGTATGCTTTATCATGTGTTAGGACCCCTAGGATGTCCCCATGACCCCTTTTGACATATTATAACTCTCAAGTGTGTCATAAGGGGTCATACGACACCTTCAAAAAAATTTGAGTAACGAAATGTGTCAAAAGGGGTTCTGAAGAATTTCTAAGGGTCTTAACGCATGATAAGGCATACTAGGACACCTAGAAAGCCCCCATGACCTCTTTTGACACATTATAACTCTTAAGTGTGTCCTAAGGTGTCATAAAACCCCTTGGGACACACTTGAATGTTGGAATGTGTCAAAAGGGGTCATCGGTACTTCCTAGGAGTCCTAACATGTGATAACATGTACTAGGACACCTAGGAAGTCCCCACGACCCATTTTGACACATGAGAACACTCAAGTGTGTTGTAAGGGATTATACGACACCTTGGGACATACCTTAGGGTTGAAATGTGTCAAAAGAGGTCACAGGGAATTCCTAGGGGTCCTAGTACACCTTATCATGTATTATGATACCTAGGAATTTCCCATGACCCCTTTCCACACATTAGAACTCTCAACTGTGTCCTAAGGGGTCATACAACCCCTTCGAACACACTTGAGTGTTGAAATATATCAAAAGGGGTCATTGAGACTTCCTATGGGTCCTAACGTGTGATAAGGCATACTAGGACACATAGGAAGTGCCCATGACCCCTTTCGACATATTTGAACACTCAAGTGTGTCCTAAGGTGACATACAACACCTTCAGACACACTTGAGTGTTCAAATATGTCAAAAGGGGTCATGGGGACTTTCTAGGGGTCCTAGTATGCCATATGACATATTAGGCCACCTACAAAGTCCCAATGACCCCTTTTGACACATTTCAACACTCGAGTCTATCTCAAGGGGTCATATGACCCCTTAGGACACACTTGAGTGTTTTCATGTGTCAAAAGTGGTCATGCAGACTTCTTAGGGGTCCTAGTACACCTTAACATGAATTAGGACCCCTAAGAAGTACCGACGATTCTTTTTGACATGTTTTAACAATCAAGTGTGTCACAAGGAGTCCTATGACCCTTTAGGACACACTTGAGAGTTCTAATGTGTCGAAAGGGGTCATGAAGACTTCCTAGGGGTCCTAGTACACCTTATTATGTGTTAGGACCCCTAGGAAGTCTTCGTGACCCCTTTTGACACATTTCAACACTCAAGTGTGTCCCAAGGGGTCGTATGACCCCTTATGAAACACTTGAGAGCTAATATGTCAAAAGGGGTCATGGGGACTTCCTAGGGGTCCTAACATGTGATAAGGTGTACAAGGACCCCTAGGAAGTCCCCATGACTTTTTTTGACACATTTCAACACTCAAGTGTGCCCCAAGGTGTCATAAATCACCTTAGGACACACTTGAGTGTTCTAATGTGTCAAAAAGTGTCATGGGAACTTCCTAAGGGTCCTAGTATGCCTTATGACATGTTAGGACCCCTAGGAAGTCCCGATGACCACTTTTGAAATATTTCAACACTCAAGTGTTTCCCAAGGGGTTGTATGACCCATTAGGACACACTTGAGAGTTTTAATGTCTCAAAAGGTGTCATGGGCACTTCCTAGGTGTCCTAACATGTGATAAGGTGTACAAGGACCCCTAGGAAGTCTCCATGACCTCTTTTGACACATTTGAACATTGAAGTGTGTCACAGGGGGTCGTATAATCTCTCAGGACACACTTGAGTGTTTTCATGTGTCAAAAGGTGTCATAATCCCTTCGGACATACTTGAAAGTACCGATGACCCCTTTTGACACTTTTCAACACTCAAGTGTGTCCCAAGGGGTTGTCTAACACCTTTGGATATACTTGAGTGTTGAAATTTATCAAAAAAGGTCATGGAGACTTCCTAGGGATCCAAATATGTCTCATCACATGTTAGGACACCTATGAAGTCCGCATGACCCCTTTTCACACATTAGAACACTCAAGTGTGTCCTAAGGTGTCATATAACCCCTTGGGACACACTTTAGTGTTTAAATATTTCGAAAGGGGTCATCAGTACTTCATAAGGTGTACTAGGATGCTTAGGAAGTCCCCATGACCCCTTGGGACACACTTGAGTGTTGAAATGTGTCAAAAAAGGTCATGGTGACTTCCTAGGGGTCCTAGTATGCCTTATCATGCATAGGACCCCTAGGAAGTCCCATGACCCCTTTAAACCTATTAGAACTCTCAAGTGTGTCATAAGGGGTCATATGACCCCTTGGGACACACTTGAGTGTTGAAATGTATCAAAAGGGGTCATCAGGACATCATAGGGGTCCTAACATGTGATAAGATGTACTATGACACCTAGGAAGTGCCAATGACCCCTTTCCACACATTAGAACACTCAAGTGTGTCCTAAGGTGTCATATGACCCCTTGGGACACACTTGAGAGTTGAAATATGTTAAAAGGGGTCATAGGGACTTTCCAAGGGTTCTAATATGCATTATCACATGTTAGGACCTCTAGGAATTCTCCATGACCCTTTTCGACACATTAGAGCTCTCATTTGTGTCCTAAGGTGTCATACGATCCCTTAGGACACACTTGAGTATTGAAATTTGTCAAAAGGGGTCATCAATACTTCTTAGGAGTCCTAACATGTGATAAGGCACACTAGGATGCCTAGGAAGTCACCATGACCACTTTTGACACATGAGAACACTCAAGTGTGTCCTTAGGGATTATACAACCCCTTGGGAGAAACTTTAGTGTTAAAATGTGTCAAAAGAGGTCATGGGAAGTTCCTAGGGGTCCTAGTATGCCTTATAATGTGTTAGGACCCCTAGGAAGTCCCCATCACCCCTTTTGACACATTAGAACTCTCAAGTGTGTCCTAAGGGGTCATACAACCCCTTTGGACATGCTTGAGTGTTAAAATGTGTCAAAAGGGATCATTAGGACTTCCTAGGGGTCCTCACATGTGATAAGGTGTATGAGGACCCCTAAGAAGTGCCCATGACCCTTTTTGACACATTAGAAGACTCAAGTGTGTCCTAAGGGGTCATACAACCCCTTGGAATACACTTGAGTGCTAAAATGTGTCAAAAGGGGTCATGGGGACTTCCTATGGGTCCTAGTATGTCTTATCACTTGTTAGGACCCCTAGGAAGTCCCCATAAGCCTTTTTGACATATTAAAACTCTCAAGTGTGTCATAAGTGGTCATACGACCCCTAGAGACACACTTGAGTGTTGAAATATGTCAAAAAGAATTATGAAGAGTTCTTAAGGGTCCTAAGACATGATAAGGCATGCGAGGACCCCTAAGAAGTCCCCATGACCCTTTTGACATATTAGCACTCTCCAGTGTGTCTTAAGTGGTCATACGACTCCTTAGGACACACTTGAGTGTTGAAATGTGTCAAAAGTGATCATCAATACTTCCTAGGGGTCCTAACTAGTTATAAGGTATACTAGGACCCCTAAGAAGTCCACATGACCCCTTTCAACACATGAAAACACTTAAGTTTGTCCTAATGGGTCATATGACCCCTTGAGAGACACTTGAGTGTTTAAATATGCTGAAAAGGGTCACAAAGACGTCGTAGGAGTCCTAATGCATGATAAGGCTTACTAGGACCCCTTGGAAGCCAAAATGACCCCTTTTGACACTTAAGAAAACTCAAATGTTTCCTAAGGGGTCATATGACCCCTTCGAACACACTTGAGTGTTGAAATGTGTCAAAAGGGGTCATGGGGACTTCTGAGGGGTCCTAGTATGCCTTATCATGTATTAGGACCCTTAGGAAGTCACCACGACCCTTTTCAACATAATAGAACTATCAAATTTATCCTAAGGATTAATCAACCTTTTGGGACACACTTGAGTATTGAAATGTGTCAAAAGGGGTCATCATGAATTCTTAGGGGTCCTAACATGTGATAAGGCATACTAGGACCCCTAGAAAATGCCCATGACCTCTTTCAACATATTAGAGCACTCAAGTGTGTCCTAAGGGGTCATACGACCCCTTCGGACACACTTGAATGTTGAAATGTGTCAAAAGGGGTCATGGGGACTTCCTAGGGGTCCTAGTATGCCTTATCGCATGTTAGGACCCATGGGAAATCTCCATGACCCTTTTTAACACATTATAACTCTCAAGTGTGTCATAAGAGGTCATACAACCCCTTGGGACACACTTGAGTGTTGAAATGTATCAAAATGGGTCATTGAGACTTCTTAGGGGTCCTAACATGTGATAAGGTGTAATAGGACCCCTAGGAAGTGCCCATGACCCTTTTCAACACATTAGAACATGCAAGTGTGTCCTAAGGGGTCATATGACCCTTTGGGACACATTTGAGTGTTTTCATGTGTCAAAAGGGGTCATGGGGAATTCCTAGGGGTCCTAGTATGTCTTATCATATGTTAGGATCCCTAGGAAGTCTCCATGACCCCTTTTGACATATTATAATATTCAAGTGTGTCATAAGAGGTCATATGACCCCTTGAAAAAATTTTGAGTAACAAAATGTGTCAAAAGAGGTCATGAAGTATTTCTAGGCATCCTAATGTGTGATAAGGCATA
Source organism: Chamaecyparis obtusa (assembly GCA_027943335.1). Lineage (NCBI taxonomy): Eukaryota > Viridiplantae > Streptophyta > Pinopsida > Cupressales > Cupressaceae > Chamaecyparis > Chamaecyparis obtusa. Next base: position 1,167,885 of record BSBK01002799.1, on the reverse strand, counting down.
CTAGGACCCCTAGGATGTCCCCATGACCCTTTTTGACACATTAGAACTCTCAAGTGTGTCCTAAGGTGTCATACGACCCCTTCGGACACACTTGAATTTTGAAATGTGTCACAAGGGGTCATCAGTACTTACTAGGAGTCCTAACATGTGATAATGCATACTAGGACACCTAAGAAGTCCCCATGACCCATTTTGACACATGAGAACACTCAAGTGTGTCCTAAAGGATTATACAACCCCTTGGGACACACTTTAGTGTTGAAATGTGTCAAAAGAGGTCACAGGGACTTCCTAGGGGTCCTAGTATGTCTTATCATGTGTTATGACCCCTAGGAATTCCCCATGACACCTTCTGACAAATTTGAACTCTCAAGTGCATCCTAAGGGGTCATACAACCCCTTGGCACACACTTGAGTGTTGAAATATGTCAAAAGGGGTCATCGGTTCTTTCTAGGGGTCCTAACATGTGATAAGGCATACTAACACCCCTAAGAAGTCTCCATGACCCCTTTTGACATATGAGAACACTCAAGTGTGTTTTAAAAGATTTTACAACCCCTTGGGACACACTTGAGTGTTGAAATGTGTCAAAAGAGGTCATGGTGACTTCCTAGGGGTCCTTGTATGACTTCTCACATGTTAGGACCCCTAAGAAGTGCCCATGACTTCTTTCGACACATTAGAACTCTCAAGTGTGTCCTAATGGGTCATACGACCCCTTGGGATACACTTGAATGTTGAAATTTTTCAAAAGTGGTCATGGGGACTTCCTCTATGTTAACATGTGATAAGGTGTACTAGGACCCCTAGGAAGTGCCCATGACCCCTTTCGACACATTAAAACACTCAAGTGTGTCTTAAGGTGTTGTACGACCCCTTGGGATACACTTGAGTGTTAAAATGTGTCAAAAGAGGTCATGGGGACTTCCTAGGGGTCCTAATATGCCTTATCATGTGTTAAGACCCCTAGGAAGTCCCCATGACCCCTTTTGACATATTAGAACTCTCAAGTGTGTCATAAGGGGTCATACGACCCCTTGGGACACACTTGAGTGTTGAAATGTGTCAAAAGGGGTCATGAAGACTTCTTAGGGGTCCTAACATGTGATAAGGCATACTAGGACCCCTAGAAAGTCTCCATGACCCATTTTGACACATTAGAACTCTCAAGTGTGTCCTAAAGGGTCATAGGACTCCTTACGACACACTTGAGTGTTAAAACATGTCAAAAGAGATCATTGATACTTCTTAGGGGTCCTAATGCATGTTAAGACATACTAGGACCCCTAGGAAATCCACATGACCCCTTTTGACACATGAAAACACTCAAGTGTTTTCTAAGGGGTTAGATGACCCCTTGGGATGCACTTGAGTGTTGAAATGTGTTGAAAGGGGTCATGGGGACTCGTAGGGGGGCTAATGCATGATAAAGCATACTAGGACCCATAGGAAGTCCCCATGACCCCTTTTAAAAAATTTAAACACTCAAATGTGTTTGAAGGGGTCGTATGTCACCTTAGGATATATTTGAGTGTTCTAATGTGTCCAAAGGGGTCATGGGCCCTTCCTACAGGTCCTAGTATGCCTGATCACACGTTAGGGCCCCTAAGAAGTTTTGATGATCCCTTTTGACACATTTCAACACTCAAGTGTGTCCCAAGGAGTTGTATGACCTGTTAGGACACACTTGAGAGTTTTAATGTGTCAAAAGGGGTCATGGAGACTTCCTAGGGGTCCTTACACATGATAAGGCATACTAGGACCCCTAGCAAGTCTCTGTGACCTCTTTTGACATATTTCAACACTAAAGTGTATCCCAAGGGGTCGTATAATCCCTTATTGAGTATAGATTCTATTATTGTATCTTGTTCATGTTTGATATGATTATTTATGCATTGGATCTATGTCATACTGACATTTGAATTGAGTGTGCAGGTTGTGACCATGGTTGTAAAATGGGGAAAATAGAATAGGTCTATGTGAAATAGTTTAAAACCAAGGTCATCTCTAAAGATGAGTACAACCTCATTGTAATGTGTTTTTATTTTTAAAAGTGATGCATGTGTGTATGTGGATGGTAAATGTTTGTAAATGTTATATTAGATGTAAATTCATTTTTTGAAAATATTAATGTTAAATGTCCACTAAGCATGCCAAGTATGTAATGTGATGTGTAAATTCTATGAGTTTTCACTTTACACTTTTGTGACATGACATTCCCTAGTAGAATGTGGACCCCACCTTCTTCCCTTGAGATATTTTTGGAATCCCTAGGCTTAGATAGTGATTTAGAGAACCAATATTTAAGTAATCATTATGTCATTTTTGGATGAAAGCTTAATTGGGGTTTTTTATGGGTTATGTGGAGTCCTAGAGGGTAGTTAACAATGAGTTTTAGTGCCCCAAGTCTTGTATATGGGTTAGGGGGCATATTTTTACCTTTTCCACTTCTCTCGACTACTATTTTGCCTCTCTAAAAGGACCATTTTTGGTAAACTCGAAATTGGGGAATGTATCTAGGATATCACACCTTTTCATGTTTTGTTTTGTATTCCTTGTCCATGGCAAGGGCAAGTGTCATGGGAGCTAGAATCTAGAAACCAACTTTCTTAGGAAAGAGGGTATGAGAGAGAAGTGGAAAGTCTTGGAGGAATGGAGATATAGGAATTAGATTTCACTTCTATGGAGGCTAGTTTTTGGGAGCTAGAGAGGAAAGAACTTGAGAGGTTTGCTAGTAGATTTGAGAAAGGAAGCAAGGGAAAGCTCTTCTTCAAACCACCAAATTGTCATTTCTTAGGATAAAGGTTGGTGAATTCTATCATGTATATGTTTGTTTAATTATATTGAGAAGAAGAAACTTGTGCGAATCTTTCAAATTTGTTGCATCTTATGTGTGAATCTTGCATGGTGTTGTTTCAATGTGTTTTTGGCTTGTTCTTGTTTTACCATCTTGTTCTTGCCATTTGTTTATGGGTATGCAAGATTCCCCTCATTCTTGGGAGAATTTGAGGATGGTCTTGGGGTGATGGGCCTAGTTGGGAAGTCAATATATTGAGAGCTATGATGTATGGGCATCCTTGAGAGCCTACTCATGTTTTGATTTGTTTTGGGGGCCATAAAGGATGTGATTATATTCTTGATGTTGAGATGTTCGTTGGAAGAAGCCTTGTTAAGGCATGTAAGAAAGTATGGAAATTATTGTTTACTTATGTATGAGTAAGGTGTCTCTATATGTGAAGTTTCCACCATCACCCATCCATGGATCTAATTTTGATCCTTTCTGTAAGCTTGGAAAAGGGAGTAAAATTCTGCATGTATATGTCTTGATGTGTAATTTTTATGTTTTTGCAAGTTTTCATGTTTGTCACCTACCCATTGTTGTTTCCCCTAGCTCAGGGGTGGCCATGAAATGGCCTAGGCTAGGAGGTGAGCCTCCATGGTCATGTGGATGATGTTTTTATGTTCTAGGTTTTGTTGCTTGGTGAAAGATGAAGTTCAAGTTGAAGTTTCAAGTTTAAGTTGAAAGAAAGTATTTTAAAGGAATGATTACTAGTGTATTGAGTTTAAGTAATCTTACTCTTCTCAAAATGTTCTCATATTGTATTTGTAAAAGTGAAAAGCTGAAATATAAGGTTCATATGTTATACTCTTGAAAGAAAGTTTTATTACTATTTGTATTTCAAAGATATTCCTTGTAAAATTAATACCTCTTGAATAGTTAAAATACTGAATCTTTAAATGAATTTTAAATTCAGCTTCCTTCATTTAGGTACATGAAAATTGAATTAATAATTCAATCCTATTCTATAATTCTATTACATAAATTGCAAATTTCATTCCCAAGAAATGAATGTGTAAATTTCAATTCTATGTGAAATTATCTAAGGATATTATCATTTTAAAATGTTCATTAGCTATATAAAAGTTCTCTTTTTTATACATCCTACCATTTACTTTAGAATTATAATTTGAACATTAGAAAAATTTTTTAGGTGAAACAAGTTGTGTAATGCCCAGTAGATTTTGGGCATTACATTCTAGTATCAGAGCCAATTTCAGCTTTAGGACCTAGAAAATTCTGTAGAAAGTAAATACTTTTAAGAAAATAGTTTTAGATTAAATATTTCCATATAGTGGTTACTATTCTCCAATATAGATTTTAACTTGAACTAGAATGTGGTCTATTCATAATTATTTTACTAGTGAAATATTCTGTGAAGAAATATTTGTTAGCTTGTGGTGATTGATCAGGAAAGTACTATCCAAGAAAGTATTGTACACTTTTCCTCCCAACCTCGCCGACATGTTATAACTCATTCTAACCCTAAAGCGGCAAAAATATTATATAATATGGCTTAGGGTTAGGGATTTTCATAATGTAGTATTCTATTACTTGCGGCAAAATTGAGCTGTAAGGGATTACAGATTGTAATCAGGTTGTAATCACTGAATAATAAAATATTGGACTCACTATTGGTGGACGTAGCCCAAGGATTGGGTGAATCATGTTAAATCTTTGTGTCTTGTGTTCTCTTCTATGCGTTTTATTATTTTTTGATATTGGTTATATTTACACATAATTGTTATTTCTGCCTTGTTAATCCTAACAAGTGGTATCAGAGCCAGGTTATTTCATTCGTTCTTTCATCTATTCTCTGAAGCAGGTCTCACGAGTTAGTGGGAGAAATGGCAGACGAGGGTAGGTTGAAGGTTGATAAGTTTAATGGGCAGAACTTCCAGTTATGGAAGATGCAAATGGAGGATTATCTCTATCAGAAGGATCTATGGCGACCATTAGAGGGAGTAGCCAAGAAAGAGAAATCAATGTCTCAGGATGATTGGGATATTTTGGATAGGAAGGCACTGGGTACTATTCATCTATGCCTAGCACAATCAATGGCATTCAATGTTATTGAAGCAAAGACAACTAAAGATCTGATGAAAACCCTAGCGAAGTTGTATTAAAAGCCTTTAGCTTCAAACAAGGTATTTCTTATGAAGCGTTTATTTAATATAAAAATGGTAGAAGGTGGATCAGTTGTTGATCATTTGAATGAGTTTAATATAGTTACAAGTCAGTTAAACTTAGTTAAAATTACTTTTAATGAAGAGGTTAGGGCTCTCTTGATTTTGTGTTCTTTGCTAGAAAGTTGGAATGGCTTGGTAATGGTTGTTAGTAATTCTGTTTCTGGTTCTAATACCCTAAAATATGATGATGTTATTGGTGTTATATTGAGTGAGGAAATTCATAGGAAAAGCTTAGGGGCATCCACATCGGGTAGTGTATTAAATGCAGAAAGCAAAGGTAGAACAAGAGATAGAGGAAACAACTCTATAAATCATGGGAAATCAAGAGGAAAATCAAAGGGAAAGAGGTCTGAATCCAAAGGGCCAAATGATTGCTGGTATTGTGGAAAATTGGGTCATAAGAAGAAAGATTTGTTGGTCTCGGAAGAAAGATCAAGGAGACAAAAATGATGGAAACAAGGATGCAAATGTGGTAATTAACAAATATGAAGATGATGCTTTGCTTTTGTCTTTAGAAAATGTTGATGATTCATGGGTTTTAGATTCTGGGGCTTCATTTCATGCTACACCCCATAGAGGTTACTTTCTTGATTATGTCCAAGAGGATTTTGGGCTAGTTTATTTGGGAGATAATGAACCTTGTCAGATTGTTGGAAAGGGAAAAATTAAGATTAAGTTGTAGAATGGGAATCATTGGCTACTACAAGAGGTAAGACATGTTCCAAGGCTGAGTAGGAATTTAATTTCAGCAGGGCAACTGGGTGATGAGGGTTGCACAGTTACTTTTAATGATAAAAATTGGAAGGTTTCAAAAGGTTCCTTAGTAGTAGCAAAAGGTGTGAAAGTAGGAAACTTATATATTTGTATAGGTCATACTATTCCTTCTACTTTAATTGTTTCAAAAGATAATGAATGTTCAGGAACAGTGGCTGCAGTTGAGTAGGAAAAACACCAAACTATTGCTGTAGATTCTGACACAGCATTGTGGCACAACAGACTCGAGCACATGAGTGAAAAAGGTATGAAATTAATTCATTCAAAGAAAGTTTTACCTGGTCTAAAATGTGTCAATATGGATTTCTATGAAAGTTGTGTTTATGGAAAACAAAAGAGAGTTAGTTTTGTGAAGAGTGGGAAGGAAAAGAAAAATGAGAGATTAGAGCTTGTGCATACATATGTATGGGGACCAGCTTAGGTATCTTCCCTTGGTGGCTCTCTATATTATGTCACATTTATAGATGATGCAACAAGAAAAGTATGGATTTATTTCCTTAGACAGAAATCTGATGTATTTCAAACTTTTAAGAAATGGAAGTGCTTGGTTGAGAATGAGACAAGTTAAAATGTCTCAAATCTGATACTGGTGGTGAGTATTGTAGCACATAATTTGAAGAATATTATTCCTCTAATGGTATTCATAGGCATAAAACTATACCAAGGACTCCATAAGAAAATGGAGTGGCTGAACGCATGAATAGGACAATAATGGAGCGTGCAAGGAGTATGAGGTTGCATGCTAGGCTACCCAAAAATATGTGGGTAGAGGCTGTGAACACTGCTATTTATTTAATCAATAGAGGCCCTTCTACTCCTTTGGACTGTGGTATTCTAGAGGAAGCATGGAGTGGTAAGAAGGTGAGTTATTCTTTCCTCAAAACCTTTGGTTGTGAAGCTTTTGCACTTATAGATTCTGAAACAGAACCAAGCTAGAAGCTAAGTCAAAGAAATGTGTATTTGTTGGATATGGCATTGATGAATTTGGTTATAGGCTTTGGGATTTTGAAAATCATAAAATTGTAAGAAGCAAGGATTCCATATTCAATGATAAAGTATTATACAAAGATCTGTTGCTGTAGCATGAGAAGAAAGAAAATGATTATGTAGTACTGGATGATACTCCACAAGTTCATGTTCCAGTAGTTCCTTATGCTCTGCAACAATAGCAACAACAAATTCCACACACCCGAGTGACTGTTAGATGGTTAACAAGGATAAGTAGACCTCCAAAAAGATTTTCTCCATCTTTTTATTCTATTTTGTTAACAGATGGTGGTGAACCTGAATGTTATAATGAAGCTATGCAGGTGGATACAAAGCTTCAGTAGGAGTCTGCAATGATAGATGAAATGGACTCTTTGCTGAAAAATCAAACATGGGATTTATGTAAGTTACCTGTAGGTAAAAGGGCTTTACAAAATAAATGGGTTTATAGGATAAAAGAAGAGGATGAAGGTAAGAAAATATTTAAAGCTAGATTAGTCATAAAAGGATTTGCACAGAAACATGGTATTGATTTTGATGAGATATTTTCTCCCGTTGTTAAAATGACTTCTATCCGTACTGTTTTAAGTATTGTGGCTACTGAAGATTTGCATTTAGAGAAGCTTGATGTTAAAACAACTTTTCTTCATGGTGATTTGGATGAAGAAATATATATGGTTAAGCCACAAGGATTTGAGGTCAAGGGTAAGGAGAATTTGGTGTGCAGATTGCATAAAAGTTTATATGGCTTGAAGCAAGCACCTTGGCAATGGTATATTAAATTTGACACTTTTATGAATGAGCATGGATATAGTTGGTGTCATTCTGAACATTGTGTTTATTTTAAGAGGTTGGATGATGATAGCTACATTATTTTATGTTTATATGTTGATGATATGCTTGTAGCTAGGTCTAACATGGATCACATTAAGGGTTTGAAACAATAGTTAGCAAACTCTTTTGCTATGAAGGATTTGGGGGCAGCAAAACAAATCCTTGGTATGAAAATTTGCAGAGATAAGAAAAATAGGAAATTGTCTCTATCTCAGGCTGATTATATTGAGAAGGTGTTGCAACATTTCTCTATGGAAAATGCCAAAGCTGTCAGCACACCTTTGCCTAGTCATTTGAAATTGACTAAGGATATGTGTCCCAAGACACCAGAAGAAGAGACTAAAATGTCTAAGGTAGCTTATGCTTCAGCTGTAGGGAGCTTAATGTATGCTATGGTATGTACTAGGCCAGATATTGCACATGCAATGGGAGTTATTAGCTGATATATGAGTAACTTTGGTATTGAGCATTGGAATGTAGTCAAATGGATTCTCAGATATTTGAGAGGTACATCCAGTAAGTATTTACACTTTGGGGGTTCTAGTACTACTGTACAAGGCTTTGTTGACTTAGATTTGGTAGGAGATATAGATAACGGGAGGAGTACTACAGGTTATATATTTACTGTTGGTGGGACGGCAGTGAGTTGGATTTCTTGACTACAAAAGGTGGTTGCTTTATCCACTACCTAGGCAAAGTATGTTGCTACTACAAAGGTAGCCAAGGAGATGATATGGCTTCAATTCTTCATGGAAGAATTGGGACATCCATAGAAGGATAATTTTCTACATATAGATAGCCAAAGTGCCATTCATCTTGCAAATAATTTTTCTTTGCACTCAAAGACAAAACACATACAGTTACGGTACCATTTCATTCAGTCAATTTTGGATGATGGGTAGTTAAGACTAGAAAGGATTCATACTGATGATAATCCAGTAGATATGCTTACAAAGGTAGTAACAAGGGAGAAGTTGAACTCATGTTCAGCTTCAGTTGGTCTTCTAGACTGAATAAAATAAAGGAACAACTGAGTCCAGGGTGGTTTGATCCAGTGGGAGCCTCATATGGGTAGCGGTATTGCTACAGGATCAGTCTCCAAGTGGGAGGTTTTTTAGTATAGTGTGGATACTGATCAGTCACCAAGTGGGAGATTGTTAGCTTGTGGTGATTGATCAGGAAAGTACTATACACTTTTCCTACCGACCTCACCGACATGTTATAACTCATTCAAACCCTAAAGCGGCAAAAATATTGTATAATATGGCTTAGGGTTAGGGATTTTCATATGTAGTATTCTATTACTTGCGACAGAATTGAGCTGTAAGGGATTACGGATTGTAATCAGGTTGTAATCACTGGATAATAAAATATTGGACTCGTTGTTGGTGGACGTAGCCCAGGGATTGGGTGAACCACATTAAATCTTTGTGTCTTGTGTTCTCTTCTGTGTGTTTTATTATTTTCTGATATTGGTTATATTTGCACATAATTGTTATTTCTGCCTTGTTAATCCTAACAATACTACTAGGTTGCTCAGAAGAAAGTGTATAGTAATTAAAAGTTATAAGGAAAGAATTTTCATAAAAATGGTCACATAAGCTTAATTACTAATTGGTAAAAAGAAATAATATATTTAAAAAATAACTTAATTAGATTATTATTCTAGGGTATGTGCAAGATCATGAGGGGCCAAAAAGTGGCGATGTAAAACAATCCACTTTTCGCTCATCCAAAAGCGCATGAAAATGTATGTTGACTTTTTAGTAGGCCTGGGTGTCTATACACATGGGCAAACCTGACACCAAAGCACAAGCCTAATCGGGTGCCTGATTTAAAATCAGGTACCGATATTTTCAAGTTGAAAAAATGACGGGAGTAAATGAAAAAATTGAACTTTTATATATAATGTTTAAATATGTATTATATATAATTATATATAAATTTATATATTTTGTATTGTAATATCTTAGGGGTTTTAAATTGTATGTCATATATATTTTATATTATAATATTTTATAAATTAATATATTTTTTCATATATTAATATGTATTGTATATAATTATATTTAACGTTTATATTATTTAAATATATGTACAAATTATATATATATATAATATATATATATATATATATATATATATATATATATATATATATATATATATATATATATATATATATATATATATATATATATATATATATATAACGTTTAAAGGGTATTAAGGGGTATTATGTATATATTTTAATATATATTATATATATATATATAATTATATATTAATCTATTTTTTATATATTAATCTATATTTTATATAAAGATATCTAACAAACTTATATTATATTTATATTTATATGTACAAATTATATCTATATATATATAAAATGTTTAAGGGGTATTATGTAAATATTTTATATATATTTTAATATTTATTATAGATATAATTATATATTAATATATATTTAATATAATAATACCATATATATATATACTTTATAGATCATAATATTTAAATTGTATGTTGAAAGGGGTTATCGAGACTTTCTAGGGGTCCTAGTACACCTTATCATGTGTTAGGAACCTGAGGAAATCCCCATGACCCCTTTTGACACATTGGAATGCTTGAGTGTGTCTGACCCCTTCAGACACACTCAAGCATTCCATTGTGTCAAAAGGGGTCATGAGGACTTCCTAGGGCTCCTAACGCATGATAAGACATACTAGGACCACTAGAAAGTCCCCATGACCACTTTTGACACATTGGAACCCTCAAGTGTGTTTGAAGTGGTCGTAGGACCCCTTCGGACACACTTGAGGGTTCTAATGTGAGAAAAGGGGTCATGGGGACTTTGTAGGGGTCCTAGTATGCCTTGTCATGCGTTAGGACCCCTAGGATGTCCCCATGACTCCTTTGGACACATTATAACTCTCAAGTATGTCCTAAGAGGTCGTAGGACCCCTTTGGACAAACTTGAGGGTTCAAATATGTCAAAATGGTTCTTGGGGACTTCCTAGGGGTCCTAGTATGCCTTATCACATGTTAGGACTCCTAGGAAGTCCCCATGACTCCTTTTCACACATTGGAATGCTCTAGTGTGTCCAAAGGGGTGGTAGCACTAGAGCATTCCAATGTGTCAAAAGGGGTCATGGAGACTTCCTAGGGGTCCTAATGTGTGATAAGTTGTACTAGGACCTCTATGAAGTCTCCATGACCCCTATTGACACATCTGGACCCTCAAGTATGTCTGAAGAGGTCCTACGACCCCTTAAGACATACTTGTGGGTACTAATGTGTCAAAAGGGGTCATGGGGACTTCCTACCAGTCCTAACATGTGATAAGGCATACTAGGACCCCTTGGAAGTCCCCATGACCCCTTTCGACACATTAGAACCCTAATGTGTGTTCTAAGGGGTGGACCTCTAGAAAGTCCCCATGACCCCTTTCGAAACATTTGTACCCTCGAGTGTGTCTTAAGGGGTCTGGTGTAGGATCACCTCTCCAAACACCTAAGTCCACCTTGGAACCAAATGGAGGTAGTGGACCTAGAGAATTCCTAAAAGTAAATTGGGATATATTGAGGCCAATAATGGCAATATCTAATAAATAATTTAATTTAAACATTATAAGTCCTAGAAGTCCTAGCAAAGGACTTAGGACCAAAACAATGTAAGGGTGGCCAATAGTGCCAAATGGGATCTAAAGTTGTTTAGGGGAGTCAGTTAGGTCCTAGAAGAAATAATAAATAAATTGTGTTAATAGGTTTTTAATATTAATATGCAATCAAATGTAAGTTGGAAATTCAAAATTTTGAATTCCAACAGTTATGAGCATTTAGGAGGGGAAATGGTGTTTTAATATTTTTAGACTTAACTAAGCCTTCCACACAACACATATTGGTTGAGGAAGTTGATAGGAAGTTTATTTAATGCTTGGATGAGAGAATGGTATAGATTGGAGATGAAATGTATAGATTTCTACTTAAAATAGCAATAAAATTTAGAATTTTATAACTTTCTGTTAGCATGTGCAAAATTTTTTATGGCTCTAGCCCTTTTCCCCTGGTCTCTACAGTTATTTTTAGGTCCTTGCCTTTGGCCCTAGTTCAAATTTTTGAAAATATAGCCGTTGCATGTAAAAACCCTTTGAAAAACCCTGGCTTTGTTATATTTTCATGTTACTTTTCACGGGTAACTTAAAGGTCCTAATTCGCATGTGCTTTATATTTTATCACCTTGCAGGGTTGGCTGTTAATTTTTCCTAAATCTCTATACCCCGGTGGCCTTTAATTTTTCCTAAGTTCAAGTGACCGACGAATTAAATATTTTCCTATAGTCCCCTACACCTGATATTTTCCTTAAATCCTACGTCTTAGCATTTAATTTTTCCTATGTTTTGGCTTTAATATTTTCTTGGGCCCCTCTCTGACACCATCTCCATCCAATGGTTGTTGCTAAAGCGCAAGGGTTTTGTTAGAGGTATGGGAAGCTGCGTCGATTGTTAATCTTTCCTAATGACGTAGCCTTTCTTTTCGAGTAGGTCCACTGCCAGGTAAGCTGACTTGGCAGTATCTCATTGGTCCACGGGAGTATGAAGTGGAGTGTTGTCAGTGGGATCAGTCTTCTTGGCATTTAGGTGGATTAAAGTTCATTTTAATCTTGTGGTTGTCGTTATTCTACCAAGATAACTTGTTCGACTTTTAATGCAGTGATATAGCGATAGCCATTGATTCTCTTTAAGACTGCAGGTGGGTTTGTTGACACGTATGCATAGTTGGTAGCTTTTTATTGGTCCATGTATGAACACATTGGCAACTGTCAGTGGGACCTAGTTTTTGGATGTGTCAGAGGGTCCTGATCCTGTCAGTGAATCAATGAATAGCATCTGATCTCATTGAGTGTGTCAAAGGCTTAAAATCTTTAGATGACTATTGATCTTCTTAATGTAGGCCTGGTCAAAGCTTCTCAGTATTCTGGTAGTTGGGATAAGTTTTTAGCAGCCCATAAATTTTAAAAGGTTTCGCTCGTTCGCAAGAAGAAATGGTGATATTCTACATTGACTGGCGATTTGGCGAACAAGTGTTTGCATAATAGCTAAATGAATTGGTGGAGAGATGAAACATTTGGTGAATAGGAAAAAAGGTCTTCTAACACCTGTTCGCTAAATAAGGACCAGAGTTAGTTGTTCCCCTTTGATCGCTAAGTCGCAAAGTTAAACGGTGGGTTAGGTTTTCACTTTGCGAATAAGAAAAGCATTATCGCATGATCGCTAAATGTAAACCAGGATTCCTTGTAGGGTTAAATCATAAAAGACCATGAAAAGGGAGGATCTAATGCCCATCACTTAAAGTTAATCTGATTTTAAATTTAGATCACCGATTTGCTATTGGCGCTTGGAAATAACCATTATCATTCAAATTCAAATTTTTGAAGGGTTTTCAGCAACATGAAGTACCATAATTTATGGTTTTAACAGCTGATTTTGATTGGTTTGGTGGTGCTTGCTATTGTAGTGTGGTCTAGGGTGTGCCATGATCATCCGCAGGGGGTTGTACTATGTGGTTTTGTGCTTGAGGCGTGTTGCAGGTGGCTGAAAGGGTTGACATTTTTTATGTTTTTGTGATTCTAAGTATCTTCTCAGTGAGATTTTCATGATTGAGGATCAATCTGGGGATTTTCTTCTCCTGGTTGCCTGGGTTTCTTCCTTGTCATAAATTTTTAGCCATTTCTAGTTGGTTAGGTGGTTGAAACCCTAACCCTAAGTCATCCGTAGCTTGTTGCATTCTCTTTGAGAATTCCAAGATGACTAGGGAGTATATATTGCATAATTTTGATTTTGTGTGGGTCCTAACATGTGATAAGGCATACTAGGACCCCTAGGAAGTCCCCATGACCCATTTTGACACATGAAAACACTCAAGTATGTCCCAAGAGGCCATATGACCCCTTAGGCCACACTTAAGTGTTCTAATGTGTCGAAAGGGGTCATGGGCAATTCCTAGGGGTCCTAGTATGCCTTATCACATGTTAGGACCCCTAGGAAGTCCCTATGACCCTAATGAAAAGGCTTGAAGAACTCCACTTATTTGGACAACCAGACTCCACACCTTGTAAAACAATCCCAAGGTCTCACTGTGTACCCAAGGGAATCCACTTGCTCCAAGAGGTCAAATGACTTCCAAATGACACAAAGCCAACCAAAAGACTTCCTAGGGTCCCAAAAAAATTTGTCTTGACTAGTTACAAGTTCCCTTTAAGCCTCTTGATCAGACATCTCAAAATGAGTTACTAACCCCAAGCAATCCTGCCTAGTAGCCTTGCATTTCCTATTTTTTGGACTTTTGGAGAAAACTTTACAAAACACCTAAAAATTAATTATGGATTTAGATACCCATTTGGAAGTTACACAACATATGTGACAATGGATTATTTCTATTTTGAACCAACTATGCACAAAATTGTTGATTCCAGTATTGCCACTAGGCTTAATTGGGTCACTTTACAAAGGAAATACAAAAAATACTTATCCCTAGACACTATAACTTTTATTAGTCCCTATTTATGTCCCAAAACAAAGGATTATGGCATTTTTTTTTCCCAGTAACTTCCTAAATGGTCAAACTGAAAACCCCTCACCAAAAGGCTCCAAAAATTAGGGGCTTCTAGTTTTCACCCTTCCACTCACTTCTAGAACCTCTCCCTTAGGATTAATCACATATTGGACATATAATTTTTCATCCTCAAGAAAAATCATGCCCTCCTTAAGTCGGATCTCTTGCTGCTACACTCTAGCAAGCAATTTCATGAGGTTTTCCTCACTATTCTTGATGATCACCATATCACATAAAATCTTCTGCAACATATAATTTTAATACAATGTTTTACATGTTAAATATGCATCATTTGATGAGAAACAGAAATCACATTCATGGAATGATGCTTTCACATTGAAGAATTTATCAAAACTACTAACAAAAATAGAGATTTAGTGAGTACAGTCAGTCCAAATTATTTGAAATGGAAACAATAATACTTCAAAGCATCAAAACATGTCTTATACAACCCTAATATCTCTTCCAAGCATCAATAAAATGAATGGAATGAAATAGAGATCAAAACATGCAATGGAAAGTTATGAAATTTTGAATTTTATTGCTATTTTGAATAGAAATCTGTACATTTCATCTCCAGTCCATACCATTCTCTCTTCCAAGCATTAAATAAACTTCCTGTCAACTTCCTCAACCAATCTAGGTTGGTTGGAAGGCTTATTTAAGTCTAAAAATATTAAAACACCATTTTCCTTCCTAAATGCTCATAACCGTTGGAATTCAAATATTTGAATTTCCAACTTACATTTGATTGCATATCAATATTAAGAACCTATTAACTTCTATCCCAATTAATTTATTATTTCTTCTAGGCTATAATTGACTCCCCTAAACAACTTTAGATCCCATTTCGCACTACTAGCCACCCTTACAATCTTTTGGTCCTAAGTCCTTTGCCAAGACTTCTAGGACTTATAATGTTTAAATTAAATTATTTATTAGATATTGCCATTATTGGCCTCAATATATCCCAAATTACTTTTAGGAATTCCTTAGGTCCACTACCTCCATTTGGTTCCAAGGTGGACTTAGGTGTTTGGAGATGTGCTCCTGCACCAGACCCCTTTTGACACATTTCAACACTCAAGTGTGTCCCAAGGGGTTGTATGACCCCTTAGGACACACTTGAGTGTTCTAATGTGTTGAAACAGGTCATGGGAACTTCTTAGGGGTCGTAACATGTGATAAGGCATACTAGGACCCCTAGGAAGTCCCCATGACCTCTTTTGAGACATTTCAACACTCAAGTGTATCCCAAGGGATCATATGATATCTTAGCATACACTTGAGTGTTCTCATGTGTCAAAAGGGGTCATGGGGACTTCCTAGGGGTCCTAGTACACCTTATCACGTGTTAGGACCCCTAGGATGTACCGATGACCATTTTTGACATATTTCAACACTCAAGTGTGTCCTAAGGGGTTGTATGACACCTTAGGACACACTTGACTGTTGAAATGTGTAAAAAGGGGTCATGGGGATTTCCTATGGATCCTAGTATGCCTTATCATGTATTAGGACCCCTAGAAAGTCCCCATGACCCATTTTGACACATTGGAACCCTCAAGTGTGTTTGAAGTGGTCGTAGGACCCCTTCGGACACACTTGAGGGTTCTAATGTGAGAAAAGGGGTCATGGGGACTTTGTAGGGGTCCTAGTATGCCTTGTCATGCGTTAGGACCCCTAGGATGTCCCCATGACTCCTTTGGACACATTATAACTCTCAAGTATGTCCTAAGAGGTCGTAGGACCCCTTTGGACAAACTTGAGGGTTCAAATATGTCAAAATGGTTCTTGGGGACTTCCTAGGGGTCCTAGTATGCCTTATCACATGTTAGGACTCCTAGGAAGTCCCCATGACTCCTTTTCACACATTGGAATGCTCTAGTGTGTCCAAAGGGGTGGTAGCACTAGAGCATTCCAATGTGTCAAAAGGGGTCATGGAGACTTCCTAGGGGTCCTAATGTGTGATAAGTTGTACTAGGACCTCTATGAAGTCTCCATGACCCCTATTGACACATCTGAACCCTCAAGTATGTCTGAAGAGGTCCTACGACCCCTTAAGACATACTTGTGGGTACTAATATGTCAAAAGGGGTCATGGGGACTTCCTACCAGTCCTAACATGTGATAAGGCATACTAGGACCCCTTGGAAGTCCCCATGACCCCTTTCGACACATTAGAACCCTAATGTGTGTTCTAAGGGGTGGACCTCTAGAAAGTCCCCATGACCCCTTTCGAAACATTTGTACCCTCGAGTGTGTCTTAAGGGGTCTGGTGTAGGATCACCTCTCCAAACACCTAAGTCCACCTTGGAACCAAATGGAGGTAGTGGACCTAGAGAATTCCTAAAAGTAAATTGGGATATATTGAGGCCAATAATGGCAATATCTAATAAATAATTTAATTTAAACATTATAAGTCCTAGAAGTCCTAGCAAAGGACTTAGGACCAAAACAATGTAAGGGTGGCCAATAGTGCCAAATGGGATCTAAAGTTGTTTAGGGGAGTCAGTTAGGTCCTAGAAGAAATAATAAATAAATTGTGTTAATAGGTTTTTAATATTAATATGCAATCAAATGTAAGTTGGAAATTCAAAATTTTGAATTCCAACAGTTATGAGCATTTAGGAGGGGAAATGGTGTTTTAATATTTTTAGACTTAACTAAGCCTTCCACACAACACATATTGGTTGAGGAAGTTGATAGGAAGTTTATTTAATGCTTGGATGAGAGAATGGTATAGATTGGAGATGAAATGTATAGATTTCTACTTAAAATAGCAATAAAATTTAGAATTTTATAACTTTCTGTTAGCATGTGCAAAAATTTTTATGGCTCTAGCCCTTTTCCCCTGGTCTCTACAGTTATTTTTAGGTCCTTGCCTTTGGCCCTAGTTCAAATTTTTGAAAATATAGCCGTTGCATGTAAAAACCCTTTGAAAAACCCTGGCTTTGTTATATTTTCATGTTACTTTTCACGGGTAACTTAAAGGTCCTAATTCGCATGTGCTTTATATTTTATCACCTTGCAGGGTCGGCTGTTAATTTTTCCTAAATCTCTATACCCCGGTGGCCTTTAATTTTTCCTAAGTTCAAGTGACCGACGAATTAAATATTTTCCTATAGTCCCCTACACCTGATATTTTCCTTAAATCCTACGTCTTAGCATTTAATTTTTCCTATGTTTTGGCTTTAATATTTTCTTGGGCCCCTCTCTGACACCATCTCCATCCAATGGTTGTTGCTAAAGCACAAGGGTTTTGTTAGAGGTATGGGAAGCTGCGTCGATCGTTAATCTTTCCTAATGACGTAGCCTTTCTTTTCGAGTAGGTCCACTACCAGGTAAGCTGACTTGGCAGTATCTCATTGGTCCACGGGAGTATGAAGTGGAGTGTTGTCAGTGGGATCAGTCTTCTTGGAATTTAGGTGGATTAAAGTTCACTGGGACTTCTTAGGGGTCCTAACATGTGATAAGGCATACTAGGACCCCTAGCAAGTGCCCATGACCCTTTTCGACATATTAGAACACTCAAGTGTGTCCTAAGGGGTCATACGACCCCTTGGGACACACTTGAGTATTTTCATGTGTCAAAATGGGTCATGGGGACTTCCTAGGGGTCTTAGTATGCCTTATCACTTGTTAGGACCCTTAGGAAGTCCCCATGACCCTTTTTGACATATTATAACTCTCAAGTGTGTCATAAGGGGTCATACGACCCCTTTGAAAAAATTTGAGTAACAAAATATGTCAAAAGGGGTCATGATGAATTCTTAGGGGTCCTAACATGTTATAAGGCATACTAGGACTCCTAGGAAGTCCCCATGACCCCTTTTGACACATTAGAACTCTGAAGTTTGTCATAAGTTGTCATACGACCCCTTGGGACACACTTGAGTAATCAAATGTGTCAAAAAGGGTCATTGGTACTTCCTAGGAGTCTTAACATGTGATAACACATACTAGGACTCCTAAGAATTACCCATGACCCATTTTGACACATGAGAACACTCAAGTGTGTCCTAAGAGATTATATTAACCCTTGGGACACACTTTAGTGTTGAAATGTGTCAAAAGAGATCACGGGGACTTCCTAGGGGTCCTGATATGCCTTATCATGTGTTAGGACCCCTAGAAAGTCCCCATGACCCATTTTGGCACATTAGAGCTCTCAAGTGTGTCCTAATGGGTCATACGACCCCTTGGGACACACTTGAGTGTTAAAATGTGTCAAAAGGGGTCATCAGGACATCCTAGGGGTTCTAACATGTGATAAGGCATACTAAGAACCTTAGGAAGTGCCCATGACTCCTTTGAACACATTAGAACACTCAAGTGTTTCCTAAGGTAACATACGACCTCTTCGGACACACTTGAGTGTTGAAATGTGTCATAAGGGGTCATGGGGACTTCCTAGGGGTCTTATTATGCCTTATCACGCGTTAGGCCCCATACGAAGTCCCTATGACCCCTTTTGACACATTTCAACACTCAAGTGTGTTCGAAGGTGTCATATGACCCCTTAGGACACACTTGAGTATCTTAATGTGTCAAAATGGGTCATGTGGACTTCCTAGGGGTTGTAGTACACCTTAACATGCATTATGACCCCTAATAAGTACTGATGATCCCTTTTGACATGTTTTAACACTCAAGTATGTCGCAAGGAGTCCTATGAAATGTAAACTAATGAAATGTGTAAAAGTGGATAAATTTTATACCTTTAATTTTTTTAATTTTTTTGAACAAGAATTCACATAGTTTTTAAATTTTTTAAGTCCATTTTTTACTTGCTGAAAAATGCTAAAAAATGAGGGGCTTGTTCACACCAAAAAAAATATGTAAATAATCTTTTTTTCCTTTGATTTCAAAATATGTCATAGATAAAATGTATAGCTAGTGCAGAAAAGAAGAAAAATTAGTTTTCAATTTATATTTTCTCTGTTATAACTACTCAAAGTCGAACATACCTGAAATTGATAGTTTTCATCTCACGTCAAATTTCCGCTATCAAATCTACACCATTCAAAAAATAAATTACACACTCTTCAAGATAACTCTCTCCTCTAGTTTTAAATATAAATTTTTAATTTGTTTCATAAGCTTTACTATTTTTTCTATTTTTGAAGCATCTTGTTCGCAAATGTTAAAATACCTACTTGCAGTATTTTTAAATTATAATATATTAGATCTATTTAAAATACTATAAAAATTATATGATGATAATCTTGACTATGTGCTCTAAAAAAGGGTATGTTTACATTTGTAAAAAAATATCATTAAAAATAGTAAGAGTTATTGAAACATCACTTTTCTGAAATAATTTTATTTCTTTAGTAATTGTTATAAAACATGCATTTAATAGATATTTCCAATTGGAAAAGGCGAAGAACTTGTCTAACTTAGCTATAATGAATCTAGCTAGACCATATGTTTGACAAAAAATAATTTTAGTTAGAAATACTCAAATTCAGCTGTGCTAATAAGTTGTCCTGAAAAGTGACATAGCTTTGTGCTTTTACCTTCCTACTATGCCTTATCACATGTTAGGACCCCTAGGAAGTCTTCATGACCCCTTTTGACATATTTCAACACTCAAGTGTGTCCCAAGGGGTTGTATGACCCCTTATGACACACTTGAGAGTTCTAATATGTCAAATTGGGTCATGGGGACTTCCTAGGGGTCCTAGCACATGATAAGGTGCACTAGGACCCCTATGAAGTCCCCATGACCCCTTTTTGACACATTTAAACACTCAAGTGTGCCCCAAGGGGTCGTACAATAGCTGAGGACACACTTTTAATGTCCCCTTACTGATTTTAAATGAAATTTAAAGCCTCTAAACAGATTATTAAATTAAACAATCAACACTTTGGAAGATTATATAATTTCTCAATAAAACCCAAATCGGGTATGTCCGAAATAGTGCCAAAATCTTCACAGCTTCACATATTATTGAAAAATATGAAAGTAGACATCTTTAAAGAAATTTTGCTAGCATAACAGCCTACAAAATGATATTTCTAGATCTGTATAGAGTTTAAAAACTAGCTCCCAAATGGAGGACAAAAATAATGCTCAACGGGCTCCCGAAAACAACACAAAATTGCCTGAAAACACCACAAAACACTAATAATTCATCACAAAAGTATAAACGCGACCCAATAAATATATTCAGCTCTATTTTAACATCAAAATTTTTACAATAAAATAGGAATCCAAATTGATATGAAAACCTCAACCGAAAATACCAAAATCTTACAAAAACACACCCGAAAACTCATAAATCCGCACTGTTCAGCACAAGGGAAAACTTTGCATGAGCTTGCACATGGAATGGCCTCAAAATCCCATCCTTAGCCTTCTTAGAAACCTAAAAACTCCCATCTTTGGGTCTCCTTCTCCACAGGTTTGGCAGCCTCTGAAGAACAACAAAGCAATGAGCAAAAATCAAGTTTTAGAATGAGCCCAAAATGCCTCCAAACCACTTTTAAAGAGGGCATAACCCTAACTCACGACCAAGAGGGGTGAATTAGACATATTTTAATAATATTTCACATTTATTATTTCATTTTTTTCCAAATATTAGCCCCTTATCTTGAAACTTCACTTTTTGAGCCTGCCAGCCTTAGCAAAAGTTATTATTTTTAATTATTTGAAAAGGGGACATGACAAGTCCTCCCTCCCAAATATTGCTTGTCCTCAAGAAATTAAGGTTGGGATGCTGAAGAATATGTGCTCCTTCCCAAGTTGAATCCTCCAATGGTAATCCTTTCCATTTGACCAAATGCTCTGTGATGCTCTTAGTTCTCAATCCTTTCTCTCTTGTATCCAAAACCTCTTTTGGTATTAAGACTAATTTTCCTTCATCATCAAGAGGTGGTAATTCTATAGATACTATGGTTTTCTGGCCTAGAACCTTCTTAAAAAAAGAGACATGGAAAACATTATGTATTTTTCTATTTGGTGGGAGCTCCAATTCATAAGCTACCTCTCCTACCTTCCTGATGATCTTATAAGGCCCATAGAACCTTGGCTTGAGCTTCTCTGCCCCACTCTTCTTCAAGGTGCTTTGTTTATATGGCTGCAACCTAAAAAATATCAAATTTCCCACCTCAAAAGATCTTTTAGTCCTTTTCCTGTCAGCATACAACTTCTGTTGGTTCTATGCATGTTGTAGATTATCCTTGAGGGACCTTATTATGTCTTGGCTTTGCTTAATGAAATCACTGGCTACAGGTACTCTACTATTTGAAAGTACTAGATCAACAAAGGAAAGGGCATCATAACCATAAAGAGAATGAAAAGGTGGCATACCAATATACATGTGATGAGATGTATTGTAACAATACTCCCCTAGGTGCAACCATTTCACCCAGGCATGTTGTTCATTTGAAACATAGTTCCTCAAATATCCCTCTATCCATTTATTAACCATCTTTGTTTGTCCATCTGTTTGAGGATGATAGCTAGTATTGGGAGTGAGTTCATTTCCTACCAAATGAAAGAGCTCCTTCCAAAAAGAGCTGAGGAATCTACTGTCCCTGTCACTGACAATGTTTCTAGGCAAGCCATGTTACTTGAAAATTTCCTTGAAGAACAATTCTGCCACTTGTGATGCCTTGAAATCAGATGTGATGGGAAAGAAATGTGCATACTTAGTTAGTCTATCTACCACCACATATATGCAATCCTTACCTTGAACCTTGGGCAAACCAGTGATGAAGTCCATGGAGAGAGTTTTCCATTTTTGTTCAGGAATAGGAAGTGGCTGCAACAATCCTGCAGGAAAAATTTGCTCGGTCTTATTTTGTTGGCATACCATGCATTCCTTAATGTGTTTAAGGACATCCTCCTTCATACCCTTCCATGTAAACCACTCTTGAAGTTTCCTATATGTCTTGAAGTATCCCTGATGACCAACCAAAGGTGTGTCATGAATGGCCCTTAATATCTTTTCCTTAATTTTTGATCCTGGCACTAAGAAGATCATGGTCTTGTAGTAAATCAATTCATCAACAACCTGGTACCTATTATCATCCACTAACTTATCAAAAATCTTGGTGGAAAAGGAATCTTTAGCATACTCTAAAATTATTGAGACTTTCCAATTAGCAGAGATAGATGTTAAGGAACACAAAGTGGGCTTTCTTAAGAGAGCATCAGCAACCACATTATTCTTTCCTTTCACGTATTCAATATCAAAATCATAATCTTGCAATTTTCTTACCCATTTTTGTTGATGATCATTCAAATCCCTTTGGTTCAAGAAGAACTTGAGGCTATTATGGTTTGTCTTTACAATGAATCTCCCACATACCAAATATTGTCTAAACTTATGAACTCCATGCATGATTGCCAACATTTCCTTATCATAGATGGAGTAACCTTTCTCTGATTGATTTAATTTTCTTCTCTCAAATTCTATTGGATATCCCCTTTGAGTTAGGAAAGCCCCTATACCTTCTCCAGAAGCATCACATTCAACAACAAAAGGTAAAGAGAAATCTAGAATTGCAAGCACAGGGCATGAACTCATTACCTCCTTAAGCTTATCAAATGTTTTTTGTGCATCTTCTATCCAAATAAAAGCTCCTTTCTTTGTAAAATCAGTCAAAGGGGTAGAAAGCTGAGAAAATCCCTTGAAAAACCTCCTATAGTAGGTACACAACCCGAAGAAACCTCTCAACTGTGTAAGATTAGTAGGTGGAGGCCAATCCAAAATTGCCTGAATTTTTTGTTGATCAACCTGTACTCCCCTAGAACTTATAATATGTCCCAAATATAGGATCTCAGTCAAATCAAACTCACATTTTGATAGCTTAGCATAGAAGTATTGCTGCTCCAAGATTTCCAAAATAGTGTCTATGTGCTCTAGATGCTCTTTCCATGTTGTACTGTAAATCAAGATATCATCAAAGAACACCAAAACAAATTTTTGAAGATGCTTGCTAAATACCTTATTCATACAAGATTGGAATGTTTCTGGTGCATTAGTGAGGCCAAATGGCATAACAAGAAATTCAAAGTGCCCATAGTGATATCTGAAAGCAGTCTTTTCCACATCTTCCCTCCTCATGCGGATTTGATGGTACCCTGATCTTAAATCAATTTTTGAGAAGTATACAACACAATGTAACTCATCAATGAGTTCATCTATGCGTGGAATGGGATATCTATTTTTTATGGTCTTCTTGTTTAGAGCCCTGTAGTCTATACACATTCTCATTGTACCATCCTTTTTCTTGACAAGTACCATAGATGATGCAAATGGACTAGAGCTAGGCCTTATGAATCCCATGTCTAGGAGTTCCTTAATAGTTTTTTCTATTTCTTCCTTATAACCTTTGGGATGGTGGTATGGAGTTGTTATAACTGGTTTGGTACCCAGTTCTAACTCTATAACATGCTCAAAACCTCTATTTGGTGGTAATCCCAGAGGCAAATCATTGAAAACTATACTATGTTTATCAAGAATATTTTGAATTTCAAAATGGAAATTACCTTGATTCTTTGGAGAGCTTGTTGGATGGATTATGACTCCTTCTACCCATGCTACTTGTCCTCTTCAAAAAGTCCTCTCCATCCTCTTTGCAGTGACCACCTTAGGTGCTCCATTTGATAAACCTCTCAATAAGAATTCTTTCCCATTGGAATGAAATTTAAACTCCATAGTTTGATGGTTCATGTAATAGCCTCCAATAGAGTGCAACCATTGAACACCCAATACAAGATCTGTCTCTCCAATGACAACAAAATAGAAGTCATCACATAACTCATAATCTCCTAAGGTCATCCTGAGTTGTTTCACCACCCGTGTGCAAGGCATAGTGAATCCATCAGCTATAGTGACATTGAATCCCTCAAATTTTCTTCTTTAAGCCCTCTTTTCATGACAAATCCCTCATCAATAAAATTATGAGTTTCCCCACTATCAAGAAGAACTGTCAACCTTTTCCCTGCTAGTACCCCTTGAATTCGAAAGGGATGGTATCTTGGGACTCCCGATAATGCTGCTAAAGTACCATCCTTGCTGATTTCTTTTTCTTTCTCTTCTTCTTCCTCCTCCTTAGTGTCATGAAATTCTTCATGCTCATCTGAATCAGATTTTGAAGAAACTTCAATATAGTGCACTTGACCTTTCCCCAAACATCTGTGTCCTGGAACCCATGGCTCTCTACAAGTGAAACAAATCTTTTTCCTTTGTAGTTCACTCCTAGTCTCTTCATCTACCTTCTTTTTTGCTGCATTTGTCACATTCTTTGGTGGCAGTGCTGGGAAAGTCTTTTTATGAAAATTTCCCTTATGTTGCCAAAGATTTGGGGGTTTTTGATTAGTGATTGGTTTCATAGGCACACAAGTTTCAAGTTGTAAACTTCTTTTGATAGCTTCCTGTAAGGTTGAGGGTGAGAAAGCCTTAACCAAACCCTTAACAAAATCTTCCAAACCATCAAGAAAAAGATAAACAATCCTCTTTTCACTCATATCAGGTACCATAACAGCCACTTTTTGAAAATCTTCTACATA
This sequence comes from Chamaecyparis obtusa, assembly GCA_027943335.1. Taxonomy (NCBI): domain Eukaryota; kingdom Viridiplantae; phylum Streptophyta; class Pinopsida; order Cupressales; family Cupressaceae; genus Chamaecyparis; species Chamaecyparis obtusa. Next base: position 1,143,119 of record BSBK01002799.1, on the reverse strand, counting down.
CTCATTAACTGATTTGGTTTTCCTCAACTTTGATAGTTCTTTAAAATACTCTTCATCATCCTTGAGATCAAATCTATCTATCACTCTTTGACTAAAATCATCAAATGTAGTTACCTCATCATGACCTTGAGTAGTCATTCCATGATACCACCAATCATATGCTGCATCTTCCAAGTGTAGACTTGTGAATTGAACAACATCACTCTCCTTCATGGGGTTAAGTGTGAAGAAGGTCTACAATTTTTGTACCCATGCTCTAGCTGTAATTTTATTTGTTCCATCAAAAGTAGGTGTTGTAAACTTGCTTATTTTATTTTTGAGCTCTCTTCCACTTATGTCTTGCTCCCTCCTATACTCTTTCTTGGGCATCAAAGTGTTCATCATATCCACATATTCTCTAAAAGGAACCGAACTGTGAAAGTCATCATCTAAGCCATTGTAAGTAGCTCTTAATGCAATCAAGTTACCTGTAACCTCTTCCATAGGACTAAGGGCTAGATTTGGTACTGGTGGCTCATCTGCAGGCAAGAAAATAGTTTTTTTTGATTTAGAGGGTGTGGGTTTTAGATTTCTTGGCTCCTCTGAAGTGCTCCCTTTCTCATTAGTAGATACAACTCCTTGGAGTTTTTCTGTCAATAACTACAAAGCCTCTCTAGTTTCTGCCAGACTATCTACTATTTGCCTCTGAGTATTCTGGATGTCCTGGAAGAATTTTTTCACCATCTCATCTAGATCAGCCATAATTTTTCCTTCCTTGGATTTTGTACTTTTATTCTCAACTAGAGGTTTGATCAAAATTTCTTTATTCTTTTCTCGCTGCAAATATCTCTTTTCTCTTTCACTTAGTTGCATACAAACTTCTACAAACCCTCAGGCTAGCAATATCATAGCTCTGATACCATTGAAATGTCCCCTTACTGATTTTAAATTAAATTTAAAGCCTCTAATCAGATTATTAAATTAAACAATCAGCACTTTGGAAGATTATACAATTTCTCAATAAAACCCAAATCGGGTATGCCCGAAATAGTGCCAAAATCTTCACATCTTCACATATTATTGATAAATCTGAAAGTATAAATCTTTATAGAAATTTTTCTAGAATAATGGCCTACAAAATGACATTTCCTGATCTGTATAGAGTTTACAAACTAGCTCCCAAATGGAGGACAAAAACAATGCTCAACAGGCTCCCGAAAACAACACAAAATTGCCCAGAAACACCACAAAACACTAATAATTCATCACAGAAGTATAACCACGACCCAATACATACATTCAGCTCTATTTTAACATCAAAATGGCTGTAATATAACAAAAATCCAAACTGATATGAAAACCTCAACTGAAAATACCAAAATCTTACAAAAACACACCCGAAAACTCATAAATCTGCACTGTTCAGCACAAGGGCAAACTCTGCATGAGATTGCACATGGAATGGCCTCAAAATCCCATCCTTATCCTTCTTGGAAACCTGAAAACTCTCATCTTTGGGTCTCCTTCTCCACAGGTTTGGCAGCCTTTGAAGAACAACAAAGCAATGAGCAAAAATCAAGTTCTAGAATGAGCCCGAAATGCCTCCAAACCACTTTTAAAGAGGGCATAACCCTAACTCATGACCAAGAGGGGTGAATTAGACATATTTTAATAATATTTAATATTTATTATTTCATTGGTTTCTAAATATTAATGCCTTATCCCGAAATTTCACTTTTTGAGCCTGCTAGCCTTAGCAAAAGTTATTATTTTTAATTATTTGAAAAGGGGACATGACAACACTTGAGTGTTCTAATGTGCTAAAAGGGGTCATGGGCACTTCCAAGGGGTCCTAATATGCCTTATCACATGTTAGGACCCCTAGGAAGTCCTGATGACCGCTTTTGAAACATTTCAACACTGAAGTGTTTCCCAAGGGGTCATATGACCCATTAGGACACATTTGAGAGTTCTAATGTGTTGAAAGGGGTCACGGGCACTTCTTAGAGATAATAACACATGATAAGGTGTACAAGGACCCCTATGAAGTCCCCATGACCTCTTTTGACACATTTCAATACTCAAGTGTGTCCCAAGGGGTCGTATAATCTATTAGGACACACTTGAGTGTTATCATGTGTCAAAAGGGGTCATGGGGACTTCCTAGGGATCCTAGTGTGCCTTATCATGTGTTAGGACCCCTAGGAAGTCCCATTGACCCCTTTTGACACATTTCAACACTCAAGTATGTCCCAATGGGTCGTACGACCCGTTTGGACATGCTTGAGTGTTAAAATATGTGAAAAGGGGTCATCAGGACTTCCTAGGGCTCCTAACATGTGATAAGATGTACTAGGACCCCTAGGAAGTGCCCATGACCCTTTTCAAAACATTGGAACACTCAAGTGTGACCTAAGGGGTCATACAACCCCTTGGAACACACTTGAGTGTTGAAATGTGTCAAAAGGGATCATGGGGACTTCCTAGAGGTCCTAATATGTCTTATCACATGTTAGGACACCTAGGAAGTCCCCATAACCTTTTTTGACATATTAGAACTCTTAAGTGTGTCATAAGTAGCCATACGACCCCTTGGGGGACACTTGAGTGTTGAAATTTGTCAAAAGGGGTCATGAAGACTTCCTACTGGTGCTAAGACATGATAAGGCATACTAGGACCCCTAAGAAGTCCTCATGACTCCTTTCAACACATTAGAACTCTCAAGTGTATCCTAATTGGTCATAAAACTCCTTGGGTCACACTTGAGTGTTGAAATGTGTCAAAAGGGATCATCAGTACTTCCTTGAGGTCCTAACGTGTGATAAGGTGTACTAGGACCTCTTTTAAGTCAACATGACCCATTTTGACACATGAAAACACTCAAGTGTGTCCAAAGGGGTCATATGACCCCTTGGGAGACACTTGAGTTTTGAAATATGTTTAAAGGGGTCATTGGGACTTCATAGGGGTCCTAATGCATGATAAGGTGTAGTAGGACACCTAGAAAGTCCCGATGACCCCTTTTGACCCATAAGAATACTTAAATGTTTCTTAAGGGATCATACAACCCCTTGGGACAAGCTTGAGTGTTGAAATGTGTCAAAAGAGGTCATGGGGACTTTTGAGGGTTCCTAGTATGCCTTATCATATGTTAGGACCCCTAAAAAGTCTCCATGACCTTTTTCGACACAATAGAACTTTGAAGTTTGTCCTAAAGATTCATCGACCCCTTGGAACACACTTGAGTGTTGAAATTTGTCAAAAGGGGTCATCAAGACTTCCTAGGGGTCCTAACATGTGACAAGGCATAATAGGGCCTAGGAAATCCCCATTACCCCTTTTGGCACATTAGAACACTCAAGTGTGTCCAAAGGGGTCATACAACCCCTTGGGACACACTTGAGTGTTGAAATGTGTCAAAAGGGGTCATCGACACTTCCTAGGGGTCCTATTATACCTTATCATATGTTAGGACCCCTAGAAAGTCTCCATGACCCCATTTAACACATTATAACTCTCAAGTGTGTCATAAGGGGTCATATGACCCCTTGGGACACACTTGAGTGTTGAAATATGTCAAAAGGGGTCATCGGGACTTCCTAGAGGTCCTAACATGTGATAAGCCATAATAAGACCCCTAGGAAGTCCCCATGACCCCTTTTAACATATTATAACTCTCAAGTGTGTCATAAGGGGTCATACGACCCCTTGAAAAAAATTTGAGTAACAAAATGTGTTAAAAGGGGTCATGAAGTATTCCTAGGGCTCCTAATGCATGATAAGGCATACTAGGACCCCTAGAAAGTTTCCATGATCCCTTTTGACACATTAGAACTCTCAAGTGTGTCTTAAGGTGTCATACTACCTTTTGGGACACACTTGAGTGTTGAAACATGTGAAAAGGGGTCATCAATACTTCCTAGGAGTCCTAACATGTGATAACACATACTAGGACCCCTAGGAAGTAACCATGACCCATTTTGACACATGAGAACCCTCAAGTGTGTCCTAAGGGATTATATGACCCCTTGGAAAATACTTTAGCATTGAAATATGTCAAAAGAGGTCACGGGGACATCCTAGGGGTTGTAGTACACCTTATCATGCATTAGGACCCTTAGGAAGTCCCCATGACCCTTTTCAACACATTAGAACTCTCAATTTTGTCCTAAGGGGTCATACGACCCCTTGGGACACACTTGAGTGTTGAAATATGTCACAAGGGGTCATCGGGACTTCCTAGGGGTCCTAACAGGTGATTAGGCATACAAGGAGCCAAAGGAAGTGCCCATGACCCCTTTCGACACATTAGAACATTCAAGTGTGTCCTAAGGTGACATATGACCACTATAGACACACTTGAGTGTTGAAATGTGTCAAAATGGGTCATGGGGACTTCCTAGGGGTCTTAGTACACCTTATTATGTGTTAGGCCCCCTACAAAGTCTCGATGACCGCTTATGACATATTTCAACACTCAAGTGTGTCCCAAGGGGTCATATGACCCCTTAGAACACATTTGAGTGTTTTCATGTGTCAAAAGGGGTCATGTGGACTTCCTAGGGGTCCTAGTATGCCTTAACATGCATTAGGACCCCTAAGAAGTATCGATGATCCCTTTTGACACATTTTAACACTCAAGTGTCTCGCAAGGAGTCATATGACCCTTTAGGACACACTTGAGAGTTTGAATGTGTCAAATGGGGTCATGGGGACTTTTTAGGGGTCCTAGTACTCCTTATCACATGTTAGGACCCCTCAGAATTCCCCATGACCCCTTTTGACATATTTTAACACTCGAGTGTGTCCCAAGGGGTCATACAACACCTTAGCACACACTTGAGTGTTGTAATGTGTCATAAGTGGTCATGGACACTTACTAGGGGTCCTAGTACACCTTATCACATGTTAGGACCCCAAGGAAGTCTCGATGACCCCTTTTGAAATATTTCAACACTCAAGTATGTTCCAAGGGTTTGTATGACCCATTAGGACACACTTGAGAGTTTTAATGTGTTAAAAGGGTTCATCGGCACTTCCTAGGGGTCCTAACGCATGATAAGGTGTACAAGGACCCCTAGGAAGTCCCCATGACCTCTTTTGACACATTTCAAAACTTAAGTGTGTCCCAAGGGGTCATATCATCTCTTAGGATACACTTGAGTTTTCTCATGTGTCAAAAGGGATCATGGGGACATCCTAGGGGTCGTAGTATGCCTTATCACATGTTAGTACCCATAGATAGTATTGATGACCCTTTTTGACATATTTCAACATGCAAGTGTGTCCCAAGTGGTCGTCTGACACCTTAGGATACACTTGAGTGTTGAAATGTGTCAAAATAGGTCATGGGGACTTCCTAGGGGTCCTAGTATGCCTTATCACACATTAGGACCCGTAGGAAGTCGCCATGACCCCTTTTAACACATTAGAGAAATCAAGTGTGTCCTAAGGTGTCATACAACCCCTTGGGACACACATGAGTGTTTAAATATCTCAAAAGGTGTCATTAGTACTTCCTAAGAGTTCTAACAGGTGATAAGGTGTACTAGGATGCTTAAAATGTCCCCATGACCTCTTTTGAAATATGACAACACTCAAGTGTGTCCTAAGTGATCATACGACCCCTTGGGACGCACTTGAGTTTTGAAATGTGTCAGAAGAGGTCTTGGGGATTTCCTAGGGGTCCTAGTATACCATATCATGTGTTAGGATCCCTAGGAAGTCCCCATGACCCCTTTCGACACATTATAACTCTCAAGTGTGTCCTAAGGGGTAATATGATAATTTGAGACACACTTGAGTGTCAAAATGTGTCAAAAGGACTCATAAGGACTTCCTAGGGTTCCTAACGTGTCATAAGGCATAGTATGACACCTAAGAAGTGCCCATGACCCCTTTCTACATATTATAAAGCTCAAGTGTGTCCTAAGTTGTCATATGACCCCTTGGAACACAATTGAGTGTTTAAATGTGTTAAAAGGGGTCATAGGGACTTCCCAGGGGTCCTAGTATACCTTATCACATGTTGGGACCCATAGGAATTCCCCATGACCCCTTTTGACATATTAGAACTCTCAAGTGTTTCCTAAGGTGTCATACGACCCCTTAGGACAAACTTGTGTATTGAAATGTGTCAAAAGAGGTCATCCATACTTCCTAGGAGTCCTAACATGTGATAAGGCATACTAGGACTGCTAGGAAGTTGCCATGACCACTTTTGACACAAGAGAACACTTAAGTCTGTCCTAAGGGATTATATGACCCCTTGAGACACACTTGAGTGTTGGAATGTGTCCAAAGATGTCATGGGGACTTCCTAGGTGTCCTAGTATGCCTTATCATACTTTAGGACCCTTAGGATGTCCTTATGACCCCTTTCAACACATTAGAACTCTCAAGTGTGTCCTATGGGGTCATATGACCTCTTTAGACATGCTTGAGTGTTAAAATGTGTCAAAAGGGGTCATCAGGACTTCCTAGTGGTCCTAACATGTGACAAGTTGTACTAGGACCCTTAGAAAGCACCCACGACCCTTTTCGACAGATTAGAACACTCAACTATGTCCTAAGGTGTCATACGACCCCTTTGAACACACTTGAGTTTTTAAATATCTCAAAAGGGGTCATGGGGACTTCCTAGGAGTCCTAGTACATCTTATCATATGTTAGGACTCCTAGGAAGTCCTCATAACCCTTTTTGACATATTAGAACTCTCAAGTGTGTCATAAGTGGTCATACGACCCCTTTAGACACACTTGAGTGTTGAAATGTGTCAAAAGGGGTTATGAAGACTTTCTAGGGGTCCTAAGACATGATAAGGCATACTAGGACCCCAAAGAAGTCTCCATGACCCCTTTCGGTACATTAGAACTCTCAAGTGTATCCTAAGTGGTCATACAGCTCCTTGGGACACACTTGAGTGTTGAAATGTGTCAAAAGATATCATCGGTACTTCCTAGGGGTCCTAACGTGTGATAAGGTGTACTAGGACCCCTATGAAGCCCACATGACCCATTTTTCCATATGAAAACACTCAAGTGTGTCCTAAGGTGTCATATGACCCCTTGGAAGACACTTGAGTGTTGAAATGTGTTGAAAGGGGTCATGGGGAGTTTGTAGGGGTCCTAACATGTGATAATGTGTACTAGGACCCCTAGGAAGTCCCAATGACCCCTTTTGACACGTAAGAACACTCAAATATATTTTTAGGGGTCATACGACCCCTTGGGACACACTTGAGTATTAAAATGTGTCAAAAGGGGTCATGGGAACTTTCGAGGGGTCCTAGTATGCTTTATCATGCATTAGGACCCTTAGGAAGTCACCATGACCGTTTTCAACACAATAGAACTCTCAAGTTTGTCCTAAGGATCCATCGACCCCTTGGGACACACTTGAGTGTTGAAATTTTTCAAAAGGGGTCATCAGGACTTCCTAGGGGTCCTAATGTGTGAAAAGGCATAGTAGGACCCCTAGGAAATGCCCATGACCCCTTTCGACACATTAGAACACTCAAGTGTGTTGTAAGGGGTCATATGACCCTTGGGACATAGTTGAGTGTTTTCATGTGTCAAAAGGGGTCATGGAGACTTCCTAGGGGTCTTAGTACACCTTATCACATGTTAGGACCCCTAGGAAGTCCCCATCACCCCTTTTAATAAATTAGAACTCTCAAGTGTGTCATAAGGGTTCATACGAGCCCTTGGGACACACTTGATAGTTGAAATGTGTCAAAATGAGTCATTGAGACTTTTGAGGGCTCCTAATGTAGGATATGGTACACTAGGACCCATAGGAAGTCCCGCTAACCCCTTTCAACATATGAGAACATTCAAGTGTGTCCTAAGGGGTCATACATCCCCTTGGGACAAACTTAAGTGTTAAAATGTGTCAAAAGGGGTCATGGAGACTTCCTAGGGGTCCCAACATGTGATAAGGCGTACTAGGACCCCTATGAAGTCCCCATGACCCGTTTTGACACATTTCAACACTAAAGTATGTCCCAAGTGGTCGTACCTTGGGACACAACTGAGTTCTATAATGTGTTGTCGAGGGTTACACCAGGACCTAATGGGTCTTAGTACACTTTCTCAAGCCTTAGGACCCTTAGGAACCCTCTCTGATCCCTTTGGAAA